>JANZLB010000027.1:36392354-36415591 GCA_026167865.1 Notarius quadriscutis
GTATAATATTTTTGTCTCATTTGTTTAACTGGGTTCTCTTTATCTACATTTAGGACTTGTGTGAAAATCTGATGATGTTTTAGGTCATATTTCTGCAGAAATATCGAAAATTCTAAAGGGTCTACAAACTTTCAACCACCACTGTAGGTGATGGGTGATTGGAGGCTGGAGTAATCAGAGGCTCCCGTGGTCAAGGAGATGATCACTGGCTGCTTGCAGCTGCTGATATTCCCTTGCTTCAGTAGCATGTTGGACTCTAGGTTGCTTGGAGGCTGGTGCTGTAGTGGAATCCCTGGGGCTATGTTTTTTCTTTTGGGGGTCTGTTACGTTCACTAGCTGTGGTGGCCACCTAAATAACATGCATAGTAAGCGTTGGCTACCCCTGCTGGTGGCATATGTGTATCTTTCTCTTTTACCTGTTAATTAATAGGTTGGAAGCACCTGGTCCATGGCAGGAGGTGCCTATATAAACCTGCTTGACACCATTCCAGAGGAGATGCACGTTGGTGTTCTCATCAATACTGGTCCATCTGTGCATCATGTGATTGTGCCCCATTTTGCTCAAGCCGACCGTCTCCTGTTTATGTTGATTTTGGTTCTTTCAATAATAATAAACCCTAGACTTGAGCTATTTTGTTGTGCGTCTCCCCCTTTATGTTACGAGCTTGTGCTGGGCTGTAACAAGGTCACTTCCATCTGGTAGCTGGAGAGGAAGAGGTGATCTCTGATGGAGATAAAATGTGCTCCCAAAAGAAATTAAAGCTCTTGGTTTGTTAGGTCCATGGGAGCCTGAATGCTGTGGCTGTATAAGGCGAAGAGAATTTTCTCAACAGCCAGTCACGGATTGGTTGCTGCTGTTTAGCTGCCAACCTGCAGCTGCGTCTGGAGGGGAGAGGACCTGCAGTGGCATCTTCATAAGGAGGAGATGGCCGGGGGTCCTTCAAGAAATCTGCATTTAGCAGCAGCTTTCCTCTAGATCAATGCTTTATATGATGATTAATGCACAAGGAAAGAGCATTTAAATGTATTAGTTCTGGTAGTGGAATACTGTATTGCAAGTGAGATGCTCTTTTGGAGCAAGAAAACAAAAAAGGAATGATGGGCACTGCTTAAAAGAACCACCTTCATTCAAAGAGCAATTTTAATTGGTATTGGTGAGTCAGCTGATTTTCAGTTGATAGCTGGAAAGTAGTCAGACTACCGTGACCTGCCTGAACTAATGCTATGTTTAATTAAGTCAAAAGCATGTTTCAGTGTCTCATCATGTCAGTTCTCCCAAGGGAAAATCCCCAAGGGGAATCCCTGTGAAGCATGGAGGGGTAAAGCCCTCCCCATCCCCCATGCTGACATGGAGTTGATGTAGATGGCACTGGGACTACCTCACCAGCCAATGCAGTGCTGGAACCCATCTGTTTATTGATATTGTAGAACCCATCCACAAGCATTTTCCTCACTAATGCCTGGAACCATGGCCAGTTTCTGCCCAGAATTAGTGGCTGGGTGAGGCGTGGACTAACTGCTGCTTCCCATGCTATGTTTTTCTCCTCAGAATTGAATACTGAAGGGCACCAGCAGATACTCATGAACAGCCCCGTGTACACACCTCACTTTCAATCATGCATTTCCTAATGCCCCACCTTGAACCAAGTTTTGATGGACTGTAGTCTGGTTACACCCCGAGACCATCAAGGCATGATGTGTGCTCCCTTGAATATTCACTGACATATAGTACATTCCTGCTTGAGTGTGAGAGGCCTGATATGCATCAAGAATACAGATCAGAATTCCTGCTTTAGTGAGGTAACACTGGTTCCAGAACTGCCCGGCTTTCCCATCACTGCTGCAGGCCTGCCTGGGCTTTGCCCTGGTCTTGGTGAGCATGGACAGTTCCACCTGTGGTGAGAGAGAGAGTCAGTGGATACATTGAAGCAGAAGGATGTGGGGGTGTGGGAAAATGAGGAAGGGCATAGGTTCAGGGAAATGGTTTCAGGGGAATTAACCCCCATTTCCATGGTGCACAAACAGGGGGAGGGCAGAGAGAAGTAGCAGAAGGATGAAAGAGAGAAAGAGGGAGAAGTGGCAGGCATGGGGACATATATCAGAAACTGAATTTCCTCTTCCAGTGATACCGGATGGGGTCACTGGCCGTACTCCACTGTCCCTTCCAGCAGCCTGGTGAGGAACTGCTCCAGTACCACTCAGTTGATGTCATCATCAGTGTTGCACCCCCTGACCAGCAGCCACCTTCAGCAGGCATAGCAGAGCTGTTATGTGAAGGAAAATGGGCTCACTGAGTATTAGTGTGTGAAAACATTGATGCTGAGCTTGTGCATTGGCTGCCCCATTGGATCGGATAGCCCACTTGAGGTCCAGGTACTCCAACAGGTTGGTAATGGGGGAGTTACTGGGCTGCAAGCTGGGTTTCCCCTGACAGGAGTGGCAATAAGCTGATCACCAAGTGTGCTTGGCCACCTTCACATGCTTTCACAGAATGCTCAAAAAGCTCTATGTATACTTCAGGGTTGTCCTATGGGCCCATCTTGGTGAGCTTGACATAGGGTTAAGGCCACGATAGCTGCTGGAACTGCTACCGGAGTACTCACTAGCTGGACTAGGCTCCAGAGCTTCTGCCTGGACCCAGAGCCCTGGAACTGCTGCTCCTGCCCAGTACACAGCACAAAAAGGGCCTGATGTTGAACCTGATGGATGCTGGCGAGGGTCTGGATGATCTCAGAGAGTGGTGGTGACTCTATGACAGCACTTCCTCCTCAAATCCCAGGTTTTGGTACCAGTGTTACACTCACTGGTTCATGGGGTAAATGAAGAATGGCGCTTGTGATAATTCACATGTTAATTTATTTCTCACTTTTGCTTTCAGTTTAGCTTCTCTTTTTATTTTCAGGTCTTGAACTGAGACACATATCAGTCACACACAGAAACTGTGTCATGTCACGGCTCTCTGCTGATCAGCTCTCTCTTTGGTCATCAGATTCTCTCCATACAAGCACAAAAAAAGGACATACATAAATAAATTACTGGTAATCCTACACATGTGAGACTCATCATGTGCTTCCTGCTGGATCAACCTGCCGCCTCTCTGTCCATTGCTGAAGCTTGACTATGACCCTGCTGCCACAAGGATGTGTCCCAATTATAAAGGAATCAGACTACTCTCTATCTCCTAGGAAAAGTCTATGCAAGAGTTCTCAGAGCATAATCTGATGGTCAAACCGAGGATTCAGAGCAAACAGGTCCTACCCAGGCTGTGGATGCCATGTCTACACCTGCTTGTACTCAAGACTCCACTTCCCAGAATTCAAAGTGGCCTTTAAATTTGTCCACCACAGATTACAACACCCACTCTGCACTTCACCACTCACAGTCTCCTGACTACTGATTGCACACACCTGGACTCAGTCACCCCCAGCACACTACTTAAGCATACTCACTGCCCTGGTCCATTGTAAAGTAAATGCTCAGTTACCATTGGTCTGACTTTACCAATTATTTGATTGCCTGCAGTATTATTCTGGTTTTGACTGTTTGCATTTTTTTATTTTTTGCCTCCTGCCTTTGATTTTCTGTTTGTGCCTTACTTGACCATTGCCTGTGTTTTGACTCAGCCTTTTGCCTCATGATTTGTATTTATTTGCCAGTTTGCCTTATTCTACCCGTTTTTTCTTTTGTGTCTGTTTGTCACCTGCATACCTAACAGTGGAGCAGCTCTTTTTCTTAACTTGTACATATAGACTGAATTATCAGAGTATGCTAATCCAGTCTACATGTATTTTGTGGATTTTGCGAAGGCATATGATTGTGTGGCTTGACACTTACTGGAAGAGTATTGCAGTCTGTATTCTTAACATTACACCAACATCATATAAGTGGGTGTCTGACTAAATGGTCAGTGGTGTATTTGTCTCCACTCCTGTTTTGATGTTTTCAGGGATAGGATATGATAAAGGGGCCAAGGATGGAGAGGTTTTCAGTATGGAGGGTTAGAAGTAATAGCCCTGTCATTTCCAGAGCCTAGTGCTTCTTAAATGGAAAGGACCCGGTTGAGGTGGTTTAAGCGCCTTTAGAATGATTCCCTCTGGTCAGCTTCTGATAAAGCTGCATCAGGTATGCCCCACTGGATGGAGACTCAGGACCGACTGTAGAGTTTCTATCTCACAGCTGACTTGGAAATGTCTGGAGATAACTAAGGAGATGCTGTGATTGAGGATAGAGAGGTCTGGAATGAGCTGACTGAACTCAGCCTCTTGTCACTGCAAACATCACCAGGAATAGTGTAAAGAAAATGGAAAAAAGAAGAATCAATTGATGAATTGTCTGTTAGCTCTTGTGTAGAGCGTGCTTGTAGTGCTTTCCTAAAAATAATCACCTGCCCAATGATACTCATATTAACAGATGTTATAAAATGCTGGTGGTTGACCTCATAAGTATTATAAGAATAATTTGGGTATTTGCAATGTGATGGGGGGGTTAGCTCATGGGTGAGATTTGGAAATTACTAAATTTATTGGGCAAAACAGAGAAAAAGTTGAGCCATGCTTTAGGGAAACATAATAGCCTCTGTATTAAAATACCATAGATACAAAAATTCTTTATCTTATTATTTTAAAACTAAATTACAGTGTCATAAGGAGGTTTGAATGTAAGTCATAGCAGAAATGTGAGCTTAGGCTTATATCTATCAAAAATAAGAATGCTCAGTTGTTAAATGTAAGAGATGCTGTGGTTATTATTGTAAAATGTTATAAGACAGCATAGTATGCGATGGTCATACATTTCTAGTTTGCTATAATAGTTTGATTCAAAGACCTGTCAGTATTTATTTATAGAAAAATTTTAGAGCCTACTCATAACTTTTCCACAAAGTAAGGAGAAAATGTAGTGCTAATATTTCTTCTGTAATACTCATACCTTTTTTTTTTTTTTATTATTGTTGGCCAGATAGTCACAACATCAGTGTCCTGTCATCACAGATGCCTCTACCTAGTTCATCACAGATAACTCTACCTAGTTCAATTGGACAGCAGGGCTGGAGACAGAGAATGAGGATACAGGGGTACCAGTATTAATGTTGGGCCCCCTACCCCAGACATTTATTATTCTCTTGTGTCATCTTTGGCCCTTTTCTACTCAGGGCCATCAGAATCATCCCCACCTTCCCTTTTTACAGTACTCGTGACAAATTAAATGGTATGCAAATTGAGATCAGGAAAGTTGTACTAGTTACACTGAGTAGAGCAAATCTCCTTTATGCTATATCCATTCATCTACCATCCAAACCAACCACTGATTTACCCCCCGATCTTCCCTTTTTCTTTACTCCTGCTAGTCCATCTTCTGCCAAAGATCTTCCTTGAGTTGATGCTGTAAGTGAAAGTGGTTGAAGCAGAAAACTCAAATACAGACAGTTAAGCTGAACTGAGTCCAGGCTGTGGCTAAGTGCCTCTGTGCTCCGTTAATGCCTACTCATTTAGCCTGCCCCAAACCTGAACACCCCTGCTGCGCACATGCGCGCGCACACAGCATTACAAAAATAAACTAAATCGAACCTCTAACCATGAGATCTGTGGTGTATGTATAGCCACAGATGAACAATTTACTGAAGGGAAGTTTTCAGAGGGGTAGATGACACCTTCACAAGCATTTAATGACAACTGACATTAAACCTAAATAAACATTTATAAATGTGTCAGCTGTCATGAAGACTTCAATTATTTTGATGTCAAGTTGACATAACACTTGTCTGAGGTGACAAATTCTGTTGACATAAAGTGTTATGACACTCTTTCTCTGTAACTCTGGGTACTTCTGTGATGTCTGAGTTACATAATGATGATGAGGCTTACCAGGGAAGGAAAATTGGAATAATGATAAAAGCTGTGTCTCTTGAACATTCAATGGAAACATGAGAATTTGCTGTATATCAATCACTTTTACTTGGTGAAAGTTTCAACACTAACGTGTATGTGTTGTGTGTATTTCACATTACTGATTACAAGATTGAATAAATACTTATAAAAATTTTACAACACTATAATGACATTTGTGTACAGTTTCTCTTTACCTAATTTGATAAACTAAAAGTGCAATGAGGTGCAATGTCAGTTGTCATGATATTCTAACTTAAGTCAACAGAGAAAGTCTCATAACACAGTTTTATTTTTAATATCATTAAAATCTGCCAGTTGACTTGCATGTTTTGTCAACTTCACTTAAAAAATAACAAAGGTGTTTATTGTAGTCAATATAAACTATATGAAAATAAAAATCTAAACCTTCAATGCAGTCCACCTGATCCAATAAAGCATATGACTTTTACCCAGAAGCCGAGCTTATTTTTTATTTTATTATATTATTATAATTTTTTTTGCAGCTGTTAAACATTTTCTAAGTGATATAATTGTATCAAGACCTGGAAGTTGTGGGAACAGACTGGACCCAATGTGCAACTACTAGGAATAAACTGAGGCATTCCTGATGAATAGGCTCATGAGGAGAACAGGTAGGAAGCAGGTGCAGCAGTACAGTCTGAAAATAACTTGGCAAAATCCAAGGAAGACAGAGCGAACACAGAGTAACAGATGACAATAATCCCAGGAGAAAAACAGAGCCGGAACAAAACAGAGTCCTGAGTCAAAGTCCCAGTCAAAATCCCAAAATCAGCAGGCAAAAATCTTCATCCAAAAAACATAATTCAAATCAGGAAACTGAACATGAATGTGAACTTAAAGACTTAACAGTGAGTATTTATCCACATTGTGTAATTCCCCTCAGTGTGTTTATATAGAGTGGCTAACAGCAAATGCGTAGCAGGTGTGCTAGTGCAGCATGGGGAGAACAGGAAAACAGAGTGGAGCGCAAAGGTTCAAATCAGGATTTGGAAGTTCCAGGCTGTATCATGACAGCCCCCCCCCCCGGATGCCTCTGGGCGTCCCAGCCAGAGCTCTTGTGGTGAAAATCCCTGATGAGTGCAGGGTAGAGGATGAAATAAGCTGGCACCCCACACCTCTCTTCCAGGTCATAACCCTCCCAGTTGACTAGATACTGTAACCACCAACCTCATTGACGGACTGTTAGTAGTTTCCTGACTGTGTAGGTGTCCCCTCCATCAACGATCCTGAGAGGTGGAGGAGCCTTGAAAGGGGGGAAGAAGGGACTAGAGACCAGGGGGTCTTATTTGGGAGACATGAAAGGATGGGTGGAGGCACTGCATAGACTTGGGCAATGCCAATCTCACAGTCGTGGGGTTAATGACCATAGAAATGGGAAAGGGGCCAACAAACCTGGGGGCCAGCTTTCATGAGGGAGATTGGCTGTGGACAACCTTATCCTTTGTCCCAGGCAATGGACAAGAGTTGGTCTGTGATGTCAATCTGCCATCCTCTTGTATGCGTGATTGGTGCGTAAAAGATGATGTCTGGCACGTGCCCAAACTCTGCGACAGCATTGGATAAAGGCTTGGGCCGAAGGAACAGACACCTCCTTCTCCTTCTTCTGTTCAGGAAAAAGAGGGGGCTGGTAACTGAGGCAACACTAGAAAGGAGCCAGCCCGGTGGATGATGAGGGAAGGTTGTTGTGGGTATATTCAATCCAGGGAAGCACCTGTCTCCAGGAGGAAGAATCACCAGATGTCAGGCATCATAAAGCAGCCTCTAGCTTCTGATTGGTATGTTCCATATGCTCATTAGTCTGGGGGTGGTAACTTGAGGAGAGGCTGGGAGTGGCCCCAGTGAGCTTGCAGAACTCCTTCCAGAAGTGAGCGGAGAACTGAAGATTTCTGTCAGACACAGTGTCCACAGGCAGACTGTGAATCCGGAACACATATTTGATAAACAGTTCTTCTGTCTCTTTAGCTGAAGGCAGCTTAGGGAGGGGAATGAAGTGAGCAGCCTTAGAGAAGCAATCGATGGTGATCATGATGCAAGTATTACCCTTGGAGCTGGGGAGGCCAGTAACGAAATCCACTGCAATGTGGGACCAAGGATGGCGAAGTACAGGTAAGGATCTTAATAGTCCAGAAGTAGTTTGGTTACTTGTCTTGTTTCTGGAGCAGACGTCACAGACTGCCACAAAGGTCCTAAAGTCTCGCCGCATGGTCGGCCACCAGAAATGTAGCCTAAGGAGGGCAAGGGTCCGGACTGCCTCAGGGTGACAGGCTAGGAGGGAGCTGTGCCCCCACTGAAGCACCTGAGAGCACATGCAAAGAGGCACATAAAGGCAATTAGGTGGGCCATTACCAGGTCCTGGATCACTGGGCAGGGCATTTTGGACAGCCGTTTCTATGTCGAACCGGGCAGCGGCCACAAGACAGTGGGCAGAGAGGATGGGCTTGGCAGTACCTTGCTCAGAGTCCAGAGAAAACTGCTTGGAAAGTGTATTTGGCTTGATGTTCTTAGAGCCTGGTCTAAAGGAGAGCGCAAAGTTGAAGCGGGAGAAAAACAATGCTTGATGCATGTTGATGCATTTAGCAGACCTGAGGTACTCAAGTTTCTTATGATTTGTCTATATGATGAATGGAATCTCAGTCCTTTCCAACCAATGCCTCCACTCTTCCAGGGCCAGCTTGATGGCTAGTAGTTCTCGATCACCAATGCCATTGTTGTGTTCTGCTGGAGTCATGCGACGAGAAAAAAAATGTGCAGGGGTGCACCTTATTATCCCTGGCTGACCTCTGAGACAGGACAGCCCTCACGCCTGTGTCTGAAGCATCCACTTTGAGGATGAACTGAATGGCAGGGTCAGGGATGATGAGAACTGGCCCATGGTGAATCTGCTCTTAAGAGAAGAGAAGGTACTCTTAGGATGGTTGGTCCATGAGAAGGGGTGCTTGGAAGATGTAAGATCAGTCAGGGGAGCAGCAATGATACTATAGTTCCTGATAAACCTCTGATAAAAGTTAGCAAACCCCAGAAAGCACTGGAGTTCCTTATGGGAAGAGGAAACAGGCCATTCAGAGACCACCTTGACCTTGTCAGGACCCATTTGGACCACCCCAGGGGAAATCACAAAACCCAAGAAGGACATGGTGCACTTGTGAAACTTGTACTTCTCTGCTTTGGTGAAGAGTTGGTTTTCTAGGAGTCATTGCAGGACCTGTCTGACATGGAACTGATGGACCTCCAAGGTGGGGGAGAAGATGAGGATATTGTTGAGATAAACAAAGATGAACTGGCTAATGAAATTTCATAATACATCGTTGATCAGGGCTTGAAAGACAGGGGGAATTAATGAGCCCAAACAGAAGAACTAGATATTTGTAGTGGCCCATAGGAGTGTTAAACACCATTTTTCACTCATCTTCTCTTATTAGCACCAGGTGGTAGGCATTGCGGAGGTCCAACTTGGTAAAAAACTGAGCCCCCTGAAGTAACTCAAAGGAAGTGGACATGAGTGGCAGAGGATAGCAGTTCTTGACAGTGATGGCATTAATTCCCTGATCATCAATTCAGGGCCTGAGGGACTTGTCCTTCTCCACAAAAAAGAACCCTGCTCCAGCTGGAGAGTATGATAGATGAATAATGCTAGCTGCTAGAGAATCTGAGATGTATTTGTCCATGGCCTCCTGCTCCAGGGGGGATAGATACAACCCCTGGGAGGTGTGGTTCCAGGTAACAGCTCTATGGCACAATCATTGGGCCGAGGTCGAGGAAGAGAGGTGGCACGAGCCTTACTGAACACCAAATGCCAAATGAAAGTCCAAATATTCGAGGGGCACATTGGAAAGATCTATTGTCTCATCAGGACTGGTGACAGGGGGGCCTGTCAAGTTCTGATGAGACAATAGACTCAAGGGAGTCATTCATGGCACGGAACAAAATTGATTCAACGTAATTGCATGAAACTTTCAAAGTAACTTGGTCAGAGACATGGGAAATGGGTCTGAGTCCCACCCTGTTCAGAGTTCTGGTCACAGGGAGCAATCTAGCTGATACAAGGGGATGCCCAATTCTTCTGCCTAGGAGGTCCTGATAAAGCTATGGTCTGCACCAGAATCAATCAGGGCTTGAACAGACTGGACCTTGTTTTGAAATGAAATCTCAATGGCCAACATTGTCCTAGCAGCAGGGGAAGTGTGTGTAGAGATGCCCACCCATATCCCTGCATCTACTGGTGGGCAAACCCTTTTACTGGCAGAGGGAGATGAAATGGCCAGACTGTCTCCAGTAAAAACAGGAACTAGTTTCTTGGCGGCATCTTTTTTTTCCCTCTGGGGTTACCTGGATCTTGCCTAATTGCATGGGCTCTGACTCACCAGGGGTGGCACCCTTCGATGGAGAGGTGATGGTCCTGGGTTCCACCCTTTGGCTCTACCTCTGATCCCTTATCTGATTGTGCAGCAGAAGGCGAGCATCCACCTGAGGTCTACCAAGACATCCAGGCTGTCAGGAAGATCATGAGGCGCAATCTCATCCAAGATGGCATGATTTAGCCCATGAAAGAAGGCATCATACAAAGGCGCTCACATTCCAGTCAACTGCTGTGGCAAGAGTCCGGAATTCGATGGCATAATCATGAACTGAATGAGCGCTTTGCTTCAGCCCTATCAGCTGTCTCGCTGCCTCCCTGCTCTTGGGAGAATGGTCAAAAACTTTCTGCATCTCCTCAGTGAACTCTCTGAAACTTGAACAGCAGGGCACCCTGGCATTCCAAACAGCTGTTCCCCACTCCTGTGCCTTTCCTGTTAAGAGCATGATGACATAAACTACACGGGAGCTCTCATGGGAAGGCAGATGCCTGAAGTTCCATGGCTAAGGAGCACTGTGAGAGGAACAAATGGCAGGTCCTGGGTGCACCATCATACGGCTGTGGAGCAGGTAGTCGAGGCTCATGGGGGGGTTAAGGCCGGAGTGGCTGGTTGACTAGTTGGAATCGGTGCTGGTCAGCCCGTGATT
Source organism: Notarius quadriscutis (assembly GCA_026167865.1). Classification (NCBI taxonomy): domain Eukaryota; kingdom Metazoa; phylum Chordata; class Actinopteri; order Siluriformes; family Ariidae; genus Notarius; species Notarius quadriscutis. The sequence goes on from JANZLB010000027.1 coordinate 36,403,262, forward strand.
GAAGTCTGAAGGCTCTCCATCTGTGAGGAGAGTCTTTGTAGGGTATCAGTAATGGAGGACATGCTCTGGCGAACAGCTATGATCTCTTGCTGATGAGACCCAAGAACAGAGCCCTGCTTAGCCAATGCATATTTGAGAGCATCATAGTCTACTGGGTCCATGGTGTAGCGGATAAATTCTGTCATGACCCAGAGGTTACAGGAACAGATTGGATCCAATGTGCAGTTGCTAGGAATAAACTGAGGCATACCTGATGAGTAGGCTCATAAGGAGAGCAGGCAGGAAGCAGGCAGAGCAGCAGTCTGAAAATAGCTTGGCGAAATCCCAGGAAGACAGAGTGAAGGCAGCATATCAAATGACAGTAATCCCAGGGGAAAAGTCCCAGTCAAAATCCCAAAATCAGCAAGCAAAAATCTTTGTCCAAAAAACATAATCCAAATCAGGAAACTGAATGTGAATGTGAACTTAACAAAAACTTAATGGTATGTAGTAATCCATCTGTTATGTCCCTGGCACTTGTCATGTTTTGTTTTTGTTTTTTTTCCTATGTTCATATTTACTCATATTCATTTAGATACTGGTGTGCCAGCTCCTACAAGTGATTGGTGCAGGACTCCATCCCTCCCATGCACCCCTCCAATCAAGTCTCCCTCTGTCATCGTCAGTGACTGGTGCATTGATCTCCCTTTGCTGTGACCAATCACCTTTCATCTTCCACTCTATATAAGCCAGTTGTTATACTTTGTGTTCAGTTTTCTCTTTTGTCTCTGTGTCTGCATTTTGTGAGGAGAAAACTCTGACTCAAACCTTGTGATGAGGGTAGGCCAGGCAAGTTTGGGTGATACACTGCACTTACGCAGGTTAACTGCTGTATAGATACATTAAGTAAGTGGGTAAGTGCCATTGTTGTATTTCTTTGAAGCTGTGTTAGTTTAAATTAGAATAATTAAGTTAGGTAGGAGTTTTTGGTTTCCTTATATTTCTGTGTTAGGTCAGTTAGTTAAGTTTGATTTCCCTAAGTGGCAGAGTAGTTTTGTTCCTTTTTGTTTGTTTAACTGGCACTTCCCAGCCTCCCTCTGACCTTGGTTATGTTATAATTCCATGTATGCTCTTTTTAAATTCACTATGTAAATAAATTCACTTTATATGTTACCATCATCTTTTGTTACCCCCTTTTCCCTAGACTTTTAAAAAAAGGAGTCGGAACAAGCCTAAGAACTGGCGTAACTCATGCCTAGTGGTAGGGACTGGATAGGCAAGCATAGCTGAAATTTTTGCCTCCACAGGCCTCATCTGATCCTGACCCACTTCTCTGCCTAGATAAGTTACTGTAGCCTTACCAAACTCACATTTAGCGAGGTTTACTGTCAATGAGGCTACAGCTAAATGCTGAAACACTAACTTCAGCGTCTCCATATGTTCTGCCCATGCAGATGAGTGCACCAGCAGGTCACGTGCCAGGGACATAACACCATCCATCCATCCATCATCTGTAGCTGCTTATCCTGTGCTACAGAGTCACAGGCAAGCTGGAACCTATCCCAGCTGACTATGGGCAAGAGGTGGGGTAGACCCTGGACAAGTCGCCAGGTTATCGCAGGGCTGACACATAGACACAAGCAAACGTTCACATGCACATTCACACCTACAGTCAATTTAGAACCACCAATTAGCCTAACCTGCATGTCTTTGGACTGTGGGGGGAAACTGGAGCACCCGGGGGAAACCCATGCAGACACAGGGAGAACATGCAAACTCCACACAGAAAGGCCCTCGCCAGCTGCTGGGCTCGAACCCAGGACCTTCTTGCTGTGAAGCGACAGTGCTAACCACTACACCACCGTGTAACCCTTTGTGTAACATTGTTGAAGTAGATAAAGTACTTAAAAAAATTAATTAACACAAACAATGAATGATTAACAAAATATGATCTACAAAAATACTTAGAAAGTGGGTAGAAAGTGGAACAAAAAGATTTTCTGACACAGGTGAAACATTATCAGTTCATTTGTTTACAAAGATTAGAATTACTTCCTCATTTATGTAAGCACCAACATCCAAATATTTATATAAAAGATATTTTGTACTAAATATAAGTCTATGTAAAACAAATTTGAAATAAAACTATGTTTTGTTAACTTAATATCACATACTGATTTTTTTTAAATAAATAATCATCTGGATGTTGATAATTGTGGAACGGTGTGGCATGATCTGATACACTAAGTAATCGGGAATCAACTCATTTTTTTTTTTCCAGTGGAAGTTTGAGTAATTATTCATGCACAATGTATAGATTGAAAGTCTTTTCCACTTTTGCAATGGCCAAAAGATCATTAAGGTGTCAATAATTGTAGCTGCTGCTGCTCTAGCATTGTTGGCTGAGGAACTTTGAAAAATAACCAGCGCCAGGCTCATCATATCCGGATTTTGCTCCAGGCGCCGGCCTTTAATGAAACCCCTCGGAAAGTACTCTGCATTGTTCAATAGCCCCCAAGCATAACTACATCATCACTTGTTTATTGCAATGCATTATGGAGGGTAGTCGGGGTCAGTAGCTGTGCAATATAGCAGATGTTAAATGAATTTTATGTGAGAGCAATGTGAGAGGAGCAATTTTGCCATGTTCTGTCATGGAAGACAATGAAATTGGTGATTTAAAGAAGTGGATAACCTGTCAAGTAACAAGAATTCATACAACTTAGAGATTGACCGAGTCTACCACACTGTATAACAACATCAAATCTCAAAATGTCTTATCAAAACATTTATAAATGAGTGATTAGTTAAATAAAACTTGATATCAGGAAACACTGCAAAAAAAATCTTTGGAAACCCGCTGATCTGCCATGCCATGTTCAGTATAAATGTATTTACTTCAATAAATGCTGCTGGTGAGGTACACTGAACATTATACACACTCGAAAGAAAACTCTTCATGGTTTGGGAGTTTTATCGATCCAACAGGCTCGTTCGGCTGCCGAGTGCTTCAGTACATTGAGAGGCAAAGGCTCAAGAATACTTCTTTGTTTTACAGGTTTTGGAATATCGCTAGTTTCAGACGATGAATAATGTTGATTGTTATAATCTTCTATAACCGAAGGCCATTCCGCAGACCATGGAAATATTGCTGGGTCACAGTTTAAGTACATCTTTTTCCCACCAGAGAAATGTAAGCTACAAACACTTGTCCATTTTGATTCAGTTTGAAGGTTTTCATTGTGGATTAAAGCTATCTATTTCTTCCTTCTCTTCTTCTCAAAACAGTTAAGCACACAGCAATTCACTTTAGGCATGGTTAAAACCAGTTAGACAGAACAATACAGTGTTGAACAAAGGTGAAAGTAAACAATATAGTGGCGCTAACACCAGGTATCACCCATAATGCATTTGGGTAAACAAGCGATGATGTTGTTATGGGTTAGGGTCATTGTCCATGACCAAAAGCAGTGCAGCAGAGGAGTGGCGGTACTTACTTCACCAAGAAACCCTAGAAAAGGGACCCAACCCAGAACACACTGGATGGGTGAAGAAGATAAACAATTAGCCTGAGCACTAAACATCTCCCATACTTACTCTAATTAGTTACACTGTACATTCTACCCAGTTACTGTAATCTCATTTATTGTGTCCGCTGTCTCATTTTTACCATGTATACTGTATAGATTCATTCGTCTTCAGTTTTCTGGTCAGGGTTGTGGTAGATCTGGAGCCAATCTCAGTAAAACAGGGTGTGAGGTGGGAATACGCACCTACAGACAATTTAGCATCATCAATCCCAATCCATCTCCTGTCTTTTTGGAGCTGGGAGGAAGGTCGAACACCCAGCGGAAACCTATGTGGACATGGTGAGAATATGTGGTAGTGACACAGATAGTAACCCAAGCTCAGGATTGAACCTGGGATCCAAGAGCCGTGATGTGGTCGGGTGGTTTTTAATCTATTTATCACTATTTAGAACCAAAAGGTTTTGGTCCACCTTTCCATTACATATACTTGGACAACACTGAGCATGTTGTCATTACCAATATGTCTGACATGGGAATAAGGTGAATGGTGTGTCTGAAACACTCATTAGCAATAATGATCTCTCACTCTTTATAGGTTTGTGGCTATCGAGTTTAATCACTACGTCCTGCTCGTGTTTTAAGGCTAACTTTGATCTATTTACCATTACACTCAACAGAAGTCTACCACCATCTGGATCTAACCAAAGCAGTCCATGCAATGGTGAATGTCAGTGTCTAAGCATGTCATTTGTGAAGAAATGTTATATTTTGTGAATTTATGGTATAGTTTTGCTTGTTGAAGGAGAAAGAAAAGGTTCTTTGGTGAACAGCTACAAGTAGTCTATTGTTTTAGAGAGAAAAAAAAAAACATCAAGTCTGCCCTAAAGCCTTTGAACATAGCAGAGCAAAAAAAGCCACAAAAGCAGCGTAGAATGGGAACCATCAGCCGTCAGCTATGCTTCAGTGCTTAACAAGACGGCTGCTCAATAAGGTCAGGAAAACCAGCGGCTAAAGCTTTCACCTCATTTCCATTTCACAGGGCCAAACCACGGCCATGGTGGCATTACTGCAAATTTAAACTGACATTGCACGATTTAAGTGAGTACTCATTGTGTAAGATTATAAGAGCAAATCAGATTGTGGCTGGATCATATAGTTTGCGGGGTTTCTTCAGATCGGTTGCAAGTGCTGTTAAACAAATCAAGATAGATTTAGAGAGCGGTAAACTCTCAGGATGGAATGATGACTTTCCCTCATATAAGATGCTTCTTTCTGTCGGAAATGACATCTTAATTATGTAGTCATGAAGTAATGAGATTCCCTGAGAGACAACTAAACACACCATGAACTGAAGAGAGAATGTCTGGCGCAGCACATCTTGACAAACCTAAAATAAACAACAGACATCAGAACAGAAATGTTGACCTGTAATTGGAGATGTGTTACGATGATGGGGATACCATGTGCTTCCAGACAGCATGAGGACAAGAGAGAAAAGCCAAGGGGGGTAAAACAGTAAAATAAAATGATGTTCCTGCCAAACACATATTTCAGGTGTATGTGCGTGAATATGTGTGGGAGGGGTGTCCCCAGAAAGATTGTCATATCTGACAGTTGTGGTCTTGTGGGGCTGGTCCCCATGACGTCAAGAGATTTTATTTCAACAAAAAACAAACCGAAAGAGTCATACTGTACAGTTCCCTTTTTCCTTTAAGATTAGGGTGAATAAGTATATCAATGGAAGGTCCTCAGAAAGAAAGTAAGAAAAAAAACGCGTGTGTGTGTGTGTGTGTGTGAGAGAGAGAGAGAGAGAGAGAGAGAGATTGCTATGTTAAGGAAATCAACATAAAGCGATCTCAAATATCACAAGCAAGCTAATTGTGGAATTTCTCCCAAGCCTGTGGTCCAGCTGTCATGCTCTTTGTACTGGTGAGACTTGTGAGTTTGAAGCATTGGCTTTACCCAAAAGCCCAGCAGGACCACCCGGAGCTACAACACATCTCAGCACATTTCTAGAATATATACAGGAAAGTTGTAAGAGCAACCAGAAACTGGATGTATGATGATTACATGCTTTGAATATCAAAAAGGATTTCAACATTACTCACAGAACAGACCTCCAAATATTGACAGACTGATTTATCAATTAACGTTCATTCATTCATCCTGATCAGGGTTCATGGTGGATCCACATCCAGACCAGGAACATACAGGATAGGAAAATCGCTCCCTACTCACGATATGAGGTGCTGTATAGTGGGGACACCATTTTGTAGTGCTGTCTGAAACCTTAGTGAGGATTATCCATCCATTATCTGTCGTCTGTCCTACAGGGTTGCAGGCAAGCTGGAGCCTATACCAGCTGACTATGGGCGAGAGGCAGGGTGCACCCTGGACAAGTCACCAGGTCATCGCAGGGCTGACACAGAGACACAGACAACCATTCACACTCACATTCACACCTACGGTCAATTTAGAGCCACTAATTAACCTAATCTGCACGTCTTTGGACTGTGGGAGAAACCGGAGCACCCGGAGGAAACCCACATAGACACGGGGAAAACATGCAAACTCCACACAGAAAGGCCCTTGCCGGCCACTTGGCTCGAACCCAGGACCTTCTTGCTGTGAGGCGACAGTGCTAACCACTACACCACCATGCCGTCCCATATCTACACAATGTTTCACAAGTGAACAGAAGCTGAAATTGCAGAAATTGTCTATGCCCTGGGGTAGTACCCTTAAAGGAGTGTCCCTGGTACTTCACAATGCCTTTAAAACCTGCCCACTATCTGCTGATGGGCTTTTAGCCAATCAAATTGCGACGGGAAAAAACCTGCTAGGCAGGATTGGGCTCAAGGTATCATAGTTCAGCTAGGTGTGGAGGCCTTATGTTATTGATTCATATATTCTTGTATTCTTAGTGCAGCTTGTGTTGGTCTTTGTTATTGTGATGTATGTCTTTGAAGGTTTTTGGTCATCCAAGTCATCATAAACCGTAGGTGCTAAAGAAGGCAACTGGATTTGCTTGAAATCCTTGAAGAAGTTTCACCTCTCATCCGAAAGGCTATTGTGATGTGTTTGTTAGGTGACGTTTCCTCCATTAGTCTATACACATATTACTTGCTTACATGTGACTGACTTGAAAAAGTCAACAGTTGTGATGAATGGACAGGTTCGAGTGCAGAATGTGCACATGATAAAGCATAAATTTCTATAAATCCTTTCAGTTTTTGATCACTGACTGACTGACTGATTCCCACTCAAGACAGCCTTGAGACACACATGTATTGGAGTTGTGGGATTGTTCTCTAATAGGTATATAACATAAAACATGGACCAGCAATTCATAAATTCAAATAAAACAAGAAAATAGGAACTCTAATATTACCTTATTGTTCCTTAGTGGCTTGTAATATTGACTCACAAGCAGTTTGGACAACAATTGAGGAGCCATTTTGTGGGAAATGGAGATAAATATTCAACAAAAGAGAGCTGCTGGAATATGGCTAAGGAGCAAAGTGACACATCTCTGATGCTTCTCAGGTTTTACTGATTTATTTTAGTTGCTATGGTTCTTGGTGATCATTTATACTTTTCACTTTTAAAAAGCCTGATCATTAACATGGTATATTAATAATAATTAATAATATACTAAAAATAATTATTAATATATTATTAGTATTAAATGGGCAGCACGGTAGTGTAAGTGGTTAGCACGGTTGCCTCACAGCAAGAAGGTTCTGGGTTCGCGGCCAGCAGGGGCCTTTCTGTTTGGAGTTTGCATGTTCTCCCCGTGTCTGCATGGGTTTCCAAAAGGTGCTCTGGTTTCCCCCACAGTCCAAAGACATGCGGTTAGGTTAATATGGGGCAGCCTTGGGCTGAGGTGCCCTTGAGCGAGGCACCTAACTCCCAACTGCTCCCCGGGCGCTATTAGCATGGCTACCCACTGCTCTGGGTATGTGTGTGTGCTCATTGCTCATATGTGTGTGCATATGTGTGTTCACTGCTTCAGGTGGGCTAAATGCAGAGAGGAATTTCACAAGTGTATGATGAATAAAGTTGTGCTTTCTTTCTTTCTTTAGGACTTGTGTGAAAATCTGATGATGTTTTAGGTCATATTTATGCAGAAATATAGACAATTCTATGGGGTTCACAAACTTTCAAGCACCACTGTGTGTATGTGTGTGTGTGTGTGTGTGTGTATTTATTTATTTAAAAAAAGTATTGAGAGTTTTTTTTTTTTTAATCTGAAGTCTGACACTTACCCTCTTTGTGTGTGTGTGTGTTCACTGTTTAGATAGGTCAGTTCTTTGGCGAAGTGGACCCCATTCTCATGGCCAGTCTGTTGAATAAATCACTCTACTCGTTTAATAAAACCTATGATTATCAGTCAGTGTGTGACCCAGAGAAAGAGCCAAAGGCTGCTGCTGGGCCACGATCTGCCTATGTGGTAAGAGTATGTGTGTAGTGGTAATTGAAAAGTGAGAAAGTGAGGGTGTGTGCATGTGTGTGTGCATGAGTGTGTGCTTTACATTTGAATTTGTGTATTTATATGCACTCAAGCATCTAGGTCCTTGTGTCTAAGTTCTATTGATGATTTATTTCTGGTTTATCGTGTGTGTGTGTGTGTGTTTTCAGCCTACCATGGCTGATATGTTAAGTCTGGGCTGGTGGGCCTCCACTGCTGCATGGTAAGAGGATTTGAGCAGTTGCCCTAGTGTTATTCATTCTGTTTAATCCAATTGAAGGATGTGAAGGATGCACATACTTGTTCTCTTTTTCTCAGGTCAATGCTTCAGCATTTCCTTGTCAGTCTCACGTTCCCAAGTTTTCTACACGCAGGTAGGTTTTATAAACAATATGATATTTCTCTCCACTCTACCTGATTATGCATTTGCATATCAAAAACATTGCTTCAGGAGAGGATGTGTATGTTTGTGTGTGCGGGGAAATCATGGCCTAATGGTTAGAGAAGCAACTTTGGGACCAAAAGGTGGCTGATTCAATTCCCTGGACCAGCAGGAATGGCTGACGTGCCCTTGAGCAAGGCACCTCACCCCCAAGTGCTACTCAGGCTGCTCTGGGTTTGGTGCATGTTGCTCTGGATAAGAGTGTCTGGTAAATGCCATTAATGTAATGTAATGTAATGTAATGTGTGTGTGTGTGTGTGTTTTCTGACCTATGCAGAGGAGGACATCTCAGATGCCTACTCAAAGGAGAGCTGTATAACAGAGCAGACTCAATATTTCTTTGCAAATGACAACAGGTCTTTCTACAGTATGGTAGACTGTGGAAACTGTTCCAGGTAAGGGCTTGACATAAGTATACCTGTATTTTTTGTCTCTTTTTTTCTAACCATGTGTGTACTTTTATGATGAAGTCATTAGCCACCCCTCCTTCTCTTTCTGGATCACTGTTCAACGTAATAAGTCCTGTCTCATAGGAGATGATGTGAGCAGGACAGCTTTCCTGCCCTTCTTTTCTCTCTGTGGCAGCTTGGCTCTCCAAACCTGTCTGCCTCCCACTTTCAACCTGATCCCACATTCTCCTTGATGTGTCCGAGATCCTGCGGGCCATAAATCCTGATGTCGTTCGATCCCCTGGAACTGGGGTAAAGTGAGAGGTGTCTGGAGTTTCGGCTCGCCCCAACCGCCGGCCTTTACGAGCCCCACGTGCGACTCTGCATACGATGGTTTTTCTTCTACGTTAACTACTTTAGACATGTAAAGTTTAACGAGAACCATAAAAAAGAAATCCATTTGCAAAATCTGGGGACGGCGAGCCGCTCCTTTCAGAGGGTGTAATTCAATCTCCCCCTCACACGTTCGTGCCCCCTGTTCAGGCCTGGAGAATGTAATAGTCAGATCTCGAGAAAACCAGATTTAAAATCTGAATTTCAAATTAAATATAAAGATGCATTTCAAAAGTTATAACTACTGTGAATCACATCTCTTTCAGTTCTTATAGAATGTTGATCTGGATGCATCATGCATATAGTAAAGCTATATCCAGTTTTACAATAATATATACAAAGTTGTAATTAAACATGTTATCCCTATTAAAATGGCAGGAGCTATGAATATGCCATTCCAAATAAACAAACAGTACAAGAGTCTTCATTGGCATATCCTTAATGAGTTACAATTTGGTCATAAGTTTACATACACTCATCTTGGACATGAATGTCATTGCAAAAGTGCACTTTCAGAGATTTCTTTGAATTGTTCTATTTCTGGGGGCAAATGGTTATACAGTGTACATCTTTCATAGAAAAAAATACAAGAATTGGGTGCACAAGTTTGAATTTATGTTGTTTTTTTCTGACCAGAACCAAACAAGCCCCTGTAAACATATCTTCAAGCTTGATTAAAGTTTACAGCTGACCACATGGACAAAGAAAAAGCCTTCTGGAGGAATGTTTTGTGGTCAGATAAGCCAAAGATTGAGTTCTTTGTCCACTATGATGAAAGGTATGTTTGGAGGAGTAATGGTGAGACATTCAAGCCCAAGAACACTGTACCAACTGTTAAGCAGCTGTTAAGCATGGCTAAACAAAGTGGATGGGATAATAAAGAAGGAAGACTGCCTCAGAATGCTCCAGCATAGCCTCAAACCATCAGCTAGACAGTGTCAGTAAAGGTGGGCTGAGGCAAAACCAGAATCGATATACAAGCAAGGGTAATATGAGGCGCAAACAGAGTATCAGAGTCAGATGCAAGGCAGTGTCCAAATAAACAGAACAAGGTCAAAATCAGAGAGTAGCACAGAGATTCAAGGCTTGGTATCAACAGACGCTAGGAACTGAGCATATACTTCACAAAGTCTAGGTACATAGTGGAGTCCTTAGATGCATGCCATGATTGCACTCTGATCAGGAACAGGTGAATGTAATACTTAGTCCTTGCGGTGTGTGCAATGCACTCTGAGTACAAATGTGCATGGATGCGAGTAACCATTCAAGGCATGCCGAGTGCGAACGTGCCCTGATGTGACAAAGTTGAAACGTGGACACGATTGGGTGTTCCAACAGGACAGTGACCCCAAGCATATCAAACTTGGTTGTGGAATGGATAAAGCAGGCTCACATTAAGCTTTTGGAATGGCTTTTCCAAAGACCTAACACCAGGTCCATGCCAGGAAACTGAACTCTACAAATTTTGCTAAGAAGAGCAGTCAAATATCCAAACAGATTTCTGCCAGAAGCATGGTGATAGCTCCCAAAACCATCTGGTCAAGGTAAAACTTGCTAAGGGACATTTAGCCAAATATTAGGTGTGCTGGATATATATTAATGACCCTGTATGTGTAATTTTAACCCTGGATTGATTTCAGAAAACCCAAAATGAATGAAAACTTGTGCACCAAATTGTTTTTTTTCTTCTATTAAAGATGTATGTTGTACAAACATTCTGCCACAGAAAATGAGCAGTTCAAAGTAATTATTGAAAGCCCATTATTGGCACGACATTCATGTCCATGATGAGTGTATGCAAACTCCTGACTATAACTCTAGATAACAGTAGCCAAACCTGTCAAAATATTTCATTATAATCAGTCTGGCTTATCAATAACATTTGCTAAGTACCTGCAAAGTATTCGCTACCCGGCTAGGTAACTGCAAGTAAACTAGCTTGTATTAACACTGTATGAGTCTTACTCAGAGCCATTATATTCTTACTACTTTATATAACCACAGAGAAGAGCTAGACCTGTCAAAATATAACAACCATGATTTTCCTGATCAATATCATTTGCGAAGTATTTGCTAAGATGCTTACCTATCCAGCTAGCTAACTGCCAAGAAACTAGCATGCATTTCTCACTGGTAAAACATTATAAAGAGTCATACTTTGAGCCATTATATTCTTACTAGTTTATATAACTATAGGGATGAGCTAAACCTGTCAAAATATAGCATAACCACCACGATTTCCCTGAGCAGTAATATTTGCTGAGATGGTTAGCTACACCACTAGATTTCTGCCAGTAAATAAGCTGACTATTAACTGAGCGCAAGATCTTTATGGGAAAATATCAGACTGAGGTCTTGACAGTACAGGCCGAGCCATAGGCAAGGTCCATACAAAAAGACCTTGGTCTGATATTTTCCCATAAAGACCAAGTAAGCGAGGTTAATAAGGTGTTTATTATATGGCTTTTTTATTTCTAAGATTAAAATAGACAGTCATTATAATGAGGCGTGACGCTGCTTTCAGTCACGTCATATTTGTAATGTAGTTGAGTCACACATGCAGAATAAACAGCTAGCGGTTTCAAAACTGAATTTCAGTTAGCGGTTAACAGTCCCTGAATGCTCTTTGTTGCTCATTTCTTGAATAATTCAGTGACTCTTATTTATATTTTGTGTTTCAGCCATTTTTGATTCCGTTTTGATTTCCAATTAATCTTTTTTTGTCCTTTTGTCTTTGTTTTCATTTGTTTGTTTGTTTGTTTCGCATAATTGAAAGCCAACACCTTGGAAAGAAAGTCCGTAATCACCCACAGGCATTACAGGAAAATACAGCCCACCAAGGAACCAGTCAGAACGCATGATTTTACCAGATGTAGCTCGTACCATACAATCAGAATTACTTCTTTAATCCCCGGAGGGAAATTCAAATTTGCTACCAAGCTCCTGAATCAAAGAAGAAGTAAACATGTCTAAAAATGGAAGATAAAATAGTCTGAAAAAAGAATAAATAAAAATAAAATTAATTTAAATAAAAGTTCAATAAGAGGCGGCATGGTGGTGTAGTGGTTAGCGCTGTCGCCTCACAGCAAGAAGGTCCGGGTTCGAGCCCCGTGGCTGGCGAGGGCC
>JANZLB010000027.1:37192408-37205204 GCA_026167865.1 Notarius quadriscutis
CACACACACACACACACCATTTCCAGAAAAATTTTAATATTTTCCAAAATACAGTCGAAACAAAAATCTGTGATTTGTTAATTCATGTGAATATTTATTTAACTCACAAAAATACAAAGAAAAGATTTTCAATAGTTTACTGGTCAACTTAATTGTATTTTGTAAATCTAAATGAAGTTAGAATTTGATGCCTGCAACACACTCAAAGTTGGGACAGAGGCATTATTACCATTGTATTAAATCGCCTTTCATGAATCGTCAGCCATGATTCATGCTTGCTTGAAGAGACTGAGCCTTTCGGTGCATGCTCATTTTATACCCAATCATGTTACCAATTAACCTGCTTATTGTGGACTCTTCCAGAATTGTATTACTTGAAATATCCTAGAAACTTTTGAGTCTTCTTTTGCCCCATCCCAATGTTTTTTTTGTTTGTTTTTTTATTGTGTGCAGGCATCAAATTCTAACTTTGTTTATATGTACAAAATACAAGTAAGTTGGTAAGTAAAACTATTGACCCTTCCAAATTCGGAGTCCTGCGACTTCAATGCCCGCAAGGGGGGTGATTCCTGGAATCACTGGTAGAAGGGTGAACACAGGCTGAAAACCAGGTGGTCCAAATGCTCTGGCAATTCCTGTGGCCAACGCAGACATGTACTCCCATCCTCCCAGGAACCATCATCGGAGATGCAGCCCCCCATCAGCCTTCATCTTCCCGTTACCTTGCTTGCCACCTGGATCTCTGGCGGAGAGCAAAGCGGTGCGAATGAGGACTGCGCACCCTCATCACCACCATCAACAAGAAATCCTTTGTGCAGGCTATGTCCTCCTCCCCCCTTCATCTGTCTCTTCTTCCTTCTGAAAGTCCTGCAATGATGGACAACACGTGACTGGGGCAGCTGCTGGATGGCGGTGGAAGACCTCAGCTCAGAATCTGCACATAGGTGGTGCCAGTATTGTGACGGCTATTCCATGGCACACCCTGGTACAAGTGCCTGGTCCGTGTTCTGCCAGTGTGTCTGGACAGCCATATTCAAGGATAGCACTGCCCACCCCAATCCGGGGAAGGGACAATAAAAAGAGTCCTGAAGAAAGCTTTTCCCATTTTAGCTTGTCCAAGATACTGCACTTGGAGAGCCATCCCACTTCTGCGGTCAGAAACCTACTACTTCCAAAATAGTCTCAGGTTCAAAACAAAAACCCAAACCCCTCATTCTTGGTTCCTGGAATGCTCGAATCCTAATGAACACAATCAGCACTGACAGACCCCCAGTAAAGAGTAATTCTGAAGTCACAGACTGGATTCTGCGCCGAGCGCAGCACCATTGGTATGATCTTCATCACCCGTCAGCTTTTGGAAAAGGCAAGCGAACATCAAAAGGATATCACATTTGTCCTCATCAATCTGTGCAAGGTGTTCGATACTGTGAACTGCAAGATACTCTGGAACCTTCTATGCAAGTTTGGTTGCCCTCCAAAATTCCTCATCATTCTCTGTCAGTTTGATGATGGAATAACTGCAAAGGTCCTTGTCGGTGGGGAAACATCCTCTGCATTTGAGGTCTTGGTTGGCATGAAGCAAAGCTGTGTTATCGCTCCAGTACTCTTCAATATTTACCTTGTCGGTGCCACCCTCCTCTTGATGCACATGACAATGTGTGAATCCATTACCGTTTGGATGGTAACCTCTTCAACCTTCGGCATTTCTCAGCCCACACAATGACCTCTACTATGACAATCGTTGAACTCCAATATGCTGACGATGCTGCTGGCATATTCCTCCATCCTGTGGGCCTTCAAAGGACCATTACATCCCTTCATACAGCCTATTTATGGATGGGACTAACAGTTAATGTCTCAAAGACTCTGACCCTGCAGTCTTCACTGTTCCACAGTGAGCCCCCAATGGCCATCACAATCGACAATGCAGTACTGGAGAACACAAGCTCTTTCACATACCTTGGTAGCATTTTCTCTGATGACGTCTCATTGAATGAAGAGATCACCTCCCATATCAGGCACGCTTCTTCAGCATTTGGCCGCCTCCATAAGCGCATCTTCACGAACCACAGCCTCTGCATCTGCACGAAGGTCATGGTCTATCATGCAGTCTGCATCTCAACACTTCTCTATGGATGTGAAGCCTGGACGTTATACAGGAAGCAAATCAAGTCCCTGAAAGCCTTCCATATGTGTTGCCTCCAACATATCCCTGGAGTGATTTGGGAGGACAGGATCCCCCACACGCAGATCCTCAGCAAGGCTAACTCCACAAGCATGGAGTACATGATACTCCATTGTGTTTGCCGATGGACCGGGCATGTCATCCGAATGGGCCCCCAACCGAATGGAGAGTTCTAAGGAGAACTCACAGAAGGAGACCTGCTCCTGTGGAAGACCCAAGAAGCATTGGAAGGACTGCTTGAAATGGTCCCTGCAGTCCTGCAACATCCCTCCTGCCAACCTTGAGATCCTCGCTGAGGACTGCATGATCTGGAAGCGGATTGTGTCCCAGGGAATCCGCCACTTCGAGGAAGAATGGACCAGGCTGAGGGAGGAGAAACGGGCCCAGCGACACCTTTGGCAATTCCTTCCCTCTGCTCCTGTACCTGATCCTTTTGCCTGTCGTCGTTGTCCCAGGATCTGCCAGTCCAGGATCGGGCTTCTCTCTCATGAGTGGGCACATGAGACAGTGACAGACGACAACAGCAGCAGCAAGACCTGGGAAGGCAAAGAAGACCGTGAAGAGGAGGACCTCATCATCATCAAATATCGATGGAAAGCCATAACAAAAGTATTGAAAATCTTTGTACTTTTGTCAGTTAAATAAAGGTTCACATTAATTAACAAATCAGATTTTTTATTGCATTTTGGAAAATATCCCAACTTTTCTGGAAATAGTGTTAGAGTGTGTGTGTGTGTGTGTGTGTGTGTGTGTGTGTGTGTGTGTGAATCTCTCTCCCTCTGTCTGTGAGCATAGGAGAGGAGAGAGAAAGAGAGTTAGTTACTATATATAACCAGTTTGGTACCATGTATGAACTTCACAGACTGTATAATCATTCAGTGAGGTGTCTGTTGTGTGTCTGTTGTGTGTGTGTGTGTGTGTGTGTGTGTGTGTGTGTGTGTGTGAGAGAGAGAGAGAGAGAGAGAGAGAGAGTGTGAGAGAGAGAAAATGTGTGTGTGAGAGACATAGTGTGCTCTTAGAGAAGCTTAGACCTCAGATGAAGCATGATCAAAGCAGCTAATTTAAACTCCGAATGTGTCAAAACAGCCCATTGGCTCCCACAGACTATTTCTATGGTGTGTGTGTCAGGGAGTGAGAGAGAGAGAGAGAGACCATAGTTTAGGAGTGAAAAAGACTTGATGTTAGTCTACAATGCACCCATTTAACTTAGTACATCTACGTGGCTCTTTTACTATGAAATAATTCTTCTACTTCAGGAGTCAGAAGTAACAGTCAAACTGAAAATTACTTTGTCTTCTTTTTTTCTAGAAAGGTACAACTCCAAA
Organism: Notarius quadriscutis; assembly: GCA_026167865.1. Lineage (NCBI taxonomy): Eukaryota > Metazoa > Chordata > Actinopteri > Siluriformes > Ariidae > Notarius > Notarius quadriscutis. Next base: position 37,195,919 of record JANZLB010000027.1, read on the forward strand.
TCAGAATAAGTTGGGATGATATGTTGAAATTAAAATTAAAACTGGAAACAATGAATTATAAATAATCTTTGACTTGTATTGCACTGAAAACAATGTAACAGCACATTATTTGATGTTTTACCTCATGCCTTTTGTTGTTGTTGTTGTTGTTGTTGTTTTGCAAAATAAACACATGTCCATTTTGATTCTTACAACACATTCCATTGAAAAGTTGGGGCGGTAAAGCATTTACCACTTTGTAAAATTGCCATTCCTTCTCAGTACTTAAAAATGTTTAGAGACTGAAGGACACCAGGTGATGAAGCATTTCAGGTTTTACTTTGTCCCATTTTTCATGCAAACAGGTCTTAAGGTGTGCAACAGTATGGAATTGTCATTGTTATATTTTTCATTTCAAAATATGCCACACATTCTCTGTTGGGGACAGAGGGGACAGTTAGCCTCTTCTTCCACAGCCATGCCTTTGTAATGTGTGCAGAATATGGTTTTGCATTGCCTTGCTGAAATATTCCTGGAAAAGATGTCATGTTGAAGGCAGTATATGTTGCTCCAAAATCTCAATGTACTTTTCTGCATTAATGCTGCCATCACAGAAGTCTAAGGTACCTTTACCAAGGGCACTGACCCAACCTGATACCATGACACAACCTGCCTTTTGGACATATTGCTGGTAACAGTCTGGAGGGTCTTTTTTTTTTTTGTCTTTGGTCTGGAGCACATTGCATCCATTTCTTATAAAAAATTACTTGGAATACTGATTCGGCTGACCACAATACACATTTGCACTGTGTGACGGTTCATCTCCGATGCCACTGAGCCCAGAGAAGTTGACAGCACTTCTTGACACAGTTAACATAAGGCTTCCTTCTTGCACAGTAAAGTGTTAACTGGCATTTGTGGATGTAACTTTGTATTGTAATGCTTGACAAAGGTTTGCCAAAGTAATCCTGAGCCTGTGGCAGTATCAGCTTTTGATGCAGTTCTTGATGCAGTGCCATCTGAGGGATCAGAAATCATGTGTTCAGCTTATGCCCTTTACACACTGAAATTCCTCCATATTCCTTGAATTGTTTAATGATGATATGTACCATAGACCATGAAATATCTGAATTCCTTTGTTGACAAACTGGAGATCCTCGATTCATCTTTGCTCCTCAAAGACTAGACCTTTCCTGGATACTAATTTTGTACCAAATCATGACCAGACAAAACATGAAATATCTTGGGTCTGTAGTGAAATACAATTCAGAGTAAATTTAGAAATCATTGCTTCCTTTTTTTGTTTTTTTTCATCCCATCCCGACTTTTTCTGATTTGGGGTTGTAACTTTCATCATTATATTTATTTAACTTATTTTCATTATTATTTTGTCAATGTTGACTAAACAGCAATTTTATTATCTACGTTTTAGCTTGATTTATTTGTATATTTTGGGCTTCTTTTAATTTGGGTGTGACTATGTTCGGAGGAGGTGACATCAGATAGCCACATGTCTGTGGTTAGATTAATTTGTATTACTATTTATCACTTAAAAACATAGTCAGCATTCTACCACAAAAGTGCAGTGACTTTTGCCAGCCTCTAAATAGCCACTGAGTTTTGATTGTCAGTGTAAAAACTGGGGTTCAGCAGTCTGAGACCACTCGTGAAAATGCTGTTATTTTGCATTCTTTTCTAATTTAATACTTTTTTTTATTGTCAATTAAATTATCAGCAATAACCTGAGTAAAATTAGAGTCTATATGGCCAAAAGTATGTGGATACCAGACCATCACACCCATATGTGGGAACTCACTAAACAGTTACTATAAAGTTGGAAACACACAATTGTTTATAATGTCTTTGTATGCTGTAGCATTAAGATTCCCTTTCACTGGAACAACCATAGTTTGGCATGGTTGGTTTGGAAGAAATTGAGTGACCTGCATTGAACCCTGATCTCACTTGAACACCTTTGGGATGAATTGGAATGATGGCTGTGGCTTTCTTACCCAACATCAGTGCTGGACTTCTTGTGCTCTTATGGCTGAATGGACAAAAATCCATAGTGGAAAGCTGTCTGTGGCAGCGGGGGTGTGGTTGAGCGTCAGATGTGGACAGTGAGGAGTTGGGTAGAACTGGCAGGTAAAGTGATGAGTTTGTGTTTGACACCTGTTTTGGATTACTGTCCATTTAAACTTGTGTGTTTTTCTATATTATTGCAGAGTGAAGTCAGTAGAGAGCGAGAGAGAGAGCTGAGCTACTAAGCACCATGTTGTGTGTGTGTGTGTGCGCACGTGCACGCGATTGCGAGTTACAGTTAAAGTCACAGAAAAGTAAAAAGTAAAATAAAAAGGCACCTTGAGTTGTCAAGCCTGTCTCCCATTTCCTCATTCCCCCATGTATGAGAGTGTTGCACTGGTGCCGAAACTCAGGACTGAGCAAAAGCACCATCATGGAGTCCACACTAGTTACGGAGACCCTTGTCAGCAACCACTAAGCCCAGCATCAAGCCCTCATCAGGCTGTGTGTAGATTAGGAGTGGTGCTTCCAGGCTCTGCTCCTAGCCCAGGCAGAGGACTGGCAGGTGATCCACAGCTTGATCCAACTAGCAGGTACTCCAGCAACTGCTCAAGATGGGACAGCAGGATGATCCAGAAGCGTTTGGGTGGCACGGTGGTGTAGTGGTTAGCACTGTCGCCTCACAGCAAGAAAGTTCCGGGTTCGAGCCCAGTGGCCAACAGGGGCCTTTCTGTGTGGAGTTTGCATGTTTTCCCTGTGTCTGCATATGTTTCCTCCGGGTGCTCTGGTTTCCCCCACAGTTTAAAGTCATGTGGTAACATGGGTTAACATGGGACAGCCTTGGGCTGAAGTGCCCTTGAGCAAGGCACCTAACCCTCCAACTGCTCCCCGGGCACTGTAGTATAGCTGCCCACTGCTCTGGGTATGTGTGTGTACTCACTGCTCACTTGTATGTGTGCATGCATATATTCTCTGCTTCAAATGGGTTACATGCAGAGGATGAATTTCACTGTACTTAAGCGTGCATGTGATTTAAAGGTGTTATTTATGGAGGTGTTTTGAGCATGTCACTGAAGCGTCCTCATGGCCAACCTCACAGTGGGCAGTCCGTCTATTGCCACTCCTGTCAGGGAAGCCCAACTCGCAGATCAACAGTTCCCAGCCACCAACCTGCTGGAGTATCCGGACCTGAAGCAGGCGATTCTGCAGCAGGTTGGCTGCACACCTGAACATCATCACCAGCACTTCTGCATGCTGTCATACAGCAAGATTGGTCACCCATTCATTTTCATCCAACATTTCTGAGACACCTGCCATCGGTGGCTGCTGACTGAAGAGGACATTGCTGAGGACCTCATCAACTGAATGGCATTGGAGCAGTTTGTCTTTTGTCTGCCAAAAGGAATGACGGCCTGAGTTCAATGCCACTGTACGGCATTGCTGGAGGAGGCAGTCCAGCCAAAGCCCACTCCCTGAACCCATGTCTCTCCCCATTTCCCCCTCATTCCCTTGTACCTTGGTGCCAAATCTCTCTCTCTCTTTCTCTCTCTCTCCCCAGGTGAAAACTTCTGTGCTCACCAAGACTGGGAGAAAGCCCTGGTAGGTCTGTAGGCATGGCAGGAAAGACGGGCATTTCCAGGATCAGCATCCCCTCAAGGAGGCAGAGATTCTGATTCACATTCCTTATGCGCCTCAAGTTTCCTCCGATTGAGCAGTACCGTACCAAGTGGCGGTAAGCATTCAGTGGGGTACACATCAGGCTTTGGTGTACTCTGGTTAAAGCCTGATTCAATGCAGGGCATTTGGAAGTGCACAATTGGTGAAGCTGAGGTGTGTAGATGGGGATATTCATGAGTATCTGCTGGTGTCTGTCACTATCCAGTTCAGGGATGAAAAGCATAGTGTGGAGGCAGCAGTTAATCCTTGCCTCACCCATCCACTAATCTTGGGGACAAAATGGCTAAGGTTTAAAATGTTGTTAATAGATTTGTTTGTGGATGGGTCCTGTTGTTGTGCACCTTGGGGGAATTTTGGTGCACCGTTATCTGGGGAGGTGGTTCCACAGCTGTCTACATCAGCTATGTGTCATAGGGACATGAAGAGTGGGAAGGGCTCTATCCCTCTGCTTTCCACAGGGATTTCCCTTCAGGATTTCCATTTGGAGTAGTCACGAGACGAAACTCTGAGGTATGCTTTTGATCAAGTAAGAGTAATCAGTGGTCAAAACCTCCAGCCTAACATTGCACTCTCCTACCTGTACTTTTCAGTTATGAAAGATGAGTTATATCAAGTAACCTAGGACCTCAAACAGGAGAGGAAATGACTGCTGGTCCTGAAGAGCTGTTGTGAACTTTTATTCTATGCTCATCAAAATCCTATGGCAGGGCATTTAGGTCTGGATAAAACACTGAACTAATTCATGTTCCACTTCTATTGGCTGGGCATTCACAGCAATGTATGCAGGTGGTGCGCAGCATGTCATGAATGTCAGCTGGTGAATCCACCAGCCACTCCAAAAGCACCACTGTGCCCTTTACCTTTGGTCTTAGTGGAAGCAGTTACTCTACACAACATTTCTGCATGCAGTGTTGCAGAAGCACTCTTCTGCATTATATCCCGAGTTGGGATCCCAAAAGAAATCCTGATTGACCAAGGCATAACGTTTGTCACGCACACGTCATGAACTGTATGAATTACTGGGGATTAAATCGATTTGCACCAGTGTTTACCATCCGTAAACAGATGGGCTGGTCGAATGATTTAATCAAATGTTTAAACTGCATAGGAAGTGATTTTTATTTTTTTTTTTACATATTTCAATAAACATACTGTTGAAACATACAGCTGCAAAGTTTGAGATGACTGACATTTTTATGAGGCAAAGAAGTTTTGAGGGTTTACTAAAAATTGGCCATTCATAACTTACGGCCAAACCATATCATACAAGACCGCCATGACGTCTCGTTGGTTGCAAACATACTATCACATATTGCATTTCACTATGCCGGACAGTAAATGCAAAAAAGAGGAGGTCGATATTGTGTCATTGGAGCACAAAATAATGTTAGTTGTATGGACATAACTTTTACCCTTGTTTTAAGGGCCTGGTCCCACAACACCAGTAACTATAACTATACCTATAGCTACAACTATGACTGAATTCAGCTCCAGTCTGGAGTAGTCACACCACAACTATAATCCCGACTATAATATCGGTTGGTCCTGCTGCTCAGGTAAATAAATGCATGCAACTTAGGAATAGTCATGGAAGTTTTTTCCAAGTAGTAGCACGTTATTCCGGGTCATACTGTACAACTTGGACTTCAAAACAACCCATGCACATACTCCAGCAGTTGACAAAATATGCATAGGTCACAGACTACAGAAATATAATAAAAAAGGATACAAAATACAGAGTGGTTACAGATTTTAATACAGATGCATCATGGATGTTAATAATTTATGGATTGGTCACAGACTTTTCAGTATATTACAGATTGGTTACCAATTTCATACAGATGATATGTCATGGATAAAAATTAAGAAGTCAAAAACAATTAAATGTTTGGACTGCTGAAGTTCATAATTAAAATTCTTGCCTGCATTTATGTTTGCTTAATTAATTTACGATTGATTATTCCATGGAGAATCCTACATCCATGAATAAAAGATCCGTGCTTTGTATTTTTTTTAATTTTCTGTGAATCTGTATTCCGTGACTTCATGCAACAAGGATATAAAAAGATGTCTGGGAAAAATAGCACATTCTCAGACAACATCCATGTAAACAATTACCTGATTGGTCAGATGTTTTATCGGCTCAGGTCCAGGCCTGGGAAAAATCGCTCCAGAAGCAATCTCACTGATACCGATAAACCCAGGCCTGGGCTATAGGTTTCGTTATTGGTCTGGTGTGACCACCAACCACATAAACTGCAGGGGACCGATTTATTTATAGCGATCATTATAGTTGTTATAATTGTCGGTATTGTGGGACTGGGCCTTAAGGATGCATCAGTTCCCATCTGATTCAGCTCTGCAATGAAACTGGGTCAGATATGTGCAGTGGCATCGCCCAGACTTTTGTGAATCTCTGTGCAAATATACTTCGCTATGCTCAGTGCATTTTGAAGACAGCCGTTATAAAAGAAGGTATTTTGCCTTGATGGTTGATGAAAATAAACTACAGACTGCCCTGCAATAAAGGGTCCTTACAAACCAGAGACTTCGTCACAAAAAAACCACCAGAAATCCTCCGTGAATGCCAAAAAAAAGACAAGTCAGCTTATGCACCAAAATGTTATATTTTACATCAATAGCAAGTGAACAGGCTGTATGGTGGTGCAGTGGTTAGCACTGTCGCCTCACAGCAAGAAGATTCCAGGTTTGAACCTCACAGTCGATGGGGGCCTTTCTGTGTGGAGTTTGCATGTTGTCCCCGTATCTGCGTGGGTTTCCTCTGGGTGCTCTGGTTTCCCCCACAGTCCAAAGACATGCAGGTTAGGTTAACTGGTTAATTTATTTCGAATGGTGAACTGAATTGTATATGCTCACTGATCATTTTAATAGGAACACCTGTATGTGCATATGCAGTGTGCTATTATTACACTCATTCTTATAACACGATGACATAGTGGCTACAGCCTCTATGAGGCAGTAGCCACAAAAATGAAATTCAGTATGTTCTTGACCTGAGAGCAAAACTCCACAGACTGAGAGAGACAACCCAGGAGAATTTGCTTTTGATGCAAGAACAGCAATCCCAGCTGTATAATGGGGTGGCACAGCTACATGAATTTGCACATGGAGATAACGTGCTCATTTTACTACCCACATCAAACTCTAAATTACTTGCGAAGTGGCAAGGGCCCTTTGAGGTCCCGCAATGAGTTGGGGAAGTCAGCTATGAGGTCAGATGAATGGATAGAAGCAATGCACTTCAAATTTACCACCTCAATTTCCTGAAACCATGGAGAGAGGAGGTTCTTGTGGCTCTGGTGACGGTGGTCCCTGGAAGGGAGAAGCTGGGACCAGATGCAAATCTAAAAAACAAACAAAAAAAAGTGTGGCCCAATTCACCTTGGTCCCCTGTGGAGACAACCTTTTGCTGTCCCAGAAAGCACAGGTTGCAGGAGGAATTCTGTGAGGTGTTTTTGCCCATTCCTGGTCACACTAACCTCATAGAGCATCACATTGATACTCCTCCATGGGTGATGGTGTGCAGCCACCCATATCAGTTCCCTAAATGCAAAAAAAAAAAATGCAGTTCGGATTGAACTCAAGGCTCTGCTTGACATGGGGGCAATTGAGGAGTCATGCAGTGACTGGAGCAGCATGCTGGTTTTGTTCTCCAAAACCAATAGGTTGGTCCATTTCTGTGTACACTTTAGGAAAGTCAGTGCGGTGTCTAAATTTGATGCATATCTGATGCCTTGCATTGATGAACTACTCGATTGGTTAAGCGTAGCTCACTTTTATTGGACACTGGATCTGACAAAGGGATATTGGCAGATTCCCTTGACACCATTATCCCACAAAAAACAGCCTTTTTTCACTCTGTCACACCAGTTTGTCACCCTTCCATTTGGGTTGTTTCAGCATCTCACAGACTGACTCCTCTGCCCACACAGTGCGTATGCTGCTGCCTATTTAGATCACATCATTGTTGACAGTAATGATTGGCAGTGGAATTTACAACATCTCAGGGCTGTCTTGAGACCACTGAGACACATGGGACTCGCAGCAAACCCAAGGAAGTGTGTAATTTGGTGGGTCAAAGTTACGGTATCATGGCTTTAATTTGGGTCATGGGCAGGTGTGTCCTCAAATTGATAAGACTGCAGCAATTGTGGCCTACCCAAGACCAAAATGGGGGGAGGCAGTTCCTGGGGCTGGCTGGCTATTATAAGCGGTTTGTACCTAATTTTTCAGATATCACCAGCCCGCTGACTGACCTCACTATAAAGAGTGCACCATATCTTGTCCAGTGGACGAAGCCATGTGAACGGGCTTTTGTCCAGGTTAAAGCAGTTTTGTGTGGGGGCCCGCTGTTCCATTCTTCTGACATTTCTCTCCTTTTTGTCTTGTAGACTGATGCATTAGACAGAGGGCTGGGGGCTGTTTTGTCCCACGTGGTGGAAGGGGAGGAGCACCCTGTGCTGTACATCAGCCACATGCGCACAGTGTGAGAAATAGTACAAGCACGATCAAGAAGGCATGTGTCTTGCCATCAAATAGGCAAACCTCACTCACTGGTACTACCTGCTGGGATGCCCTTTCACTCTCTGTTCCAACCATAGCCCCACTCCAATGGCTCCACCGCATGAAGGATGCCAACACACAGATCATTCTTTGGTATCTAGCTCTTCAGCCCTTTAAGTTTAAGGTGGTCCACAGACAGGGAGCGCAGATGGTGGTGGCGGATTACCTCTCCCATCAAGGGGAAGAGTCAGCTGCAGGCTGCATGGCTCCCCAGCCTGAGTCGTGCAGTGGGGGTATGTGACAATGGAGGCATGGTTGAGAGTCAGCTGTGGGCTGTAAGGAGTCAGGTTGAACCAACAGGTAACATGTGATGAGTTTCACCTGTGTTTTATTACTGGTGATTTACACTTGGCTGTTTTTCTGTGTTCTTGCAAAGCCAGTTATCAGAAAGAAAGAGAGAGAGAGCTGAGCTACCATGCCAGGTTGTCTGTGTGTGAGTGTGCATGTGATTTACAGTTAGTCACTGAAAAGTGAAAAATGAAGAAAAATAAAAATGCACCTTGAGTTGTCAAGCCTGTCTTCCATTTCCTCATTCCCTCACATCTGAGTGTTACACCATCCCACTGGGGATGGGGGAGCAGCAAGGGGGAACAACTCAATATGGATGGCCAAGGTTTTAGAATGGTATATTCAGTACTTAAAGAAGATACGCAGAACCTTTATTTTTAAATACATTTCTGAGTGGGTAGTATCTCCATCCTTGACCCTTGTATGCTGCATAATTGGGAATAAAAAATATATATATTTTTGAGAGTTAAAATCGACCGCAAAGTTGGCATTCAAGCTGCCCTGCTGAACCAGCCAGCCCTGGGTGGGTGATGTCACAGCAGAAACCAGTACTATAGACCAAAGCCACACTCGGCAGGTGAGAGTGGTTGCAATGGCCTCTTCATTTGGATTTATTGGAGATTCTTCAGATTCCTCAGATAGTAGTACATCTGACTGTGATAGTCCTGAAATTGGAGTGTGTGTACATGCTACTGCTATACATGTAGAACCGTATCAGTTCGAACCATCGGAAAGT
>JANZLB010000027.1:37464208-37475584 GCA_026167865.1 Notarius quadriscutis
GCCCGTAGTCAGCTGGGATAGGCTCCAGCTTGCCTGCGACCCTGTAGAAGGATAAAGCGGCTACAGATAATGAGATGAGATGTATGTGAAGAAAAAATGGTCAGATCTCAAACTCGGCACTAAAAATTATACACTTGTAGAGTTTCTTTTTTTCCTTCATTTTAATGACGTTTCAGATCAATCAGAACCAGGCACCAGTGGTGTTCAGCCTTCAGCTTGACAAACCAGCCTGGAGCCCCACAGAGCCTGGCAACCGCAAACTGTGAGAGAGAGAGGGGGGGGAGCACGTGTCCTCTGCCCCCTATGCTGACACACCACCACCCTGGATGTCTTGGGAGACAAAAGAGACTTAATAGCCACTCATCATGCTCCATAAAAAGAATAAAATAAAAATAAATTTTAAAAATTTTAAAAACTGTGCTCCTGAAAAACCCTGTTGCGTCTTACAGATGTGTAGAGGTCTTCTAACAGAGCTGGACGTGCTATAGCTGAGATTTGAATACCCTAAGTTCTTGTTTAAATAGATGACTGAATAAGCATCTAACCTATCACACTGAAAATCGGTCACTACCCATTGATTTTAATTGCTTTATTTTATTTGTAATTATGTCACCAGTAGTCTAGCCTTGGCTATCTCAAAATGAAAGAGAATCACATTAATTGTAAACAACCTGAAAATATCTATTTAGCCTATGTTAGGGATATATATGACACACAGACAATGCAGGCCTCTAAAACTATAATATTTTGCCACACACAGCATATTCTTAAGTGATGAATCTGTGGCTGCATATATTTAGATGCCAGTCAGAATATATGGTCTAATACCAATTCTTCACTCAGGCAGATTTACTGTGCTACACTGCACTGACTTGAAAACTTGCATACACATGAAGAGACTTGACGTGAGATTTAATTTCTAGCCTCTGCTCACATCCACATTGATAAATGCCAAGCTCTGTGTGGAAATGATCATATCCCCAGTTTTCTGTCATATGTTCCTTTCGTGAATAAGGGCCACTGTGAATCATCTACAGAGAAACATCTGAGGACATAAGAACATCAGTACACCAACTTAAGTTGCAGCACAGCTATAACCTAAAATTTAAAGCTATGCAAGCATTCACTGTGAAATAAGGTGCTAGTTTTAAATCTGGGGCCATTTCCTTTACCTGCATCATGCATCGTAATGATTATGTGCTGTAAAAGTAGAGTAAGAATGCTTAGCCCATATGAAAAATATTAAATTTTATGAAAAACCATACACTGGTCTTTGCATACAAGCCTTTTGAACTCAAGCAGATATAAGTAGATTATTAGAAATGAGAAAAATCCACACATTCAGATAAATGATTCCTTTAAGTCCAAGAAGTTTGCACTCCATATTTGTGATGGGAAAACTCTAATGAGGTCAGTCCTAGTGATTTTTGGCTGCAGTCTGGAATATCATATCTATATTTTAGCTGATTGTCCATTTCAACCTGCACTCTCTTTTAAACACAATCAGAACTGTATGACACAACTGTATTACATTTCCACATGATAAATATGCTATATATATGTTGTTTAACATATTTTCCAATAAGCCATGTTTCTGCAAATCAAAGAGTAAATAATCATGACTCCAAAAGTTGATTCAATTCAACAGTCTGACAATGTTATAAGTCCTTTAAGTATACCTGTATTATCCCATGGAAAACATTGCATTGGTTTTCTTGTATTAGTGAATAACTATCCCACTTTTTTCCCATTGCCTGACATTGTATAACGTTGGTGTCGACTGAAACCACAAAGTACAACAGATACGCTTTCTGAGCAGAACACTGTGTCGCCTCTAATGGTTTAGGAAGTTTACAGCGACCGAATAATCAATTCTTCCTCGATTGAAGATGGGTCCTGTCTTTAGTGTCTGGAGATTTTCCAGAAGCATCTTCTACCTGGCCATTCCACCAAGACAAATGGATCTGCACATAATGAGGAGCTTTTAGCAGAGATCAATTTGTGCTTTCCATCAATTCTGTGGCTATATTTTTGAAGTCTAAAAAAGGATGTATCTTTGCCCAGAGGAGAGAGAAAAGAAGGATGGTGTAGCATATAGAGGCTGCATTGTGCTTTGTAAGCACTTAGTCATGATTGCTCACCAGGTCTCATGAATTAGTGTCCATCCTTAAAAGTGTGGGCAGTAGGCCCATGATCAGGTTATACTAGATCCCTCTCATGTAATATAATCACTTAAAAGGCCAATACGGTATAGATATTCTTGTAAAAACGAGAGAAACCAAGGGCCATTATACCCTCAGGGACTGGAGAATATTCTTTAATACTTAATCATCTGATCAGCCATAAAAGAAAACTTAATTGTTCCTGCCACGCCAATTGATTTTTTCCCCCGTCAGCATTATGAATGACATTAACGGGATGATTACCAAGACTTGTCACTATAAAATTGATCAATCTTTCACACATTACACCATCTCCTCTCTCAACCACTTTCTCCATTTTCTCCCACCTAATTAAAGTTCTTTCAGGTTTGTCACAATATCAAACTTTCCCATTAACATTTAATTTATATTCATCTCGGTTAATTTCTTTCAGCTAATTTGTACAGTTCAGCTTGAAACAGTCCTATCCTCCTTATTTTGTCTTTGGATTCACAATTAAGTCCTGAAAAGAAATGTAGAGACTCCAGTTAACTTCAGCTGTCTCAATTCTAAATTTAAACCATTTGGAAGGCAAATGCTCAAAACAACATTGCGAAATTCCATGGCATCTGAAATATATTCTGTGTTTACTTAAAAGAAATCCTACCACACATTCTGTTGTGGATTAGCATATATTTATATGCTGTTTATACCATGCAAAATACTGTATTTAATATTTTGATACACATAATGTGCCATGGTAATATTGTGCCATGATTTAATTTAAAACCACAACACAGATTGGTGACCAATTAAAGGAAAATACAACAAAAACTGTCTTGTGACATCAACTGCCAAGGACCACCAGAACAGCTTTAATTACCCATGTAATTCATTCTACAAGTCACTGGAATTGTACATTAACCTCATTTCATTGATGCTTTTGCTAAAAGAGACTCTCCTGCAGAGGCTGAAGGGAGCTAACCTCCCCGCTCCCATTCTCACCACCTTCTATAGAGGGACTTTAGACATCGTCCTGACCAGCTGTCTCACTGTGTGGTATGGGAACTGCACAGTTTCTGACCACAAGACCCTATAGCAGATTGTAAGAACAGCTGAAAAGATCATCAGGGTCTCTGCCAACCATCAGCGCCTTGTACAATAACAACTACATTCACAAAGCCAACAGCATTGCGGACGACCCCTCTCACCCATCTCATGGACTCTTCACCCTCCTGCCATCTGACAGAAGCTACATGATTATCCACCATGCCACCACCAGCAGACTATGCAATAGTTTCTTCCCTGAGGTAGTCAGATTGCTCAACACCACACTGTCTCCAAACGCTCACCTGGGCTAGTCAAACACCTAACCCAGTAGGACACAATACCATCACACACCTACAATTTACAAAGCTTCAACACACATTTGCTACACTACTCAATAGTTTACAGTTCATGTTCTGTGTATTTATTGTTCTGCAGATATTGTTATGTGCATTTATTTCTCCTGCACTTGTTGCACACATTAGTGTATTTGCACTTTATGTAGTATTGTTGCACCATGGTCTTGGAGAAATGACATTTCATTAAAATGGATATTCACTATGCATTTTAATAGAAATACAGGTACCTGTACACCTGTTCATTTATGTAGGTATACAATCAGCCAATCATGTGGCAGCAGCACAATGCATAAAATCAGACATATACAGGTTAAGACCTTCAGTTAATGTTTATATCAAACAACAGAATGGGGGAAATGTGATCGTTATGACTTTAATCATGGCATGGTTGTTGGTGCCAGATGGTCTGAATTGAGTTGAAGACTGGAAAAACATGAGGTGTTTTTTATAATGTTCTCCTGTCTCGTTTTGGTTACTCTTTGACAACCTCAGATTCTCTTGATAGCCTCATATTCTTGTTCTTGGCTGACAGGAGTGGAACCCCATGTGGACTTCTGCTGCTGTAGCCCATCCAACTCAAGGTTTGATGTTTTGTGCATGCTAAGACGCTTTTCTGCTTACCAAAGTTGCTAAGAGTGATTATATAAGTTGCTACAGGTGCATCTCAAAAAATTAGAATGTCGTGAAAAAGTTTTTTTTTATTTAATTCAAAAAGGTAAACTTACATATGTTCTATATTCATTGAATGTAAAGTGAAATATTCCAAGCCTTTTTTTTTATTTTGATGATTATGGCTTATAGCTCATGAAAATCAGAAATCCGTTATCTCAAATTATTAGAATATTTCCTAAGATCAGTCAAAAAAGGGTTTACAATACAGAAATGTCCGACTTCTGAAAAGTACAGTATATTCATTTATACATTCAATACTTTGTTGGGGCTCCTTTAGCACAAATTACTGCATCAGTGTGGCATAGCATGGAGGCAATCAGCTTCAAACTCTGGTTGCTTTGATAACAGACTTCAGCTTGTCTGTATTTTTGGGTCGGGTGATTCTCATCTTCCTCTTGACAATACCCCACAGATTCTCTATGGGGTTCCAGTCAGGCAAGTTAGCTGGCAAATCAAGCATAGGAATATTATGGTCAGCAAATCATTTGGTAGTAGTTTTGGCACTGTGGGCAGGTGCTACGTCCTGCTGGAAAAGGAAATCAGCATCTCCATAAAAGTCAGCAAATGGAAGCATGAAGTGCTCTAAAGTCTCCGAGTAGATGGCTGCATTGACTTTGGACTTGATAAAACACAGTGGACCAACACCAGCAGAGGACATGGCAACCTAAATCTTCATAGACTGCGGAAACTTCACACTGGACTTCAAACACCTTGGATTCTGTGCCTCTCCACTCTTCCTCCAAACTTTAGGACCATGATTTCCAAATGAAATGCAAAATTTATTTTAATCTGAACAGAAAACTTTGGACCACTGAGCAACAGTCCAGTTCTTTTTCTCCTTAGCCCAGGTAAGATGTTTCTGACATTGTCTCTGGTTCAGGAGTGGCTTGTTATTAGGAATGCAACAGTTGTCACCCCTTTCCTGATGACATCTGTGCATGGTGGCTCTTGATGCACTGACACCAGCCTCAGTCCGCTCCTTGTGAAGCTCTCCCAAGTTCTTGAATCAACTTTTTTTGACAATCCTCTCAAGGCTGCGGTCATCCCTGTTGCTTGTGCACCTTTTCTAGCCAACCTTTTCAGCAATGACTTTCTGTGTCTTACCCTCCTTGTGGAGGGTGTCGACGATCGTCTTCTGGACAACTGTCAAGTCAGCAGTCTTCCCCATGATTGTGGTTGTGTTTACTTAACTATCTAGACAGAGATCGATACATAATATTTATACTGTTTTACGCAAACTCGAAATAAAATATTCTGATAATTTGATATACTGGATTTCTGATTTTCATGAGCTATAAGCCATAATCATCAAAATTAAGGCAAAAAGGCTCAAAATATTTCACTTTACATGTAATGAAAATTGAACATATGAAAGTTTATTTTTTTATTAAATTATGAAAAAAAAGACCTTTTTCACAATATTCTAATTTTTTGAGATGCACTAGTATATCCTTCCTGGCAGCTTGAACCAATCTGGCCATTTTCCTCTGACCTCTCATCAACAAGGCATTTCCACCCAGACAACTTGGGGTTTTGTTTTTTTTCTGTACAATTCTATGTAAACTCCAGAGGCTATTTAGTATGAAAATCCCATGGGATCAGCAGTTTATGAAATTATCAAACCAACCCATCTGATGAAAATTAATTACAGCTTTTAACTTGTATCTGCATTATTTTATGCATTGTGCTACTGCCGTGTGATTGGCTGACTGGATAATTGCATAAATGAGCAGGTGTACAGGTGTTCCTTTTAAAATGGACACTGCGTGTATGTAGAGGAATGGCAATAAAAACCCACTTGTCTTGACGTACAGTTGAGACAGGATACACCTGAGCAATTGAGGGTTGGTGATGCTGGGATTTGAACTCATAACTGTCTAATCAACTAGCCCAGTCACCCTGTACCTTAACTCCTCAGGTGCCACTGCCTTGCATTGAAGGAATGAACACCATTCTACCTTAGGATATTCCCTTCCTCCCTCCCTTTTGATTAGCTGTTCAATTGGGTTGAGAATGGTGACTATGATGAGCAAAGTTTCACGCTTTCTTTATAACCATTGAGTGAACCCTTGTGCCCTGTGTATAGGAGGTTGTCATCCTGGAAGGGACCACTCCCATCAGGATACAACTATTTCATCGTAGAATACTGATGATCATTTAGAAGAACTTTGAATCTGCAGTGACCCCTTCTCTCCATGGGACAAGTGAACCCTGTGCCAGTAAAA
The DNA here is from genome assembly GCA_026167865.1 of Notarius quadriscutis. Classification (NCBI taxonomy): domain Eukaryota; kingdom Metazoa; phylum Chordata; class Actinopteri; order Siluriformes; family Ariidae; genus Notarius; species Notarius quadriscutis. The sequence goes on from JANZLB010000027.1 coordinate 37,470,653, forward strand.
TCCCACAGCATAACAGAGCCAATAGATTTTCCTACAATTTGTCATGAGTCTATAGCTTTCCAAACCCTCTTCACTGGAGCTGGACCACTGGAGAGAGACCAAACAAATGATAATGGAATGAAATGAAGCATGGAAAAGCTTACTTATAGGGTTTGGATGAGAAGAATAATCATTTCATGAGGCCCAGCACTAAATCACCCACACCTAATTGAATTGCAGAGGAACAGCAAAGTCATAAAAGTAAATTGAGCAAACATGTTTCATTAAAGCTCTGATGGGAGCTAAATGAATTGAGTCTCTCAGAATAAAAAAAAAAAACACTTCGTAGTGTTGCCTCTAAAAAGGAACCCAATCACACTGAAAGGCAAATACATTATTCCATCTGATGACTCTGTGTTGTTTTAAAGACAGCTCCTGAATTGTGTTACATATTTAAATAATTGCTCCATGTTGTACCTTTTTCCAGCTCTTGCTACCTTCATAAACCATGCTCACTGCAGCACCCACTAATGGATATAATCTATTCCTTATTTTCTACCTTGTTCCTTGCCAGCATTTCTCACTTTCTGCTCCTCCCTTGCTCTCTTTTGCCATTTCTTCAATGTTCCTCTGTGTCAGGTGACAGAATGCAGTAATCACAGTAGTAGAGTCGAGACCTTGGACAGCATCCAAAACTGTCTGTGTCACACCAAGTTCCACAGCAGAAAACCCCTCAGTCTGGCTTGGATTACAGTCACACTTCTACAGACAACAAATAATGTGTCTCTTACTGCACTGAGAAGTAAAATCTAGAAAGAAAAATGTTTATGGGATTTGGCTACTACGTCCTATGTACTTCACTAATAAAGCGTTTCATACATGTAAATGGGTGCCATCATGCACCAGAAACTGAAACAACTGTACAGTATATCTCTTTGATAATATACAAGAAATGATATAAAATGACATTTAATTACCAGCTTTGTCACATACTGCAATCACATTAACGTGTGACTATTTATTTATAAAATGATATATGCTTTGTGACAGATACCTGATCTCTGATGATACAGCAGTTGTTTCTCACGTATTAAATGTGGACTCATACTGCAAATATGCAAATGAAGAGCCTGGCAAATTCATCTCAGGGTTTGACAGAGACATATTTAGGGCAATTAGCAACTTCCTGCAATTGGTAAGGTTATTTCGCTCATTAAAAATATAATGAATTTGACTCAGTGATTTGCATGTTAGGACGAACAAAGTAATCTCTTTGACATTTATTAAGCAGCTGAAACAATGACCCTGAACCCATATAAGAGTATTACAGTGCAAAATACGTCACTTCCATATGCGCCTTCATCCATATGCTTGTTTGTGTAAGATATATAGTCGGAGATTTGAGTTCACACCTGGGGTTTTTTTTTTCTAAATGAATGTGTTAAATTCTGAATTCAAAAACATTAAACTTAGTATTTAATTCTAAGAGAAAAAAAAAAAACCTCAGGCATATGCATGCCAACAATAAAATCAAGCAAGCATTTTAAAATTCTGTCCTGCTGTCTTCAATAATAGAAAACAGGAAGGAAATTAAGCAAAATGGAAAACTGCATTACATTTTGTTCACATTCGGTAGTGAAATTAAACCATTTTAAGAACATGCCATAAATTATTAGAAAGTCAAGAAGACATTCTAATACACTTTCAGGAACATAGGCCCATTCCTAAATCACTGATGTGGCTTGAAACATTTTCTCACAGTTGTCTAATCCTCTACTGCTCCCTGACGTTTAAGTGGTTGACAGTTATCCACCCCTTGCAGGTGCATGACAATTCACATGTATAAAATAGATCGGTTGCAATCATAGATTACATTTACTGATTATTCACCAAGGCTTTAGTGCAAAAAAAAATTGCTTAAAAATTCAATGTTCAGAAGCAGGTATTTTTAAAAAGATTCTCACAAAACATCCAAGAAGTAGCTGTCAGGAGATTTAGTTATTTGACCTTCACCAAATAAGTTAACATTTTACTTTGATAAGGAAACTATGGGACCAAATGCCACACTACAATGCCAAAGCCTACATAATACCGTGTTACTAAACAACATGAAGAATCCTCGGTGAAGCTATTATCACAATGCCCCGATGTGGACATCCAGTTAAGTGTAATCCATCTTACCTTGTATCATGCATGGGAACATCAAGATCATTCTTTGGCAATGGCATGAGCACCATTCAGTTTGGCAACACTGATATATGAACTTTTGTTGACCGTTATTTTGCTTCTAGAATAATTAGAAAGCTATTTGCCCTTGCTGCAGCTGTCAATAGTTTTTTAATTCATCTTTGAAATATCAACCCCAAAAGGAAAATGTGAATCAATATTAAGTGCACTTCGAGTATAAAACTGATGCAGAATGTCATTGTTTTTCATCCCTCCTGTTCTTCAAAGGCATTCTTTTATGGCAGCTGTTTATATAGACATGAAAGCTTGGGCATTTTGCATTTCAGTGTTTGCACAGAGAAGCACAACACCACAGGTGTATAATGCTATTATTCCATTTCACAACTGCTGCAGCTTTCATTCTAGCCTTAATGCAGGCTGTAATTGCATCAAAGAATTGCATCTTTGCTCGGTGTCTCCAGTCTGTTTAGATACAAAAAGAAAAAAAAAAAAACCAGGTGAATTTCAAAGACCTGTTTACTCATAGCCTAACTGACAAAGTAGGCCAAAGAAGCGCACATCTGTATCTGATTAATTTGTGAAATAAGATTTGTTTTCTTGATATAATTTCCATGAAATATAGAAATGTGAATATACTTTTTTATTCATGAGTCAAACGGAAGAAATATGACAACAAAACAACGGAGTGACATCAATGTTACGTACAATCAGAGGTTTAAAACACACGCTGCTGAAAAGTCATTAACCCTTCATGTTTATTATGATCTGAATATATCTCTTACCATTTCAGTTCAGTTTTCCTACTGGCAGTTCACTGAGTGTACTCACTTCCCATGAAAAAAAAAAAAAAGGAAGGAAGGAAGGAAGCAATGTGTGAACACAGTCAGGTTATTACTGAGCTGAGAAAAGAGAGACGGTGATACGCGTGCGTCTGACGTCCGGGGCCAAATCGCCGGTGATTGTCACTGCAGGTGGTTGTGTAACTTTGTCTCTCTTTTAACACTCTAACGCTTTGTTCCTCCTTTCTCCGGGGAATATGTCTTCGTATGCCGGCGGTGAGTCGTTAACGGATGGGTAGGAGAAACCGTACACGTGGTGGAGCACGTTTTGGTCAGGCGCATAGCCTGGTAGTTCGATAGATGGATGGCCGCTTTTCCGTGCCTCTGCACGGTGTTCTCGCGCTTGGGAGCCGCACATCGCAAGGCTGATATAAGAGACCGACCTGAAGTCGGCGGCCACGGTGAGCTCGCGTTCCTCGGCCAGCAAGACGGCGCGCGCGCTGCGCCGGTGCGCGCGGCGCCTCCGGTAAAACTGCGCCGCCTGGTAGCGCTTGATGACCACAAGGTTTACCAGACCAATGAGGCACTCGAGCGCATTCAGCACGGTGGACGCCACCAGGCCGCGCTGGTAATCCTTGAGGCGCCTGCATGCAGCAGGTACATCCAGTGTGTCCAAGCAATAGCGCGAGTACTTCCGTTCCACCAGCGACACAGCGTCACCGTCCACCACTGCGCCCGAGAACGCCGTGAGCACGCCGAGCAGAAACACAAGAAGCCCGAAGAGGAAAAAATTGCGGCACGCAGCTTTGCCCCTGCAGCAGAGCAACGCCATGGCCAGCAGTGCCTGTCCAAGTCCGAGCAGGATTCCAGAGTAAAACGCACCAGCAGCCGCGCTCAGTTGGAAGTGCGCCTTCACTTTGGCTCCCAGAGACAGACACTCGAACCCGACCACTGCCGCGCTCACGGCGCACGCGAACAGCAGGCTGCTGGAGACTACGGCGCACGCTCCTTTCCCACTCAACTTCATTATAATCCTCCTCTGCCTCGTCCGGCCCGTCAGCCTCCTTCATCCTCCTTGGTCCTCTTCGCCAGCTCTTCTTGAAGTGCCCTCACACTGGGACATGACTCGCCGATAGCTGCTTGGAGAACGGAGGATGTGCGGAGCCACGTGCCGTGCCGCCGTTTCCCACCGCTTCCCCAACGGATGAATAATTGATGGGCAGGGCGCGCTCCTTCTGCGGTAACAGCCGCCCAAATCCAGCTTAAAGGTAACGATTACCTTCATGACCTTCTCCCGCCATCCACTTCTGCAGGGCTTAGTCGTGAAGACCGAGAGGAAAGACGCTCCCTTCCGCTCTTACAGCCCTTCAGTGCGCGCCGCCGCAAGCGAGCGCACATCAGTGAGACTGACTTTCAGTCTGAGCTTTGAACTCGCTCCACTCCGGCGGGCTGCAAACTCGAGAATGCGACACATAGTGATGCTTTCTTTCACTGCTTCCCCATAACCTCGCCACAGATGCTATTATATGCAGATAGTCTTCTCACTATAAGCCGGTATAATATTGCTATCAGTAGGAATAATGTTCAGAAACAGATTTAGGCTATTCTAAACAGAAAGAAAGTGATGTAAAGTTCAACTACGATTATGTTCACACTTGCAAGGATGGCAAGTGAAGATAAAGTCTGTATCCCTGGATATGCATTCTAAGACTATGTCGGGGATTTGCAGAGCTGTGTGAGCTGTCTATGGTACTGAAACACTGCCTAGTGGGTTTCAGGCGGAGCTCAGATTGGTTTAGGGAGTGGCTAATGTTACTTCTGTTTTTTGTTTGTTTGTTTTTGAACAGCTCTCCAAAGTTTAAACATTTTTAGGCTTCCTCTTTTGAATGGTCCATCATGGTCTTACACCACATCCATCCATTATCTGTAGCCACTTATCCTGTTCTACAGGGTCGCAGGCAAGCTGGAGCCTATCCCAGCTGACTAC
>JANZLB010000027.1:37783740-37793789 GCA_026167865.1 Notarius quadriscutis
TTTTTTGACCCGCGGGAAATAAAAATGCGCCAATTCCCAGTAATTACGGAAATCATGCCATCTGGTGGAAAATTGCCGAATCACTCCAAATCACGCGTCTCACTCACGTCTCGCAAAAAACAACAAAAATGGCGCCGCCCTGCTATACATACACAGTAAGCCGATTTTCGGTGATTTTGAGTGATTAATGACACTTGCAGTTACAAGCCATCAGGGCTTGTGCTTTGTGTGTTTTCCGACGCCCGAGGCAAAATTTCGATGCCATTGACGTACGGGCGTCCGTCAATTTCCAGCCCTGTCGCTCAATCTCTAGGTTGTACGAATTCTTGTCACTTATGTCTTACCTTATCGCCAAGCTTGATTTGGATTCCGATTTTCCTGCTGTAAACCGACATGTTATCCACCTCTAAAAATCACCAATTTCATCGTCTTCCACGACAGAGCACGGCAAAATTGCTCCCCTCACATCACTCTCACGTAAAATTAATCTGACATCCGCTATATTGCACATGACGCATTGCGATAAACAAGTGATGACGTAGCTTGGGGGCTACTGAATTCTCAAATAATGTGCACTCAAAGGAAACAACTCACTGGCTCACTTTCAGTAACTGCTTATCCTGGTGGAAATGCAGTCATAAAAACATTAGCTGCTACATCCGTCACAGAGCCAGGCTTGTTTTACTTGTTCGAAGGGCTGACTGGAGCAGCAGGTGGTACATTTTGTACGCTTTACTAGGTCTAAATGTCACTTCAAAACAGCTAACTAATGTTTCTATTAAAGAAAGGAAACACACCGAAATTATTTGCAAATTGAAGAACTTACATAGTTCTCATCCTCATCAGTCAAGTCCTCTGAAGACAAAGAAGGCCGTCTCTGACTTTCCGCATGAGCTGCGTTGGCGTCTGAACCTGCACTGCTCGGTTCCTGGGTAGACACACCATTACATATTTCCATGCTGATAGACACAAGTGATAGACCAAAGGAATGACAAAATACAAACACACAAGTACAAGACTAAAGAAAAGTAATATTAGATATAGTTGTCTCAGAGACCTTGGACCGTGCTCTTTTCTTGCCTTCATTCCGACTGCTTTCTCTGATGGTCTGCAGACGTCTGAGGATAAATAACACACATCCATACGCAATATAATCGATTATCACTGAAAGTTAGTAGTCATCAAAGCGATCGAGGTTACTGACAAACATGTCAAGAATGCAAAGTAAAGGAAGATTTTTAAATACCGAGACTTCAGTGCGTGGTCTATCTGCTCTGGTGGTTTTTGATTCCCACTGGATTTGGAGCTCTTCTTCTGCTGTGCAGTACAGGGAGGTCTCTTTGGAGTCTCTGTCCTGCCTTGGACCGCATTCTGTCTTCCTTCCCTGACCTGTTTCCCTGCTGTGGCTTTGTGTCGATGATCAGGTTCAGGTCTGCTTTCGTCTTCCAGAGCAGTGCTGTGTAGAGGGTTACCTGAACAAACCAAACACAATTTTGAGATGATCTGACTGATAGTGTAACTAGTGCTGTTTTAAGGAGGTTGCTCATTAGATGAATGGTGCACTTGCCATGGGAAGAATACTCCTCTCCTTGAAGGAAGCTGGCTTTCTCTATTGAGGACACGTCCAGACTTTCTGACGATGACAAGTCGTTCTGTTTCTCACTTCCACTCTGGAAATGTGCAGGATACAAGCCATAAGACAGAACATTAACTAAACAAATAAGGTCAGACATAATACATTACATGGCATTGAGCAGATGCTCCTATCCAGAGCGACGTACAAGAAGTGCTGAACTTCTAGACAAGAAAGTTCTAGTACCAACTGAACAAGTGACAGCAGTACCTAGTGTAATATTCTGTTGAAGTACCAATACTCAAACAGCCATGGAAACAAACCAGCCATACGAAGTACAACTAAATAGAGAAATCAAATGGCTAACCCCAGGCTAGACAGTACACAACCTGGGTTGGTCAAGACCAAAACCCAGTTACACAGTGGGTAGGGAAGCAGGGGAAAGGTGCAGCCTGAAGAGGTGAGTCTTCAGTCTGCGCTTGAAGGTGGTCAGGGAGTCGGCAGTTCTGACCTCTATGGGAAGGTCATTCCACCAACAGGGAGCCAGAACGGACAGCAGTCTTGAGCGGGCTGGGCAGGAGCGAAGAGGAGAGGAGAGGAGGAAGGGCCAGGTAAGCAGTAGTAGCAGAGCATAGGGATCTGGCTGGTGTGCAGGGGTGGATCAGACTCTGGAGGTATGCTGGACCTAACCCCTTGGTGCTGGCTTACCAGACTCTCAAATGTCTTAAATTTGATGCGAACTGTGATAGGTAGCCAGTGCAAATAAGCAAGCAGAGGGGTGACATGGGAAGAACCAGGGAGGTTGTAGACCAGGCAAGCTGCAGCATTCTGGATGAGCTGCAGGGGTCTGATGGCAGAAGCTACAGTAGAAGGCCAGCAAGGAGAGTTGCAGCAGTCCAAATGGGAGAGGATCAGTGCTTGGACCAGGAGCTGAGTAGAATAGGTGGTGAGGAAATGGCGGATCCTTCGGATGTTGTACAGAAGGAATCTACACATCCGGGTCACTGCTGAGGAGAGTTTGTTGTCAAACACGACCCCTTAGTTCTTCACACTGGGTGAAACTGACCCAGAGATGTCCCCCAGGGAGATGGTGATGTCTGGGGTGGAGAGGATGGACCAGGAACGTAGATTACTTCCATCTTGCCTGGGTTGAGCTTCAGGTGATGGTTGTCCATCCAGCTCTGGATGTCACACAGCCAAGCAGAGATGCATAAAGCAGTCTGTAGTAATGTGGAGCTATGGGAGTGAGAACGTTCAAACTACGATACCTTATAGTAAGGAAGGAAACACTTGGGTGTGGGCTGTTATCGGAAAAATAACCAGTGACAGGATGTTGTGATGCAGCCTGACGTGAAGCTGAGTCACTAGTATTATCGTGAACTTGCTTATTTTCCACCAACAGCGCATCCTGGAATGTTTTATTCTTCTTACACTACAGTGAATTGCAAATTTGGTATTTATTAACGAACGACTCTGCATGCTTTTTAACCATTTATAGTTACAGTTAATGTATCGGAATGTCCACGGGACAAGTTCCTGTTATCAGTTACATCACAGGCTTCCAACCTTGCTCCTGGAGTACCTCATGCCCTGTCCATTTTAGTGTGAACACCCAATTAATCCACTAAATGAACAGCCCTTTCTGTATGGAAGTGTGTGTAGAGCAGGAACTCCACTGAAACATGCAGGACAGTAGGTACCCCAGAACTAGGTTTGGGAACCTGTCACTAATGTTATAGCAGTTACACAGAGCTGCTCCATCACTGGTCTCTTGTTTTCTATTTAATTTTTTTTATTTAATGAATTCATCACCAAAAATACATTACAGTACAAATAAAAAAAAAATTATTATTAACTCAGACTAAAACGTGGGGTGACGGGGGAAAGAAACAGAACTTGCGTCCCAATTGCAATCTAACCCCCTACAATACTACACACATTAAAGTGCATATCACGGGTAAATTCAGGAGCAAGATCAATGTAATTCTCTTATTTTATATTAAACTTTGGTCAAATATCTGTCACATTCTGCATTCTCTGCAATTTTTTTACCTTGTGCAATACCAGAAAAATTCAGTTGAAATCAAGCCCTTTGAGGCGAATTGGTCCGCCTCTGAAAAAACTTGGCATTTGGATTTCCTGGCAAACATTTATTTTCGTGACGTCGCATGTGGGACCTGTTGAGCCGCCATTACACTGGATTTAGATTATTAGAAGTGGAATGTGTTTTACATGTTTTGTATATGTTGATACAATTAGCTATGAAATATGATTGAGATTAAATTGAGGTGAGAACACAGTGTTCTTTATTTTCTATTACATTGTCCTCAAATGAATAAAATTGTTCCCTCATTTTTTTTTTTTTACTTAATCTACTGAAAATGTGCATACTGTTCCTGAACAGACTGAGCAAGCAGGTTAAAGTTCAGTTTAAGTAAAAGGAATTCACAGTTTCCTGCTATGGATAGAGATTTGTGATTAAATGAACTTTGGCCTTTAATTGGGTTACAGACACATGATGGAACTTAATGCTATTGAACCATTTCTCTATTACACAGGGTGTGCATTTCCTTGAAAGAAAAACACAGATTAATCAAACTGATGGCACACTTCATGTGAACTTGAAAAGTAACACATTCACGGCACAAATAGAGCCGACTGTGCACATTTCATGACCTTGATTCAGTATTTATGTGTCATATCAGAAAGAAACTCTCTCAGTTGCCTGTCAAGGGTGATGGTGATTGACATGATGATCATGCTTTTGAATCTCAATATACACTACATGACCAAAGGGATGTGGACATTGACCATTCCATTCCAAACCTCCACTCTTCTGGGAAGGCTTTCCACTAGATGTTGGAGTGTAACTGTGAGGATTTGTGTTCTTCTTCTCATATGTCAGTCATAGTTGACTGTTTACTGCAGAGTTGTTAGCTAGCTCAAGAGAGCGACCCCAGGTGGATGTAGAGCCGTTCCCACACAACCATTCACACCTATGGGCAATTCAGAGTGGCCAGTTATCCTAACTGCATGTCTTGGGATGGTGGGGAGAAACCAGAGTACCTGGAGGAAACCCACACAGACACCATGCAAACTCCAAACAGAAAGCCCCCCGTCAGCCATGCGGTGGCAGTGCTAACCACTGCACCACCGTGCCACTCAGTATTTATGTTCATTCAGCTACAAGAGTACAAGAGGTTGAGCACTAATGACCAGCAAGAAGGCCTGGAATGAAGCTAGCATTCCAGTTCATCCCAAAGATGTTCAGTGGGGTTGAGATCAGGGCTCTGTGCAGGACACTTGAGTTCTTCCACTCCAACCTTGATAAACCATGTCTTTATGAACCTTGCTTTGTGCACAGGGGCATTGTCATGCTGGAACAGGTTTGGGCCTTTTAGTTCCAATGAAGGGAAATCTTAATTCAACAACATACAAAGACATTCTATACAATTGTGTGCTTCCAACTTTGTGGCAACAGTTTGAAGAAGAAGCACATATGGCTGCTATGGTCGGATGTCCATATACTTTTGGCCATATAGCGTATCTACCTTGTCCAGTCAACATGTGCGCAATCACCTTAGAGTGTCTGAAAACTCGATCCAGTTACTACAATCCAGTTCATATTTGCAGTCAAAGAACAACAAAACAGGGTGTTTAAAAAAATTTCGATATCATTCTGGGATATTTACATCTCAAATAATATCAAATTTTTTGAAACACCCTGTAGAACCAAATTACAATGATGAGTAAGCCTGACATGTGTCATCTTAACTTGTGTTTGTTAAGTGATGTACAAAGAATGGGGTTGCGCTGATGTGCTGTGTATTGTTTAATACACAGCACATCACACACACACACACACTCCAGCAAGGCAGGCTAATGAATGACATGTAGGAGGATAATTACTGAGAAAGCGAGTCTGGACAAGCCTACACTCAGGCCCACAGTTCAATCAACCATCTTCGCAACGCACACGTATTTACAGCCGGCTAGCCTTTAGATCTGTATCCAAAACCAACAATACACAAACTGATCCCTATACACAGAGAACACAATAAAACGGCTGTAAAAGTCCTACAAGTGCCTCCAATACACCTTTTGTATATACATCGGATCACAGAAAAACAGACATCAGAAAACAATGTCAAATATCTTTTACACATATCAGATTCCAGGCTAGCTTTCATTCTCCATTACTGTCACAGCATAGCATTTTTGCCTGACCTTCATGTTTGGAGTACTGTTCCATCATTGTTTCACCATGTAATTTCGTTCGTCATGCATGATTATTATTTTTGAAATAATCGTATTTTAGCATATTTAACATATTTATACATATTTGTTCATTTGGAACATAGCTATTAAATACACTCACCAGTCATTTTATTAGCAACATCTATCCACTTGCTTATGCAGTTATCCAATCAGCCAAACATGTAGCAGCAGTGCAATTCATACAATCGTGCAGATACACATCAAGAGCTTCAGTGAATGTTCATAACAAACTTCAGAATGGAAAATAAATGTGATCTCAGTGACTTTGACTGTCGATGGTGCCAGATGGGCTGGTCTGAGTATTTTAGAAACTGCTGATCTCCTGGGATTTTCACACAGAACAGTCTCTAGAGTTTACACAGAATGGTGCGAAAAATAAAAACATTCAGTGACATTCAGCTCTGCAGGGGGAAAAGGATAACTGAAGAGAAAGGTCAGAGGAGAATGGGCAGACTGGTCCCAGCTGACAGGATGCCTAGAGCAGTGTTGTAGTCGCGTCACTAAACCTCGAGTCTGAGTCCAGTCTTGAATCCCCAGTGTCCAAGTCATTAAAAAAATTTTTGAGTTGAGTCTGAGTCAAGTCTGAGAACAACACTCCAACTGCACCATTTGATGGTGGCTGTTTTAATGCCATTAATATTAGTTTGTTCCTGAACATGATGTATGAACAGGTGAAGGTGCATTCTCTTTGTCAGGGAATGTGAAGTATTTTGTCAGGGATGGTTGGGAGACGATGTAAGTGCAGAAGGTGTGTTTGTACAAGTGAAGACAGGTAAACAATCCAGAACGGCAGGCAAAATCGTAAAACAGTGAAACAAGCAACAGGTTGAGCGAGGCACAAACAGGCTATCGTAGACTCGGCAGACTCAAAGACGAGAAACAGGAAATCAGGGATCAGGAAACCAAGCAAGGAAATAAGGCTCAGTAATGTGTCAGCAACGCAACTCAATACTTCGCAAAGTAAGTGTGTTTTCACAGTTTTTATATAAGTGCACTGATTGCGCCTTAATCCGGTGCAGGTGCAAGTCGTTTATGGCGCACGTATGAGAGTCCGCTTGGTGCGCGCGCTGTCCGGAGCACGCCCAAGAGTCTCTCTGATGCATGTGCCAAGGCACACAGGTATGACACTCTTGCATGAAATTAGTACAAAAATTAATGTAGATATAAATATTTTATGCCAAATTATTATGTCATGTTACAAAAAAAAAAAAAGAAAAAATCCGAGTCCTCCTCATCTCCAATTTACGAGTCCAAATGCAGTTAATGCGCGAGTCCGAGTCCAAGTTATCAGTGCTCAAGTCCAAGTCAAGTCACGAGTCTTTCAAATTAGGGCACGAGTCGGACTCGAGTCCAAGTCCTGGACTTGAGTACTACAAGCCTGGCCTAGAGTAACTCAAATAACCATGCTTTACAACTGTGGTGAGCAGAAAATCATCTCAGAACAAACAAGACCTCAAACCTTGAGGCTAATTGGCTGAAGCAAAAGACTGCATCAGGTTCCGGTCCTGTCAGCTAAAAACAGGAATCTGAGGAATCCAGTGACACAACTTGCCTTGTGTCAACAGTTGAGGCTGGTGGTGGTAGTGTAGTGGTGTGGGGAACGTTTTCTTGGTGCACATTGGGCCTATTAATACCAATTGAGCATGATTTGAATGGCACAGTGTATTTGAGTATTGTTGCTGACCATGTCCTTCCCTTTATGGCCACAATTTACCCATTTTATAATGACTACTTCGAGCATGACAATGTGCCAGGTCACAAAGATCAACTCATCTCAAACTGGCTCCATGAATATAACAATGAGTGCAGTGTTCTTCAGTGGCCTTGCCAGTCACCAGCTCCGAATCCAGTAGAGCCTTTCTGAGGTATGGTACAATGGGAGATTTGCAGCATGAATGTGTAGCTGATAAATCTGATGCAATATTGCGATGCAGTCATGTCAACATGGACCAGAATCTCAAAAGGACTGTTTGCACCACCTTGTGAAATAAATGCCACAATGAATAGAGGCAATGGCGAGTCCTATCTAGAATTTGATTCAGGAATTGGTGCTCCTAATCAAGTGACCCTTGAGTGTACGTCCTACAAAATATTGTGATGTGCACATGGACAGAGCGGCACAGTGTAACACTGCTGCCTAACAGTTCAATTCTGAGCTCTGGTTCCTCTCTGTGTGGAGTTCCACATGCTCTCCCTGTGTCCTTGTGGATTTCTTCCAGGTTCTCTGGTTTCCTTCCAGGATGAAGTGGTTACTGAAGATGAATGAATGAATGAATGAATGTACTTGGATAGTAGATCTAAGCTCTGCCTGAGGCAGAAGAGTTTCAAGTGGAATCAGGACAGTGCCAGTCAGCCTTGACAAGCACTCGTAAATGCATTTGTTCTCCCCAGACTTCCTGATTGCCCAAAAGAGTCTCACACCTCACTGTTGATGTCTCTTTGAGGCTTCTATTCTTTAAGTACAGATAAAACGATACATTGACGGTGATTGCAGTAAGTAATTGAGTTATCAAGTGGTAATGTCATTAAGATCTACAGTTTGATGGAGACAGACTAAAAATAACTCATACACAATTGAATTGGCTCGGGAAAAACACACCCAGTCCAGTTCCTTAGAAAACATTAACACTTGCAGAACACTCCGTGCAAGGTCTGAAAATAAAATCGGCAACACAAAATATCAAGGTTTGAACCCTTGTGCATTTGATAGCACCCATTTCTTAATTGCAGCCACTTTTCATAATTCATGTTCAATAAAACATTCCTTCTAGGCACACAACACTGAGTACTAGCGAGCAGTGCTGTCTTCTAAATAAGTGAGAATGCAATAGTACATTTTGTTGATGGATTCTGATTTATACTTTGCATTAATGGAAACACAAGGAAACAGCAGAAAAACTCAGTTTGATTTTAAACATTGGCTTGATCCAATTTCTAGATGTAAGATACTTCATTAGCATGCTAGTGGTTGTTTTAAATTAGGCAGTTCATCATTCTTGGCAGTGGGATCAGCAGCTCCAGCAGTTCTCAGCCAAGACAGACACACAGTCCAGCCTGACACGCAGCAGTGGAGCAGGACAGCCCTGGTCACAGCCAAATTAATAAAACATCTCCTTCCAGCAGCTTAGCATCACCACTATCATTCAGGAGCAGGTGCAAGCAACCTGTGCCAATGCGCCTTCTATAGAAGACATACATAGATTTCTATCTTTCTGTCAAGACATCCTTTCCTTCTCACACACTAGCTTCTTGATTTGATGGCATTCTGCTCATTTTCGGGTCTGGATACCTGCCATCTTGTGCCTTTTCTGTGCCAGACCCTCAGGTCATAGTAAACCTATTTCACCTGACCTGTTTTAACCTAACTGCCAAAACTTGTGTGAAAGCTGTGATTGCATTCAGACCTACTTAGAAGCTTACTGGCCACATGGTGAGAAAGCTGCTGGAGATAATAGTAAGAAAAGTGGTTGGATTTGGGCCAGTCTTCTCTTTTAGTGTGTGTGTGTGTGTGTGTGTGTGTGTGTGTGTGTGTGTGTGTGTGTGTGTGTGTGTGTGTTTCTTTCTCCATGGGTGGAGTTTGCATCTTTTAGGACATCAAAGTAAATGCACAGTGCTTGGTATCAACAGAGAACGCACTTTGTCTTCACAATTATAGATATAAGCACAAATTATTTGCAATGTTTGAAGCAAAATGCAATATGCTTACAGAGACAGAACAGGAGAGCTGAAATGATTGACAGTAGGCATGAATAAGCATGGGGAAATAGTCAAAATTAGTCATTAAGAACTGATTAAGGAGATAAATGGAAGATGAACATCCATTCATTCATTCGTGAGTTATCCTTTTGAATGCTGCTTTAATATATAGCCTGGGTCTTTCAGTTTAGTCGGATGAAGAGGGTGAAATACTGATGTTTTCCTCTTCAAGGTCATTCAGGAGGCTACTGAAGTAGGAGCTCGAGAAGTTGCCTAAGCAACAGCATTAATGATCTTGTGATGAAAAGTTTGACTACTGTCCATCAGTGCTCATGATTATTTCTCAGTCAGTATGAAGCACAGTCAAATTATATACTCATCTCATCTCATTATCTCTAGCCGCTTTATCCTGTTCTACAGCTGGAGCAAGCTGGAGCCTATCCCAGCTGACTATGGGCGAAAGGTGGGGTACACCCTGGACAAGTCACCAGGTCATCACAGG
>JANZLB010000027.1:37837124-37848848 GCA_026167865.1 Notarius quadriscutis
CTTGTGTGAAAATCTGATGATGTTTTAGGTCATATTTATGCTGAAATATAGAAAATTCTAAAGGGTTCACAAACTTTTAAGCACCACTGTACAATTATGTACTTCAGACTTTGTGGCAATAGTTTGGGGACAACCCAATTATGGGTCAGGTGTCCAGAATTGATGCTGTGGCTGTTCTGGCTGTACATGGTACAAGACTAACACACTTTATGTTGGGTTTTCCTTTGTCACTCATGTCTAGAGCTTTTCCTCGTCAGCTATGTGCTCCCTATATTGAGGTATTTGGAGTTTACCTTTAGCAGATATTGCTAAATATCACACTCTGAGATTTATTTATTTATTTTTTAAAAAATTATAAAATCACACTCAAATGTATGTAACCCAGTTTCCTACACTGACTATTAAAGCCAGATGATATGCTCCCATAAAGTGTAGCTTGGTAAAGAAAAATAAATAAATAAATACATAAATAACATAGCTGCATGAATGTTTAACACCCATTACAAGGATAATGCATTAATCATACCATCTTAAATGCAATATATTTATTGTTATAGTTCCATAATTGATTATCATATAACATTAGACAATCTATAGCTATGCTTCTAGGGAAAGACCATCATCCATCAATAATTTAGTAGCTCATATTAAAACTGAGCTTCAGTTGACTGATCCAGTACAGCAGATCACACAGGACATGATGCCTACTGGGCAGACACATCCAGCTCCATCTACCAGCTTTGTCTAGTTTATTTTAACTAGATATTTTATTAGAGGTGTTTAATGTGTGAGTGGTGCAGTGGTTAGCACTGGCGCCTCACAGCAAGAAGGTTCTGGGTTCGAAACTCACGGCTGATGGGGGCCTTTCTGTGTGGAGTTTGCATGTTCTCCCAGTGTCCGCGAGCATTTCTTCCAGGTGTTCTGGTTTCCCCCACAGTCCAAAGACATGCAGTTAGGCTAACTGGCTACTCTAAATTGCTCGTAGGTGAGAGTGTGTGTGAATGGTTGTTTTGGGTGGAAAGTCCTTGATGTCCACCCTGGGTAGCTCTCCTGAGCTAGGTAAGAAATCTGCAGTAAAACAAACAGTCAACTCTGACACACGAGGGGAAAAAAATCTGAGTCAATGCACAGAATAAACAAGCTCCTAAATACATGAGTCAACGTTAAATGAAACAATTCAGCAGTAGATTCCATTCAAGTTCATTCTTTAATTATTGTTACAGTAGAAGGAATGCAAAATGACTTCACGATTGTCCCTTCATTATTCAGACAATTTTTCACTGTTCAGAGCTCGTCTGGGTTTATATACGTGGACTCCAAATGCAAGCTATCCGCATACACAGATTAAATTTAGTACATGTTCTCGTTTCTTATTTGCTACAATTATGACAAAAAAAAAAAAAAACAATAGCTACAGGACCATTTGAGGTTGTCCTCAATCAGGTAGTTTGATATGGCTGATCGATATCTCTGCCAGTGTAACAATTAGTGTCATAACATGTGCTGGAACAAATTTTAAAAATTATTAACAGATAACAAGACCACAGACGCAATAGTGAGTCAGCATAAGAAAACTCCTTTCTACATTTTGCTATTTTTTTTATGCTACTCTTCTAAGTGTGACCTGCTGCCTCAAACACAACTTTGTAGTGTTTCACTCAATGGTTTGACATACCATGTGGTCTGGGGATGTATGTGCGCGCGCGCGTGTGTGTGATGTCTGGAAGCACTCCTAATATAATGACTTTAGTTAAACCATATTATGTTCATAATTGATCACTTGCAAGTGCAACAAGCTTTAAGGATTAGGTTAAATTATCTGTTCGTCAATTTCCAGAACTGAAAGTTTGCACTGACCTAGAACAGGCTTACTCATGCAAATCCAAACCTCAGACTTTACCTTTATGTGAAAAAGATGAAATGATGAATGCTACCAGTGACCATACAGAGCTTTACTTGGCTCCGAAGATCCCACATTTTATGACGTAATGAATTTGAACATAGTTAAAGATTCTGACTGCAAAGTTGAATTCTAGGCAAAATGTTCCATTTCTATTGCTGTTGAAGTTTCGAGATGTTTCGCTGATGCACACACTGTGTATCCTCTGTGTAAATGTTTTGCTGAGATAAAACGCGTCCCGCATTTTACAATTCCGGAGACTGCCGAAGCAAGTGAGCAACAATATCACATGACCATCGCGAGACGTGTTTGACCTACTTTTAACCAAAACAAGTCAGCATGGGCAAACACGGCAGACTCCGCTCTCCCGTCAGCAAAAAGCCGGTGGAAAGGAAAAGGAAAGCCTGCCTAGTGAGTGCTACTGCAATACAGAGCAAGGTTAGATGACGTCATTTTTTTTTTGGATAGATAACTAAATCATTCTAGCTAGCGCTTAGCTATCTTAGCCTTAGAATACATGGGCTCGACTCCCCGGTAGTGAGTTTAGAGTTATACACCTGATGTTTTGATTTTACAGAGAAAGAAACGAGAACACAAAAGCAGTAACAGAGAAAATATCTTTTGTTTCATGGATCTACTGGCGAATGTCAACCACAAAGTACATCCCTGTGACTCAAAACTCTCCGAGGTCGATTCAGAATCACAATGTTTTTTCCGTGTGTCATCTTGGTGTTCCATCGTTATGCTAATTAATTAAAGCTCCTCACGTTCGGCTGTTTCCATAGGGCAATGCTGTTTACCTCAAGAAGTAGGATATTCGGTCCCAAAATGGAGAAAAGTGACCTTCAGCACGTCAAAATGATCACATCTCGTCCGCATGATATTGTTCTTGCGAGACATAGGAAAATGCCATGCACAACAAAAAAAATTTGAAAATTTCAGATGACTTTGCAGTCAGCACCTTTAATAAAATGAACACTAAATTTTGGGCTGCCTAATGAAGACCTACTGAAACTCTAGTACTAATACCTGGCAAGATTTCCCCCCAATAATCAAAAGGCAAATTATGATCCAGGTTGCAATTGCATAAGTACTTGATTTGACCTCGATCCAGAATATTCTAGATCAAGTCCTTCTAGATCAAGAATAAGGCTTAGGTTTGTTTGGGAAGCCCCATTATCAAAACAGTTTCGATAAGATATGAGCAATGTTGAATACAGATATTTTGACAACAGCTATGAATTAGTGACACTTGCATAGTAATAAAAGAAGTAAAAATAGTGGAGTTTGACTAGTACTAGAAATGAATGATCACAATGACATAGCACTTCGTGCTGCATCATCTTTGGATAAAACTGATCGCTACCATTAACAGTAAGCTAACTTGCCAATGAAAAATGGAATATGACGGTTCATACTGACATATAGACCTTAGATATAAAATTAAACACTTTCAGTTTTCTCTCAACAGCTAGTAATTCCCATTTATATCCAGCTTTCAAGCAAAAAGAAAGAAGAAAATTTTGGAAAGTGAGTTGATAAATTACTGCACACGATTCAAAAGTTACTGAGTATTCTATACATCCTTTCTACCATCTATTATATGTACACATGGTCAGGAGTAGGGAGAAGAAAGTGGGTTGGTGGCCGCTTTGCCCATCTTATGAAGTACCATGCCTAAAATCAGTGAATAGCAGTACAAAAAATTACAGACACTACACCATAACACTGTATTTTTTTTTTCAGGTTTCACTAGTTGTTAGACCAAGAGGTAGCACTTTACATACAACAAAACAAAAAAGTAGGTATAGGTTATAACCCACGGTGCGTACATATCGTATGTAAAAATAAATAAGAACTTGAATACCATACTTAAAGAAATAAGATATTGTTAGAAAATAGCTACTGTATGTATCAATAAAACCATATCCTGTTTAAAGTTCATAAGGAGACTTGGCAAGACCAACAGGTTTAGAGGACAAAGATTCTACTTTTTAGTAGACTTATTTGCCTGTTAATGAGTTTGACTGAGATTTTGTGTGTTTTGTGTGTGTGTACACGGCACTTACTTTTATTTCATGTGTGCCAGCACACATTTAAAGTCTTTAAGTCCAAAGAAAATGATTACCATTCTCTCTCACTCTCTTTTTAGTTCTCTGATCTCTTTCAATCAAAACTTCCAAGTTCAGAAGTTTAGGGGTAAATGTCTATTGTCTGTGTCTGGAGTGTGTGTCCTGAAGAGCTGTGTTAGAGAGAAGACTGTAGATATGAGAACCGTGCATTGTTTAGCTAACAACCTGACGCCCTCCCCTTCTCTGGCTGCTTCTACAGCCATCACAAACTCCTTGTATAGACACACAATTTCTTGAAGCTTCCTTAGAGCCTCACTGCCATCAATATCACCATGGTAACTTCCACAGTCTGAACAGGACACTTGAAGGCAAGCTGCTGCTAGATGTACCAAAGCTCCAAAGCTATTGCCCAATGAGAGAAGAGCATCATCTGGTGCCCAACCAACTCGCGTGGCACGCTGACATCCTGAGGCCAGCCTCCGTGCCTCAGCCTGCACTAAACAGCGCTCCGTTTCTGAAAAGGAGTTGCCATTCATACTACTAGCCTTTTCACATGGCCCCTTCTGGCCTGAAGGATTTATTGCAGTCTCTCCATTCTTAAGCACCAGGAGAAGTTCATCAATATCTTTGTGCAGGGACGTGTAGCCCCCTTTAAGTCCAGTACCTTTTAGGCCTGTTACATATCGTCTTTCTTGAAGATTACGTAGCGGATTGTCCAGTGGGTTGTAACCCAGGGGTCTAGGCCGGGGTGGCGTAAAGAGAGGACTAAGCTCAGATGAAGTTGAAAGGGGGTGAGGGGAGTCTCTTAGCAGAGACAGGATGTTGGAAGAAGGGGCAGAGGAAGCTGCAGTGGAGGTCTGGGGTGGTTTGTTGATTCGTTTCTGACGGGAGAACTCGTACACTGTCAGATCATCATCAAAACCACACAAATCCTCAGAATCCCCACTAAAGCAATTGGCATAAACAGTATGACACCCACATGCATCACGGTGGGGTGTGCCAGTGCTAGACGGAGGAGATGGCCTTTCCAGATTATCCTTTGCAACAGTGTTTTTTTGCGACTTAGGCTGTTCAGATCGGCATGTTCCCAAGCGTGAGAAAAGTTCACTGGAGTCTTGTAACCCATTCTGCTTTAGGTTTGGATGACCAGACAGTGAAGTTCTTCCACTTGTGTCTTTCACATGCGAGGCCACCTCTTGTGGCCCATCTTTGAGTTTCACAACAACCACCTCAGCATCTTTCTCTGTCCAATCATTCAACGCAGGTACTGAAGTGGCTTTTGGAGATTCCTTTTTAGAGTCCTTGTAATCAGCTGCATCCTTAGATGCTTTA
This sequence comes from Notarius quadriscutis, assembly GCA_026167865.1. NCBI lineage: Eukaryota > Metazoa > Chordata > Actinopteri > Siluriformes > Ariidae > Notarius > Notarius quadriscutis. Next base: position 37,842,429 of record JANZLB010000027.1, read on the forward strand.
GTGTCTGCTAATTTATCACTGCTGAGTGCTACTGTCCCCAAAATTTCCTGGGATCGGGTGAGATACCAGGGCATGTCCTGGATCTTTCCACGTAGTGCTGAAGCAGACAAACGCCCAGAAGAACTCCTGCTGCTAAAACGCCTTCCAGTCCCAAAGGGATCTTTGGGATCCATGCTTATAGAGCCTCTCATAGCCACAGACGGAGGTGGAGTAGCGGTCAGAGTTGAAGCGCTGGTCACTGTGACTGCAGTATTCTCATTCCTTAGTTTGTATTTAAGATTCTCATGGCTCAGAGAGACTCCTTTACTCAGAGGAGGGCCCGGTGTAGCCCCGTTCCGTTGAGACCAGGTACGCAAAGTAATCCCATTTGATGGTTTCTCATCTTCAGTTTTCAGAGCGAGACCAGATGATGACTGAGAAACTTTGCATATGGGTTTGTCAGGTTCTGGGGGTTTTGCAAAAACTTCTTCTTTCTTGGGCTGCAGAGGAGGCGGTGATTGGTGTTCTTCTGTTTTCTCTTCTTTCACTATTTCCCGATTAAAATCGAGAGGTTTTGTGATATTTTGATTATCATTCGAAAGTGTTGCAAGATCCACTGTGATTGGTAGCTGGGATTTAGTTTGCCGTACTGCTGTGATTAAGGGGGAAGACCGTGGTGGTCCAATGGTAGTAACAGGTTTAAATTCCATAGTGTCTGGCTCCATCTCCAAAAGCTCAGAGGATATGTGAGCATTACGGGCAGGAACATCTCCATTACACTGCTGTCCCTTCTTATCCAAGACATGATTATTTTGGATAGGCATAGGTTCAAGCACGGGTTGAGGACGCAGAATCACCGACGGCTGCTGACCCTTCAGCTCTCTATTATCAAGAATATTTTTTGCAGGTGTAAGATCTTTAAGGAGGGAAGCATCCTTCTTTAGGTTGTTTCTATTAATAGGTAAAGAACTGTCACTGTGTGGCTTGTCCAAGTGGCTTTGCATTTTTGAAGCTTTTGGTTCCTCCACATTGATCTTTATCGCAGTCTTTTTCAGAGCATGTCCCATTCCATTCACATTTATTTTCTTCTCTGGAAGAAGCATAGAGAAAGAACAATGTTAGAGTAGGATTTCTAGAGAGGATACACATCATTTAAGACACAAATTATACAGAACATGTACACTCCTGTTTAGGAAAAGCTCGCTGACCTGCAGGTTGTTCTGAAGTTGGTGGAATGAGATGATCCTGTGCATCAAAGAATTCATCTTCTGATTCTGACCCACTGTTTCTGGTGTCCTTTGCCAACTCAGAAACTCTGGATACTGTTCTTGGTGGTGGAGGTGGAGGTTGAACTTTTGGTCTGGACAAAGGCCCTTTAGGCTTTGCTTCCTCTTTCTGGTGGAGGTTCAAGTTTCTCAGATCTTTCTTACATGCTGGATGACTACGGATCCTTGCTAAAAGTGCTTGGACGTTGAAGCCAGCTACTGTAGATTTTATGCTGTTACTACTACCCGAAGCCAACACGGCGTCAATGTCTGCAGGTCTATAATTTTTGTTTTCATCTTTATTAATCTCTTCCAAATCACTCAGAGCATCATCACTTGCTTCAGGTGGGCTTGGAAGGGAGTCAGACATTTGGGAGAGGTCACTGTATCGCAAGCCACTGTGCTTATCATAGAGCAAGTTAGAGGGGGGGTTTGATTTCTTTTTCTGATTCAGGTGTTCAGGGATCTCGAGCAGGTAAGGATGGTGGACATCCTGGCTAGAAACACCAGCAGCCTGGTCCGATTTGGGCATCTCCTCCTGAAAAGAGTCCAAACGAGCAGGCCATGTCGTGGACACTTTGTTAATCTCCTCAAGGGTGTTAAATGAGTTACTGGACAAACTAGAGAAGCTGCTGTTGACTCTTGGGTCTGTGTACCATCCTGTTTCTAGAAGTGCATCTACTCTTGCTGCATAATCCTCATCCTCAAAAGAGCCGCTTGTACTAGTTCCTTCTAGAGCACCTTCTACTACCTTCTCCTCTTCTTCTGTCTGAGTCACAATCACCCTTATTGTGTTTGTTTTGGCCTCTTCTTTTTCTTCCTCCTTCTCATCTTCCCTGTCATCGTTTGTTTGAGTTGAGACAGTGTCCTCAGAGACTGGTGTGTCTATCAGGTTGTCCATGGCGTAGTCCTCATCCGAGCTCTCGTCTGAGTCACTGCCACAGCGGAATCCAAAGCCTAAAGAATTAGATTATAGCATTAACAATCAAAGGTTTAAAGCATAAGGAATAAATGTAATTCTTGAAATAATTTCTCTTTTACCTTCTTCTAAAGGTATACGACGTATTTTGGGGCGAGGGCCCCAGCGGAACACGTTCATATTTGGATCCACTAACAATTTGCAATAGCCTGCCAGCAGACATGCCAAGTCCTTAGCGGCTACAGAATCCATTAGCAAGGCCAGGGGCTGTACACAAAGTGAGAGAGGGGAAACAAACAAAAACAAAAGCATACATATTGTAAAACTGTGTGTAGGGTATGACTATTTGCTCTGAAAGGATACTTGAATATACAAGATAAATTCATAAAATCTCTAAATATGGAATATAAAAGGAAAACTAGAGAAATGTGAAGAAATATTCATATTGATCATATTGTTTGCATACACCAGAGAGGAACCGTCAGGGCCTTCTCGGCCTTCAGAGAAGGCTCAAACATATCAGTATTTCAAAGGTTATATTTAATTTCTTTCATCCTTTAATTTCTTTCATAATTTCATTATAATTATTCTCTTCTAATTCTAAATTGACCTCATTTTCTATCAAAGTTGCTTCAGAAATGAAAGGGTTACTGTCCTGAAAACATTAAAATAGAGTTATCCAATGAGATTTTTTTGTTTGTTGTCTCTAGGCTGAGAAGAGTTTAGAGCTGCTAACTCATTGGTTAGGACTTCATTGCTGGGACAGAAGGCCATGGCAGTGCATGCTTGTGTAGGAAGTGACAGATGAAATAACCAACTAGGTTTTCATTTGTAGTGGGAGGGATCAAAAATTTAACACCCTAGAACTTCTCAAAGGCCAACGTGAGCTTAACCACGAGCCAGCGCAGTCAATGTAGCAGTGAAGTCACCTTCCAGCCGGTGTAGCGTTCATCAGTAGTGTTAGCAAAGCCAGTGCTATCGAGCGCAAGTAGCACAAGCTAACGACCGAGAAACTAAGATTTCTGTCTCCAGACTCTTCTTCCACACACATGCAGCAATGTCATAATTTCATATGGATAAAGTTTTTTTTTTGTGAACTTCCCCAAGTCCCACTATTGTAAAATATATTAATTTGTTAGGTTCCGTTAATGGTTCCACTACTGTTTCTGATGGGGCGTTAGTGTAACACACCTGTGGACGTTATTGTGCTTGGGATGTCTGGAAAGGGGTAAGCTGGCTGCGTGAATCCTGTATGGACAGTATTCGTTAATACAGTATATTTTTTTATTTTTTCCCAAGATATAATGTTTATTTTTTGATGTTTGAATATTTTGACACATATCCACTGTTTGTATCAGATCAAATATGTAAATTAGCGTCGTAAAATTCCATGTGAAAAGTCGAGTGTTTTTCTAAGTAGCCATTCGGCTGGGTGTTAACTGGTGTATTATGTTATAGGGATGCCAGAATGCGTTCCCCTGTCTCCATGTGTTGATATCCCTGTCATTCATTGTTTTCCAGGTATGCTTGCCTGACGATGTTAAGAAAGCTCTTAAGATCTGTCAAATATATTATTCATTACTGTATTGTTCATTTCATTTACTGTACATTGTAAATTACACTATACGATCAATATTAAGTGCACGACTATTATGGTCTGTTATCTCACAGTGTAATGTAGCCAGCCTACTGAACAGTATGTAGCCTACAGTATGCAACTTTTTTTTTAATCATACTTGGGATGTCTGGAAAGGGGGATACCAGAATTCTTTCCCCTATCTCCGTGTGTCGATAGCCCAGTCATGCACTGTTTTCCAGAATAAATGCTGACAGATCAACTCTTCACCTCCTCTGCACCATTTATTAGCCACACAGAGACTTTTAGTTATTATTAGAGTAACTGACTGGTGAAAGTCGGTTATACACATTCGCCCTGGTTTTTTCACTCAGACTTAAGTATGCATTTCCTTATGTAATTTACTTAGTTACTTTTAAAATCAACATCAACAACTATATACAACAGAGCTACCTGGCAGCCTGCTGCTAATCCCTTGCAAAATCCTTTGCCCTGTTGCTTTTTTGGTGTGTCTGGCCAAGTTTTGGCTGAGCTGAAGTCCCAGCTCTAATGCTAACGGTTCGCCACTGGCATATACCTTCCATGTATTTAACATTTTTGTTCTGATTCTGCAAGAAATCCCATCTGTGGACCCACCTGGATATCATGTAGGTAGATCTTTAGCATGCTGACCCTGTCAGACTCAGAGAGCACTTCTACACGGCTGATATAATGGAAGTCTATAATAGTCGAGATCATGTTCAGCTTGTGGTTTAGTATCTGACTGACACCAAATCGTGCTCCCACCAACAAACTCACCAACGACTCCCGGTCCTGCAGCTGAGATACACACATAAAGACACACCTATCATCATCATCATCATCATTCCTCATACACAGAATGTCTGCCAAGTAAAACAAATATATTACTAAGAATCTCAAAAATAAGGATTAGGTCCTTGTCCATTATTATTAAATTATTATTTTATCCCATAAAAATAAACAGTAGCCAATAGGTTCGTAAAAGTTAAAAGGGAAATAAAGAGTAAATCTCAGTAGATTTTATTTATACTTTCATCAGGAAGTAACAAGGTGCTCTCACCAGCATGGTGGCATTATAGCTTCTTCCGCTATATGATATCAGTTCTGCCATCTGAGTTAGATATGCTAACCTGGCCTGAGGCACTGAGATTACCTGAGAGAGAGAGAGAGAGAGAGGTGAAAGAATAGGGAGAGTAAATCCATCATGGTGAGCATCACAAAAACACATACACTCATGCCCATTCTTCTCAGTTTTTCCACACAATCCCATATTGCTACTGTCTACTGTCATATCCGTCGCTTTCTTAACCTCTTAACACTGCACTGTGGTAAACATTTCCATTCTGTCAAGCTATTTACAGGTTTGCTAACAATCAGGCTCGTAGTACAAGTCCAGGACTCAGACTCGAGTCCGACTCATGCCCTAATTTTAAGGACTCGTGACTTGACTTGGACTTGAGCACTGATGACTCGAACTTGGACTCGGACTCATGCATTAACTGCATTCAGACTCGTAAATTGGAGATGAGTACTCGGATTTTGTCTTTCTTTTTTGTAACATGCCATAATAATTTGGCATAAGATATTTATATTTATATCTACATTAATTTTTGTGCTAATTTCGTGCAAGAGTGTCACAACCTGTGCGCCTTGGCGCGTGCATCAGATAGACTCTCGGGTGCGCTCCAGACAGCGCTCGCGCCAACTGGACTCTCGCATTCACGCTGTAAACGACTAGCACCGGCACAGGATTAAGGTGCAATCAGCGCACCGATATAAAAACTGTGAAAACACACTTACTTTGCAAAGTATTGAGTTGCATTGCTGACACATTACTGAGCCTTATTTCCTTGTTTGGTTTCCTGATTTCCTGTTTCTTGTCTCTGATTCTGCCGAGTCTACAATAGCCTGTTTGTGCCTTGCTCAACCTATTGTCTGTTTCACCGTTGTACGATTTTGCCTGCCGTGTTGGGGGAGGTTTCCCAATAATGTTGCCCTTTAGGGCTAAAGAGAGAGTTGAGAGACTTTCATCAGCAACGAACATTGCCTCTGTACATGGTTTTCCCGAACTCACTTGTCAGAAGGAGTATTAATAGCAACATTATGAAGAGCTTCTTTGTAATGTGCGTCCTCGATATAGGTGTTTGTTTTTTATGAAAAAACAAATAGTGTTTAAAATGTTAAAATTTTAAACACTGTCATTAAGCATTAAATATATAATGTGGTAATTAATTGAAACTATTTTACATTTTTGGGCAGTATTTTATGTATGTATTTATTATTCCAAGTGGTTTTTTTTTTTTTAATTAAATGAATAAACATTCACACGAAAGAATGAGTGAATAATAAACTAAAATCAAATGGTGCGGTTGGAGTATTGGACTCGGATCAATAGTGGACTTGACTCAAATTTTTTTTTTTAATGACTTTGACTTGATTCGGATTTGAACACGGGACTCAGACTCTAGATTTAGTGACTCGACTACAACACTGATCAGGGTTTCCCCCAGGATTTCCTTGAAGGTGCGGTGGCAGGACCCCACCGACCATGGCGACCCCCTTATTATAAATTAATAATAATTTACCAATAATTTATATCACGCGAATGATATCACGATATAACACAATTACACGTTTCCAGTTATTCTCTTTATTTCAAA
>JANZLB010000027.1:38641416-38652574 GCA_026167865.1 Notarius quadriscutis
AATGCCAAACCGCTTTCTGCACATATTAAAACTGCATGGCTCCATAGTAAAAGAGTCCAGGTGCTAAACTGGCCTGCTGCAGTCCAGACCTGTCTCCAATTTAAAACATTTGGTGCATTATGAAGCATAAACTATGACAAAGGAGACGCCAAACTGTTGAACAACTGAAATTGTATATCAGACAAGAATGGGACAACATTTCTCTTTCAGAACTACAGCAATTGGTCTCTTCAGTTCCCAAACGTTTACAGTGTTTTTAAAAGTAGAGGTGATGCAACACAGTGGTAAACACGCCCCGTCCCAACTTTTCTGAAACGTGTTACTGACATCAAATTCAAAATGAGCATCTATTTTTAAAAAACAATACAATTTCTGTTTCAACATTTGATATGTTATCTTTGTTCTATTTTCAATGAAATATTGGGTTTCCATGATTTACAAATGATCGCATTCTGTTTTTATTTACAGTTTACACAGCGTCCCAAATTCTTTGGAATTGGGGTTGTAAAAGAAAATTGAGTATAAGATGAAAAAATGTGGCAGTAGTATGTGTATAATATTGCCTGTAGAAGATGTACTGCACTTTTCCCAACAAATACGGTACAAAAAAAGCATACAAATTGTCCAAATTGAACTCATGCAGCCCTCGAGTGAACCATACACATCTGCAAGCAAATGTGACAGAAGGAGAAAGGCTGAGTGTGAAAGAGAAATAAAATAGTGAAAATCTAGATACTGTACTTCAGTAACAAGCTCTAGAAGCTGCCCGTTTGGGAGACATTGTACTGTCAGTGTGTCAGCCTCTGACTCCAGTAGCAAGAATTGAACATGTACCACATCCAGCTCATTTCTCTCTCTCTCTCTCTCTCTCTCTCTCTCTCTCTCTCTCTCTCACACACACACACAAAATTCCTCTCCTGTCTGAGGAAATGACTAGATGTCTTCCTTGACTAGTTAAATGATGATGTCTAAATCCACACAGCTGCCGTACCAGATACACTGCAGAAGTCAGTAAGACACTTTCAGGCCTTCTCCAACTCTCCCTGAAGAGCAGCTCTAGGAGAAATATGGTGAGACTATGCTCTCTCTCGCTCTCGCTCTCTCTCTCTCTCTGTGTGTGTGGTTTGTAGTAAATTACTTGTGGAGCTATAAGGAATTCAGAGACTCACATCCTGAAGGGAATATGCTGAAAACATAATAACACAAGCATATGTGCACAGAGACACGGACACACTCACACACGGGTCCTTAACTTACACCATAGCATAATTTGGTTTATTGGCTTGGTAGGTGGCACATCTCCAAGCATAACATGTTTCCTCAGGTTGGAGGGTGCTGTAGACTTGAGCAGGTCTAGGGAAATCTGAGAGGGTTGTAAAACATAAAAAGTGAGAACTAGTCTGGCCCTCACACCACAAAGAGGCTGTGTCCTTTACAGATTAGTATGTATAAATGAAGGGGAATTGAGGGTGCGATCTGCTCCCTAGCCACGTCATTTTCTCAGGCATTTACTTGCTTCTTTTTCAGGGTCAACTCAGCACATTCAGAAACTAAAGCCTGAAAGAAAATTCAACATCAAGTCCAGAAACAAACACTTATTCCCAACAGTACTTTCAGTTATGAATTCTCCTTAAGTGTTTAAAGCAAGATTTCTAATAATACCAGATTCCTACGTTTCTTTTCTGGCATGATAAGATTTCCAGACATACTATGTTTGTTAAGTAACATTACAAGAGTGTCTGGTATGGTACAACATATCTGTCGTGTCTGTAGTCATTATGATTGATTCAGTATTACAGAAATGCGAGTGTCTTCACAATGTATGCAAAGTCGTTACGCCAAAGGTTCCATGCATAGTATCTACATCTCTTATCTTTAATTGCATTTATATTTATGATAATAAGATCAAGGTAACAAGAGCAAGTTACACTTGATCATTAGTGCTTTGCATTCCCATGATGTGAGTTAGCTATGACTATACTAGGAACTCATAATGTTCCTAAAACCCCCAGAAGCAATTCTATTAAAAACATCCCTTTTAAATGTAATCTATATTTTATTGTTCTGCATGTTAAACATGGCCAATTTAATAGAATCGCTTACCAACATGGCAAGTTGGATGGGATTTATTTTACCTATGGGGTTATTCCAACAAGTCCTTTATACTAGGCAAAAATGGCAGACAAAGAAATGTGCAGTCTGTACAAATTACCGACATGACAGATTCAGATGGGACTAAAATCCCAATGATTAACGAGTGATAATTACTTTACTTCATCTCCCCATGTAAAACTCCAAATAGAACTTTCTCCCTAAACATTTCACTAGAAAGGCCTTATTTGACTTAGTATTCTTTGCTTTTAAAATGTCATTTGCACTTCATTTCAAACCATATTCTGTGTCCTATGTGCACAAAAACTTTATCATATAATTTCATTCACTACTTCATTTGCAACTGCACACCATACTGTCCGCTAAATGGCATGGGTGGTAATTGCAGAACTGTAATAGGGCTGGATCTAAGGGTTGGATTTTTTGGCTACTTCTGCTTTATACTAGACAGAAAATGTCGTGAGTAGGAATTGTTGAATTGTAAAAAGATAGTAAGGATGATGTTGCTTTAGGAAAGTATCATGAGCAGAGGAATGGAGAGAAGTTAACTAGGAAGAAGGCAGAAATTCAGATAGTCTCTCTGCTAAACTTCATCCATCCATCCATCCAGCCAGCCAGCCAGCCATCCAATATCTGTAGCCTCTTATCCTGTACAGGGTCACAGGCAAGCTGGAGCCTATCCCAGCCGACTATGGGTGAGAGGCGGGGTGCTAAACTTCAATTATTTCATAATTTTGAAGTCCATCCATCCATTATCTGTAGTTGTTTATCCTGTTCTACAGGGTCACAGGCAAGCTGGAGCCTATCCCAGCCAACTATGGGCAAGAGGCGGGGTGCTAAATTTCAATTATTTCATAATTTTGAAATCATTTTCATAATTTTTAGAGTACAGACCATGCCTTCAAATAAATGGTTAAGATGCAATAAGCCTTTATTTATCACACACATGTAGTCAAGCACAGTGAAATTTCTCCTCTGCATTGAACCTCAATAGGGTTTAAGTCAGGTGAGGAAGAGAGCCATGTCATTACTCTGTCATCTTTAAGGCCTTTGCTGGCTCACCAAGCAGTGGAGTACTTGGATGCATGTGATGGTGCATTGTCCTGCAATAAAAATTATGGCCTTCTTGAATGATGCAAACTTCTTCCTGCACCACTGCTTGAAGATTGTATCTTTTGAAGCAGTGTACACACACATGTGAACAATGAGCATGAGATAAGCATGCCATGAGCATGTGAGGGAATTGGGATAAATAAGTTACTTGTGATGAGTGAAGTGGGATGGGATGAATAATGGAGTGGAGGGATTAAGTACACACACACCCAGAGCAGTGGGTAGCTATGCTACAGTGCCTGGGTAGCAGTTGGGGATTAGGTGCCTTGCTCAAGGGCACTTCAGCCCAACCTCCAGGCCATGGTTGCACCATATTAACCTAACCGCATGTCTTTGGACTATGGGGGAAACTGGAGCACCCAGAGGAAACCCATACAGACACGGGGAGAACATGCAAACTCCACACATTAAGGTGTAGAGTCTGCATGTTCTCCTCATGTCTGTGTGGGCTTCCTCAGCCACTGGGATTGAACCCAGAACCTCCTTGCTATGAAGTGACAGTGCTAACCACTACACCACCATGCCACCCTGGTATAGATATGGTTGCCAAAGGTTGAGAACATATCTGACTTTCAGCATTTTGATATCTATGTAGGTAAAAGACTGATTTAAGTATGTAATGTAGAGGAGATTAGGATTCGACTTGGTGAAGGAAGGAAGACGGCTTACTTTTTAGTGCTTCTGAATTGCAATTGTCCACAGGAGGTTCTATATACTGCAGTGCTTTTTTCCCATCCATTAGTCAACTAGGATAAATGGTTAGCCTGGGCTAAAGCTAGTTGTAGCTGGGATCAATTAATGAAGATGATGTAGGAGCTTGATAATCCTGTTGGACCTCAGGATTGTAGGAGTAGGGCATGCAACTTGTAGATTTCAGCACTGCAGAATCAGGGTGTAAACCACAGAATAGTGTATGCTTTACTCCTTTCTACTGACAGATCTGAAAGAGTGAGATATTATGGTAGCTCAGAGTGTAAGAGGGATGAGAATAAGTGGCGTGCCAATTTGTGAGGGTTTGAGATGAGCATGTGAGGGAATTGGGATAAATAAGTTACTTGTGATGATTGAAGTGGGCTGGTATGAATGATGGAGATGAGGGATTAAGATGAATAGGAAAAGACAGTTTAAGAAAAGCGATGAGACCATGGATACTTGGGAAAAGGGGATATGATCCTAGAGAGTGATGGAGAGAGGCTGTGATCCTTGAGAGAGAGACTGGGTGAAAGAGCATTTATGATCCTTGAGAGAGAGAGAGAGAGAGAGACAGAGAGTCTGTGATCCTCAAGAGAGAGGATGACAATGGTGGCATCTGCAGTCCTAGAGGAAAGGACTATGTGGGGGCATCTGCCATCCTTGACAAAGGGGCTGCAATTGGGAGAGAGACTGACTGAAGGAGTCTGTGGTCCTTGAGAGAGAGACTGACTGAATGACTCTGTGGTCCTTGAGAGAGACTGACTGAAGGAGTCTGTGGTCCTTGAAAGAGACTGACTGAAAGAGTCTGTGGTCCTTGAGGGAGACTGAGTGAAGGAGCCTGTGGTCCTTGAGAGAGACTGAGTGAAGGACCCTGTGGTCCTTGAGAGAGACTGACTGGGTCTGTGGTTCTTGAGGGAGACTGACTGAAGGATCCTGTGGTCCGTGAGAGAGACTGACTGAAGGAGCTTGTGGTCCTCAAGAGAGACTGAGTGAAAGAGTCTGTGGTCCTCAAGAGAGACTGAGTGAAAGAGTCTGTGGTCCTTGAGAGAGACGGACTGAAAGAGTCTGTGGTCCTTGAGAGAAACTGGCTGAAAGAGTCTGTGATCCTTGACAGAGACTGACTGAAGGAGTCTGTGATCCTTGACAGAGACTGAGTGAGGCCATCTGTGATCCTTGAGAGATGAAGAGGATGTGATCCTTAACAGATGGAAAGGTTGCAATCCATGAGAGACACAAAGGCTTCAAGTATTGAGAGAGGATGTGGCTGCAACCATTAAGGGATGGAGATATTCATGGAGACAGCAGGGCTATGACCATACAGAGACAGAAAGGTTGTGACCACATAGAGACCGAATGCGAGTAAAGAAAAGGGAACAATGGGAATTTGTAGGAAGTCAACTATGATGAAGGTGCAGCTTCAGGCATGGTCTTTTCCCCAAAACTATAGTTATTTCATAACTTCATTAAAACCAGATTCATAGTTCAGGCCTAAGGACAGGAAACTCTCTCTCTCTCACACACACACACACACACACACACACACACACGTCTGTTTCCTGGAGACTTGGCAGACAGGAGAAAGTTTTGGATCATATGCTTTTTGTCCCTGTTTCTTTTCTCGGCACCTTATTAGCCCTGCAACCATCATGCAGAAGCACATTCAGTCACGATAGCAGCCTTTGGCCAAAAGCCACGCACATTTGCAAAGTCTATGTATAACGTGTCAAAGTGTACTTACCTCTTAATAATGTAAACCTGAGCCATGGAGGCTTAGAGGCTGTGCCAGATGAACATGGAAAGCACCATACAGTCTTTACTTCTTTTCATCCCCCAGGTTCAGCTGCTCTCCAAGCTCAGGGCAATCAGTTCTTTTCCATTCTTTGTGATGGAGTGGCTGGTTATGGTTCTTCCCTTACTTTTCTCAGGTGCATGATTGGTTCCTTGGACTAGCACTGATTGGTCTGACAGCAATCCTGCATTTCTGAATTGGCATATCTGTAAGATTTGAGGCTCTTGGTTTCTCTTTGTGTATTAATAAATTGTATGTATATGCATATATTTCACAGGTACATACAGTGGATTGTACATTCTGGATTCTACAGTATACATTTATGAGTGAACATAAGAGCTACCATTTATTGGAACTGTATAACTTTCAGATACAGGCAGACACTTCATACAGATAGAAGCTACATGCATATACACATGGGCAACCCCTAATACCCCCCTCCCCCCATGCTGTATTTCAGCGTCTCCTGTTACTGGTTTAATGAGGAATTTGAGATAGTGTGGAGGCCTTAGGGCTAAGGCTGTCTCTACACATGATCAGGCGCAACTAATACAGTGCACAACTGTGCATAAGGAGTGCTGTGGTCCTCGCGCATAACACTGCCAAAACAGGTGCTCTCTCTTGCTCTCTCTCTCTGACCTACCAGATGTCCCACACTGCCACCATGGCAAGGGTTCTGTCACAGTCTTCCTGCAGGGAAACAAAGTGAGAAGCCCAGCCAAGGCAGACCTACATGGGTTTTGTGCAGTTACAGTTGTGTTTGGGATGTATAGGGGTTTAGGTTTTATTCTTTTTGCATGGTCCAGCAACTGAGCTGTCATTGTACTTTTTCAAAGTTGCCTTTATAAAGGCAGGGGTGCCATATTGCACAGGCCTAGGGGCAGCTGGGTGTTAAGTGCAGTGCTTAAAGGCATAACAATTTGATAATGGTTTTAAGTAGTACCTAGTAGAACTCATTTCATGTATTTATTACATAAGCAGGGAGGCCCATCAGCTCTCAGTATTTGGCCAAGTACATATCAAAGTTACAAGAAACTAATGCAAATAAATTAAATAATATCTAATACGAATGTAACACTCAAACCAAAATGTGGACATTGTGAATGTTGAAATATCAAGGGTTGTTAAATAGGAGAAAGTTAAATAAAAACCATGAGAAAACCACACAACCACAGGTATATATAGAAGAGGTATCATTTCTAATAGTCTGGAAGATGCCAAAATTGACCTCACTGTGACAAAACCCTAAGAATCCAGAGATATCTTTTTAAATTCTTGCAAGAGTCTGGATAATATCTGAAACATATCTGGAGATTTATTTATTTTTTGGCAATGCTGTGATCAGAGAGTACCCAGTATGGATTTCATCATACAGTATATGGGTCATCGTTTGAAATATCTCTGGATTCTGGGGTATTTTGCACAGTGCATTGTGGAGCTGATCAGATAATAGAGGACATATTAAAAGTCCATATATCTTGGTTTCAATTATAATTGGCAACCTTCTGAAATCTGACATTGACACCATATTCCTTATTTTGTCCCCTAAGGGCCCGGTCCCACAACACCGATAACTATAACTATTCCTATAACTACAACTATGACTATCCCTCTGCCTGAATTTAGTTCGAGTCTGGAGCAGTCACACCACAAATATCATCCCGACTATAATATATTTTGGTCCTGACACTCAGGTAAATAAATGCATGCAACTTAGAAATAGTCATGGAAGTTTTTCACAAGTAGTAGCACATTATTCCGGGTCATACTGCACAGATTGGACTTCAAAATAACCCATGCACATAGTCCAGTGGTTGATGTAATATGGATAGGTCACAGACTACGGAAATATAATTTTAAAAGGATACAAAATACGGAGTGGTTACGGATTTTAATACAGATGCGTCACGGATGCTAATAATTTACAGATTGGTCACGGATGTTTCAGTATATTACAAATTGGTTACATATTTCATACGGATGATGCCTCATGGATAAATAAAATTAAGAAGTCTAAAACAGTTAAATGTTTGGACTGCTGAAGTTCATAATTAAAATATCTTGCCTGCATTTATATGTTTATTAATTTACTATTGATATTTCATGGAAAATATCACATATCCATGAATAAAAGATCTGTGCTTTTTTTCCCCCCATAAATCCATATTCCGTGACTTCATGATGCAACAAGGATGTACAAAGATGCCCGGGAAACATGGCACATGCTCAGACAACGTCACATGTAAACAATTACCTGATTGGTCAGATGTTTTATCGGATCAGGTCCAGGCCTGGAAAAATTACTCCAGAAGCAATCTCACCGATATGGATAAACCCAGGCCTGGGCTGTAGGTATCATTATCGGTCTGGTGTGAGTGCCAACCATATAAACTGCAGGGGACTGATTTATTTATAGTTATTATTATAGTTGTAGTTATAGTTATAGTTATCGGTATTGTGGGACCGGGCCGGGCCTTAACATGGCATTCCAAAAATGGTAGGCTATTTAAATAAATGTTCTCATTGTATAGCACAGTTATTCATCTTCCTCAGTTGACACCATAGGGGTCGTCATCGTAGTCAAAATAACAGTTTGAACAGACAACACCAAATTGTTCTCTTTCACTATATTTACTTTCCCCATCCAGTTGGTTGATGGACAGCTAACATCCTTCCATAAATGCCCCAAGCTTTCAGTGGAAGTGCTTTAACGGAGCATAAACCAGGCATTACACAGCTACCTTTGCTCCTCTGTCTAAAACCCACTCCCCAACCCCTCTGTTCACCAGGCTGGGCTAAAGTCTTACTTTCATCTGTGGATAAATCTGAATCCCCTTAAGACAAAAAACAAAACAACAACAACAAAAATAAAACAAATGCAGAGCATTGGCTGGATGGAGTAACAAAAAGGAAATTCATTCATAATTCAATAACTGGGAAGCTCTTCAGTGGCCTTGATAGGCATGTACTGTATCAGCTCATTCAGGAAAACCACACACTGCACAGACTACACACATACACACTCATGCAGCACTGCAGGGATCCATACGCAGTCCTGGGCAGCTCCTCAAGATCTGAGTCATGTTGGCTCCTCTGCACATCTGTATCCGTGTCCTTCATGCCATTGCCTTGATTGTGCGAAAGGGAGAAGGGGATGAGAAAGATGAAAGGGGTTGTATGGAGGGCGTTTTTCATACAAAAAGTCAAAGTCTCTCCTGTGCCAAGACCTGATCTTCCCAGGTAGTTTCCTGTTCCAGTAATAACCATTGGGAGGCGCTGATCTCCATTTCCATAGTCCTCGGCTTCTCACCTATTACAGAGCGAGGACTACAGTCCTCTCGTAACTGCGAGAGTTTGACACCCTACTCATATCTGTATCATGGTGTACTTCATCAGATCTCAGTAGGTACCATTTTTACCTCGCCCGCGATGGAGTAAGTGGGGCGAGGTATTGCAATCAGTGCGGTTTGTTTGTGTGTCTGTCTGTTAACAATCTAGCGTCTAGATGGTTGCACCAATTGGCTTCAAATTTTCAGGGCAGGTGGGCAATGGCCCGTGGATTACCTGATTAAATTTTGAGGGTAATCAGGTCAAGATCACTGGAAAGGTCAACCTTTCGGTCAAATTAACATATTTTCCATTATAACTCGCTGATAGACAGATGTTTACTATTATGAGCATGTAGGAACTCCAATATGGCCTTTCATTTGGCACCATGATCTTTGACCTTGAGTGACACTGAAAGATCAAACTGAAGGTCATGGATTTTCAGAGGGCTGTAACTTGAAAACAGTTGATGGTAGACAGATATTTACCACTATCAACTTAAAGGAAGTGTCATATGGGCTTTCATTTGGCACCATGATCTTTGACATTGAGTGACCTTGAAAGGTCAAACTGAAGGTTTTCAAAGGGCTATAACTTTAAAATGGTTCATGATAGATAGATGTTTACCATTCTCAACATATAAGAAGTCCCATATGAGCTTTCAGTTGCCGCCATGACCTTTGACCTTGAATGACTTTGAAATGTCAAACTCAAGGTCATGGATTTTCATAGGACTATAACCTGACAGTTGATGATTGAGAATTATTACCATTATCAACATATAGGTATAAAATAAGTGCTGCCAGGTGAGGTTTGTTTTGCCTGGCAACACTTGCTGGCACTGTATTTGCAGAGTATGGACAAAAATTCACTTATGCACTTTCAGTAACTGCTTTATCCTTGTGTGGTGCATACCTGTTAGACATAATTGTTTAAATTTTCCATTTAAACTATCAGAGAAAGTATTTTGGGGATTTTTTTTCCCTCCTTTTTAAATAATAGCAAGTTCTTTTGTGCAAGCATTTGTGGTAAAATTATTGGTAATATAGAGAATGTGAAGTTCCATCATGTCATGTTGAATGTTGGGACACAGCACCATGTTGTAAGGAATGCATTTTGTTACAAGTGCCTGCTTCAGTGGTTCCCTGCTTAAATTTGGTTTTGTTTCATTAAAAAGTTGGTTGAATCTGTTTTGAGAAGTGAAGAGATGGAGAAAGGAAAAGAAAAGTTAGTCTACCAGGAGAAACTGAATCGTAATGCTAAGCAACGCTATTTGGACAAATTAAACACAATCAATAGCACAGATCCATATGTCATGGCAGCCTAAGACTGGATTACAGACCCCGATGCACTTACATACCACTCACATAATGTAAACTGTCTCTCTTTTTTTTTTAACTGAGTGCATGCACTTTAAGCGAGTTTAAGAGTTATAAATCCTTACAAGCTCATGAACAGTTTTGCAGTGGCTGGGTGTAAGATCTGCCACATCACAAGCGGCAACTGTAAAAGCACAGTCATACTTGCAAAGGGACAGTGGCACTCATCTGTCTGGCCCACTTATTAAACTAAACAAACAAACAAACAAAAAAAAAACATCAAAACCTTCATTAACATTCAGCTATGTGATTATTTTATGGAGTGGGTTTAATTAGTTGCATTATTAATAAAAAAGGTAACACATCTGCCATGCCATGAGCCATATCAGTCTCATGCACTACTGATGTGCAAGTTCAGATTGTGATTTTTTTCCATGTAGGAAAGATGAAAGAACATTTCCCATTGTCCAGTTTTCTCTCTGAATGATGGATACTATGACAGTCCTTGATGCAGCAGCACTGACCTATCATGGCAACATTTTTTTTTCAGAATCACAACAGAAAATCGGGCGGCACGGTGGTGTAGTGGTTAGCACTGTCGCCTCACAGCAAGAAGGTCCAGGTTCAAGCCCCGTGGCTGGCGAGGGCCTTTCTGTGTGGACATGTCTGTGAAGATTCTCAGTCATCCAGGTCATAGTAAACTGTGGGCGGTAGAAGAGAGCAACTGAACTTGCTTGAAGATTCTTGAAGATGTTTCACCTCTCATCCGAAAGGCTTCTTCAGTTCTGTCTGGCTAATAGGGAGT
>JANZLB010000027.1:38771881-38783043 GCA_026167865.1 Notarius quadriscutis
GGAGAACATGCAAACTCCACACAGAAAGGCCCTCGCCGGCCACTGGGCTCGAACCCGGACCTTCTTGCTGTGAGGCAACAGCGCTAACCACTACACCACCGTGCCACCCAGAATAAGTGGCATTTAAAATAAAAATCAACATGATATAAAGTAGGGCTAATGAACCTGTCTGGGGAAACGTATCATATGAAGTATTGGTTTGCTCAGAAAAAGTAACGGCACTTACATTATTCAGCTTTACTTAAAACTCTCACATAATTATGAGAACATCAGTTTTCTTCTTTTGCTGAAAATTTTTTTTTTCTTTAAAAAGCTTTCGGTCGCTGGAAATAACATGTAATTCCACATTTTAGGCAGTTACAGTGTTACAGTCTATCAACTTTGGTGATTTGATCTTAATTACACCCCATTCCAGATTTTTCCATAATGTCATTCAGTTTCAGAAACTGTCTTAGACATTTATGATGATCTGTTTTAACATTCCAAATTACTTCATGTGTGTGACACTGTTTTCCTTCTGAAAACTGAAATCCTGAAACAGTCGATCAGTTACACTTATATAAACATACTCAAAGCCTATGATATTACTATTTACTGATATTTATAGCTACATTGGCTTACATAATACATATTGGTATCAGATTTAAAAATGTCCTAGTCCCATGTAGAAGGTTTTGTAACTCTAGAAATGTGCATAAGTGCGTGATGTTTGATCCTCATGTCTTCTGCTTCTTCTGCTTGGTGTCTGTGTGGCAGGGACACCGATGGCTCTGAAGGTCCTGCCCAAATCGTCGACCCAGCTGAAGGGATTTCTGCGTGAGTACTGTATCTCGCTCCGCCTATCCTGCCACCCATGCATTGTGGGTCTGTTTGGAATCGCCTTCCAGTCTAATGAACACTATGGATTCGCTCAGGAGCTGGTGGTCGGACGCGACCTGTTTGCTATCATCAAACCACGGGTCAGTCATGTCATCCTGGCCAATAAACTAAACTACTAGTGTTTTCCTAAAGGATTATTTGGAGAGTTAAAGTCTTTCAGATTACACCATTCTTGAATTCTCATTTCTGATTCATCAGAAGCTGATGATCAGTTTTCTTTAACAGGAGCTCTGGCAGAGGTTATGATATCTTTTTGTATCGTAAGAACCAATTCAGCAGAACTTGCATTGAGGATGCTACATAATCTAAGGGCCCGGTCCCACAACACTGATAACTATAACTATACCTATACCAATAACTACAACTATGACTATACTTATACCTGAATTTAGTTCCAGTCTGGAACAGTCACATCACAACTATAATCCCGATTATAATATCGCTTGGTCCTGCCACTCAGGTAAATAAATGCATGCAACTTAGGAATAGTCATGGAAGTTTTCTCCAAGTATTAGCACATTATTCCAGGTCATACTGTACAGCTTGGACTTCAAAACAACCCATGTACACACTCCGGTGGTTGATAAAATACGGATAGGTCATGGACCATGGAAATATAATAAAAAAGAATAGAAAATACGGAGTAGTTACAGATTTTAATACGGCTGCATCACAGATGCTAATAATTTACGGATTGGTTTCAGACGTTTCAGTATATTACAGATTGGTTACCGATTTCATACCTTTGATGCATCACGGATAAAAAATTAAGAAGTCTAAAACAATTAAATGTTTGGACTGCCGAAGTTCATAATTAAAATATCTCACCTGCATTTATATGTTTACTTTATTAATTTGAAATTTCGTGGAAAAGCATGTATCTGTGAATAAAAGATTCGTGCTTTGTATTATATTTTTTTATTTTCTGTGAATCCTTATTCCATGACTTCATGGTGCAACAAGGATGTACAGAGATGCCCAGGGAAAAATAGCACGTGCTTAGACAACATCATGTGTAAATAATTACAATTACCTGATTGGAGGGCGGCACGGTGGTGTAGTGGTTAGCACTGCCGCCTCACAGCAAGAAGGTCCTGGGTTTCTAGCCCTGTGGCTGGCGAGGGCCTTTCTGTGTGGAGTTTGCATGTTCTCCCCATGCTTGCGTGGGTTTCCTCCAAGTGCTCCGGTTTCCCCCACAGTCCAAAGACATGCAGTTTCGGTTAATTAGTGGCTCTAAATTGACCGTAGGTGTGAATAATTGCTTGCCTCTGTGTCAGCCCTGCGATAACCTGGCGACTTGTCCAGGGTGTACCCCGCCTCTCACCCATAGTCAGCTGGGATACTCCAGCTTGCCTGCGACCCTGTAGAACAGGATAAGCGGCTACAGATAATGGATGGATGGATGGATACCTGATTGGACAGATGTTTTATTGGATCAGGTCCAGGCCTGGAAAAATCTCTCCAGAAGCAATCTTAGTGATACGGATAAACCCAGGGCTATAGGTATCGTTATCGGTCTGGTGTGAGCATCAACTATATAAACTTCAGGGGACTGATTTATTTATTATTATAGTTATAATTATAGTTGTTGGTACTGTGGGACCAGCTTTAACCTGCACTCAGAATTGAACTGGAAACGCTGAAACTGTGATCTGGTAAAGATGCCCTCTGCTGCCTGATTTACTTCAGCCATCTCCTGCTTCTTCTTCTCACCAGACATTCTTCATCCATGGTACCCTGCAATGTTGTGAGGAGGAGTTTCTCAGCTTTGCCAACACACCCTGGTCATCTCATTACTATCATTACTATTCTCCATCCTCAGATTACCTGATTCAGGTGTTTTGGGACTCCAGTCGCATTTAGGGTCCTTGAGGACAGCAATTGGAACTTGCTGGTTTTTGGGATTGCCCTGTAAATTATGGCTGCTTCGTAAACATGGGCTCACAAATCATTCTGCGGTGACTTCAGCTTGCCTCAGCCTTCCTCCCATCCACTCCTGCTACCCACAGTGGCTCACAATTGCACCCTTTGAGCTGCCTGCCAAGCCTCAAATAGAGTTGCTCTTGACCAGTGTCCAGCTGGACAAGCCAGAGGAGGCTGATATCCATTCGCACACGCCAGTTCAAAATCATTAGCTATACTCGATGCATTGGCCTCTCTGTCACAACACAAACCACTGCAAGTGTATCGAGACAGACCACTTCCTCTCTCTGTGTGTGGCACATACTGTGGCTACTTGCTTGCGTCAGATGACTAAGCTCAGGCTGGTTACACTGCTGTTAACAGAATTATGGACATTTACTGGACAGTTCTTTTACTGTTTATTGCTCCGGCTGTGGACTCAAGGAAAAACACGGCAACATAAAATTGTGCAATTTAGTATTTTTTAAGCATTTAAATATCAGTGTGCTCTGTGTGAGCTGGTGAAAGCACACTGCCGTGAGCAGTCACCCTCTCTGTCCTGACAGCATACTTAAGGAAGTTCTGTGAAACAGGAGAACTTCACTGGAATGTCCTCTTCTGGTAATGGATCATTGACAACCTTAACCACACAGAGAGATTACAAGAAAAAAGAAGGTATAATGACACTTCCTTCATGAAATGATACTGTAATTATAACTCATTAAAAACCAATTTCTTGTCATTCGTAGCAGGCCTCTATACACATTAACCCTCTGGGTGGCACTCAACAATCATCTGCTCTTGTTTGAAGAACAAAGAGAGCGAAATATTGATTCTGGACCGATAGATGGAACACACATTATGTTACAAAAAAGACAGAAATGGATCACCGCTCATATCCCTATGTCAGTGTGTGTGTGGTGAGAATGGTAAGGTTTATATTTCGGCAAATATGAGCCCTGAACCTGGAACAGGGTGACGGTGATGGTGTCTTTGGTTCTGAGTCAGTGAGCCTAAAGAAAGCATGGTGAGAAGGAGGTGCGAGAGAACAAAAGTAGCATAGAGAGCCACATGATGAGGTCGTGACCCCACAGGTCACTTCAAGGAGATAATTAGAGCCATAACCGATAGCCTGGCTGTAATGATCAGGCATGACGCCTTGGAAAAGCAAAAAGAGAAATGTGAGAAAAAAAACATAGGCTTATAGGTCTATTTAATGAAGTGAAAATTGAAGAAAGAGAGCAAGCCACTCATGTTTTGTGTCATCTGTGTTCCAAATTAGCATAGGCAGAAAAAAAGGAGCAGATGGACCACACGGGCAGGGGCTAATACAGATGCTCCTCAGGTCAGGTATTTACTCCTAATTGGCTGGAGGAATGCGACACATAGGACCGGGGCTGATATGTTACCATTATGAGTGGAATTTCCTTCCTCCGTGCCGTGCGCTACTTTAACCTGATTAGGTATGGCACTTATCGGAGAGATCAAAGCGTTCCGAGGAACAGTGATGCAGCTGCGACATGAATACACACACACACATGCACACACACACACACACATTTGTCTCACTATCCTTGTGAGGACCTTCCACTGACATAATTATTATTGCAGCTAATTAATGCTGTACTTACACCTAAACCTAACCCTAACCTTCACCTCAGTAATGAAAAGGAAATGTTTTGCCTCTTTAATCAATTAATTAATTAATTGATTGATTAATTAATTAATTAATTTGTTTGTTTTAATTTTTGTTTAAAAACACAACAACAGCAATTTCCTTGTGGGGACCATCCAGATGTCACCACAAGGTCAAAATTGTAAGATTTTACTATCCTTGTGGGGACATTTGGTCCTCAGTAGTATATAAACACACACACACACATGTTTGTCTCACCATTCTTGTGAGGATCTTCCACTGACATAATTATTATTGCACTTAATTAATGCTGTGCCTACACCTCAACCTAACCTCAAACTCAGTAATGAAAAGCAAACATTTTGGCTCTTTTAATTATCTATCTATCTATCTATCTATCTATCTATCTATCTATCTATCTATCTATCTATCTATCTATCTATCTATAATTACAGTTTTGGTCACTACTGTTGCAAGTGCATTGCTGTTAATTAATATAGAATAAATAATATACTACCATCCTGAAAGTAGACTATTCACTCCGAGATTTAATTACTGTTTACTAAATGTGTGTTTCTCCGGAAAATAAATCCAGTCTAATAACCGAAACATTAAATAGCTAGATATGGTACATTCTAATTACTATTTACTGTATTCAATATGTTATAGAATATTGCAAACTTTTAAACCACACATTATACAAATATCTAGTCTACATGATCTCTCTCTCTCTCTCTCTCTCTCTCTCTCTCTCTCTCGTGTGTGTGTGTTGCATTGTTACTCATTTGCTATAAAATATGCTATTCATCTCGGTTTGGTGTCACCCACGTGGACTGCTGTGGATTTGCTCTAATAGAATGTCATGCTGTTTGCTGGGCTTTTGGCTTGCTTTGGTCCCTCTCCTCATGTCACCATATGGTACTCCTGGCACGGACAATGCGATGTGTCGGCGAACTCGTCACTGCATCGCCGGCGGCTCGTGTTAGGCAAACATCTATCAGTATGAACGATTATTACAAGCCGGATGCCATGCTGTTGTTGTTGTTGTTGTTGTTGTTGTTCCGGATATCGACGTACCCTTTTCCTCGGTCATGTTTGAGACTATTTGTTTCAATAAATGTAGCAACATATTTTAGATAGAGCTCAAATCCTGGAGGGAAAACTGAGTTGCCTCAGCTCTGTCCAGAAAAAAAAAAAAACGACACAAAATATCGTTTTATTATTATTATTCATATCGGATTCCTATATTAAGTTTTTTCTCTCTCTCGAATTAATATAAACCCACTGAATTATAACGTCACTAAGTCAATATAAAGGTGTAATTGTCTGCTTTTTAATTTTTCCCAAATAACCAGCACACAAAACACATGAAAACACGTTTACATAAACCAAGCAGGCTAATACAAAGCTTTAATAAATAAATTACAAAATATACAATATGTAATAAGAAGAAGAAGAGGAGGAAGAAGAAGAAGAAGAAGAGCATATTCTTTTAACAATTTCCTGTTCAATGAAACCTGCTCCTATTATTTGGAATAAAATTCTTGGTTAACTATTTAATAACCGATAATAGTTAACCAATAACTAAAAATATTAAGTTAAGCAATAATAGTTAACTATTTAATAATAACAATAATAATAATAATAATAATAATAATAATAATAATAATAATAATAATAATAATAAAACACATTGGATTATTAACCGAATGCGACGCTGCAAGTTCATCTTTAAAAACATGAGTGACACTTACCTGTCCTCCTCAGCGTCTACCGTGCAGCCAGTGCAGCCGGTGCAGCCAGTGCAGCCGCAGCAGAAGCCTGATCATCGCTTCACATTTTCAGTGTAGTGATCAGAGAGACAGCAGACTGAGAGAAGCGCAAGCCGCGTTCCGCTTCTTACCTGCGCCTGAGAGCAGAAGCGCACCGACCCGCAGTCACGGGGACCGGAGTTGCGTTCCAGCTGTTCTGCTGCTCATCTCATCTGCAGGGAAAAATAAACCTACCCTGAAATGTCCCCACACACACACTCACACACACACGCGATCATCTCTAGACTGTTCTTGTCTGTCTATTTCTATTCAAGCAACCACAAAGTAAAAAAAAAAAAATGTCAAGAGAATTACGCACAAGCTTAATATATACGCGCTTTTTTGTTTTTACTTTAAATTCTTACTAAGTACTCTGAGTTAGACTAGACATATTTCTATTTTGTATTTTGGTACATGTTTTGCACGAAAACTTGTGTTGAAATTAAATTTACTTTATGAGATTTAATATGAATAAGGAGACGTGGTTGTGCACCACTGATAAGCATTTATACAAGAATTTAAAAGGCCATTTCTGGCTTAGCAATTATTCTCATCTTTCATGCCTGTTAAACCTTAGAACAGTTCACTTTTCTGTTTTAAAATGTCAAATTGTATTGTTATTATTGTTGTTATTATTATTATTATTATTATTATTATTATTATAGTCCCCAGTCATGATGTAGTAGTGAATGGTATTAGGTTTAGGCTCCATCCTTATAACAGAGCCTGATATTTGAATAATTAGCCACGGCAATAATGAAATCACTCTACTTTGCAGGACTTCTTGGCAAGAACGCACACATCGTCTTTACTAATTGAGTCGAGGGAGCGCTGGTGGTGTTCCTGTAATGAGCGCTCACACTGTCCTTTTTTTTTTTCAGAGATGGAGGCGCGTGGAGCACGTGGTTCGTCCTAAGTAGGAGTGGGGTGTCAGATGTATAAACATCTCTCGCCATCTCTCTTCTCTTTAAACTTCGCCATCACCGCAGGGGGAAACTCCTCCTATTCTTGCGTCCAATTAATTATTAGGGTCTGGCCCTTTAAGACGGAGCAGAGGGTCAGCAAGTGGCGTAGAGTTTCTCTAATTGAACTTCGCCCAATCAACAACAACTCGTTAGCGGTCGCTTGATCTCTCCTGTTTTCTGCGCCTCGGCTTATTTTTTGTGCGTGTCGCGACTTGGGCCCCGTGTCGTTTTCACTTCCCGAACAAATTCATGGGGCTCTTCGGGAAAAGTGGGATTGATCCAAGCGGACTGGGGCTCGGGTGCGTGTGAGAGCGCAGCGCACTCCTGTGAAGCAATGGTGCTTTCCGACAAACACCTCACACCGAAGAGTGCCAGCGGTTCCGTTTAAAAAGGCAACGATCCGAACCTGGAAGAAAGCGTGGGTTTGTTTTTTTCTTTTATGCAGAAAGGAGCTGTTGCTCGAGATCAGACAACTTTTGAACACTTTCTCACAGGACTGTCATGACCTCCAGTAAAGACATGAAGGCAGGCGCGGTGTTGCAATCGGGCAGCGAGGAGAGGAGACGGGGTCCTTTAGATCAGCTGCCACCCCCCGCTAACTCCAACAAGCCTCTAACTCCGTTCAGCATTGAGGATATCTTAAACAAGCCGTCCGTGAAGAAGTCGGTGACGAGTCTGTATCCGCCGCGCGTGCTCGAGAAGGTAGCGGGATCGAGCGCAGCGCGGAACGGCCTCAGCACCCCGTCTTCTCCCCTGTGCGCTCTGGAGGAGCTGGCGAGCAAAACTTTTAAAGGGCTTGAAGTCAGCGTTATACAAGCGGCAGAAGGTAAAAATACAACACACACACCTAACATATTGTGTATCCATTTCTTTATTATATATATATCTTACAATCGGCCTTTTTAAAACGCTTTAAAAGTCGCATGCTTTCTCCAAGGACACTAAATTATCACATGTGACATCTGAAGAATAAAATGTCAAATTCCACACTATAATATATATAAGGTTTCTTCTACCATTGTGTATGCGTTCTGTTCTATTATTATTATTATTATTATTATTATTATTATTATTATTATTTCTGGTCAATAATAACTCCCAAGTTCATATCTGGAATGGAAAAATTCATTAAATCCTTTCCCACGTGTCACTTTGGTCATTTTTATTTTTTATTTTTTTGGTAAATGTGTTTTTTTTGTTTTGTTTTTTTCCCCGTCCTTTATCGAATAACGTGTACATGTTTGGATTTTTTTTTTTTTTTTAAGTCTCAAGCCTATTTTTAAGATCAGTGCATGAACTAATTCTGCTCGGGGTTTGTGCGGTTTATACACAGTACACTGTCCTTGATGGAGTTCGAGATGTCAGAGGATGTGTGGTTGGTGCTCAAGGTGGTTGGAGAATGTTGCTTAATATTTAATTGACTTGTGAAATATTTTGGAAAATGAATCACAATTAATAGCCGCTTTGGAAGGCGTTCTGTTTTTGTCTAAGAGCAGATGTTTTGCAGCTGGACTGAACAACTGCGGCCTAACATGCACATGCGCGCGCAAATCCTAGCCGCCTTGATGAGAAGTCAATAAAGCATTTTAAGCTGATGGGGAAACATGATGATGATTTGCTATTTTTTTTTTTTTTGTGTGCGTTTTGATTGACAGGTAGGGAACACCTGAACGCGTTCGGGCAGCGGCAGGTGTCGAAAAAGCGGCGGAAGTCGCGCACAGCCTTCACCAACCACCAGATCTACGAGTTAGAGAAGCGCTTCCTGTACCAGAAGTACCTCTCACCGGCTGACCGCGATCAGATCGCGCAACAGCTTGGCCTCACCAATGCACAGGTCATCACCTGGTTTCAGAACCGACGAGCTAAGCTCAAGAGAGACCTGGAGGAAATGAAAGCGGATGTCGAATCTCTGAAGAAGATCCCTCCACAGGCGCTGCAGAAACTCGTGTCTATGGAGGACATGGACGATGCGCAAGGCGGCGGTTCGGCCCCGATCTCACCAAGCGCGTCACCGACGGCACACGGCCTCCGAGTCTTCCCTCAGTCGCCGTCTTCATCCCGAGGCCAAACCACAGACGAGTTCTCCGAAGAGGACGAAGAGATCGAGGTGGACGATTGAGACTTTGGCGCAGTAGGTTTTTCCGCACCAGGCGTCTCTTTTCTGTGCTGATCAATTTGAAAATGTCCTCACTGCAGCAGCAGAACAGCCGTTTTTATCCACACAACTTTTGCACGAATGTTGAACTTTGCGGAAGAACTTTAATATTGAAAGGATTTTTTTTTTATTTCCCGTCCTTTCTCTCTGTCTCTGTCATGTTTTAATTTATTACAAGGATCGTAAAAGCCTCCACTCCACGACGAGCTGAGGAGTACATTTTCATTTTGAGAACTGATTAGTGACTGTGGTACAAGATCAGGAATGCAACATGTGTATGTACTTTTCAAGGTCTCATTTTATGCCACATGATATGAGGGGAAACTTGTGCAATTGTTTCGATGCGCAGTTCGTCAGTAGCATCACACCAACTACATTACATTACTGTTATAGCTGCTAATGATACGCATCTGCCAAATGTGATTTTTTTTTTCTTCTCCCAACGGATTTCTCAAATATATAGTCATATTTATATTTATACAATGGCAAAGAAAGAGGTCAGTTGGGTCATCGGATTAATATTCTGGAAATGAATATTCTAGAAATGTTCCCAGTTGCATTTGCGGTCAGATCTTTTGTAATTCTGGTCCTTAAGGCTGGAAGAAAAGCCACTCTTAATAAAAAAAAAAAAAAAAAACACAAAACCTTTCGAAAATAGCCAAATTATCCAAATAACAGGGGGTGAAGTTGTGTGTATAAAGCAACTTATGATGCATTTACGCGATAAAGTTATTGTAACATTCTATTTAATCACCATTTATGTAAATAAAGGTTATATGATATTTCAGATTGTTTCCTGAAGTTTGAAGTCATACAGTATGAGCCTCGGTGCAATCAACATGATCTATATAAATATAAATACATTTTGTCTGTGCTTTAAAAAAAAAAAAAAAATCCTGATGTAGCCTATACAAATAAGATAATAGTTACGTCATCGAAATGGAGGATTAACACAACATAAACACATTGGATTATTTAATTAAGCAGTGGCTATATTTGAACACATTGTCTCCTCGTGGTTACACAGTCTGTGTTAAGTGGTTAAGTGTCTGGAGTTCAATTCGGGACAAATGAACAGGCCCCCCATGGACACACACTCTTCTGCTCTAGAAAAGCAAAGCAAAGGGGAAGAAAAGAAAACAATTGCCACAAGGACTTTTGAGCTCGAGGCCTGGCAACCAAAAGATTGCTTTCCCCTTCTCGACATATGGTTTACGAATTTTCCCCAACCCAAACTAGTCAGCATGATTGATTAGGTTAACCCGCCTTTACCGCGTATAAACAGTCCGAGTTGCGCATCTGGGCCCCTTTAAAATGCGTGTGCTGAAAACGCCCATGAATAGCAATGGATTAGCATGGGGCTCCTAATGAATAAATCTCAATGGGAAGCCTAAAGAAATCGAAGGACGGAGTGTGTGTGTGTGTGTGTGTCCCTTCCTTCTGCTCAATATCTTTCGCTTGATTTGGATCAGTTGTGAGCAGATCAAGGCAAAGACATTTCACTCAGGAAGAAGACAGAGTTCTGCAGCACACAATTGGCTCAATGGCTTGGAATAGTGGGGGTTAAAAAGTCAAGTAGATTTTAGTGAGTGCTCGGTTGAGATGGAAGAAGACCAGAGTGACCACAAACGACTCCTCACTGCGGGGAAAGTCAAAGAAAACCCGAACAGCTCTGCATTCATATTTTATTATATTATAGGAAGTCATTTTATGTTTTTCCTAAAATGGCTCTGAATCGGCTATTCGTGTTAGTGCCGCAAATTCAGGGGCCAAACTGCCGCAAAATAGCTCCACTCAGTCCTGCTCTCTCTAGA
>JANZLB010000027.1:38982130-38994745 GCA_026167865.1 Notarius quadriscutis
GGGAGAACATGCAAACTCCGCACAGAAAGGCCCTCGTCGGCCACGGGGCTCGAACCCGGACCTTCTTGCTGTGAGGCAACAGTGCTAATCACTACACCACCGTGCCGCCCACACTATACATTTACACCTTTTTCTGGTTGGCTGTTTGGATAACCAAATAATACTGGCTGGGATTATATTCGTATATGTGTCTTCTCATCATTCCATGGCTCCATTTCTTTATTTTCAAACAACAAATGAGCCATACTTTAAAAATGTCTGCATACTATCAAAAAGTGTCCTACCAAGTGTTTCTGTGCATGCGTGCTACAGTTTACTCACCTAAGAATTAATGGTTCTTTATATATTTAATGCTGGAGGCATTTTCTGTAAAGTTAAACTGCCAAAACAGCCAACCTATAGTTTTATGTTGGAGGCATTTTTGTAAAGCTGAAAATAATAAAGTAGACAAAGTACCACAGAAGGTAGGACAAATCGTCAGAACTGGGCCAGTGCGTGTTTTGTGTATAAGGTTTCGCATACTCTGTGACATGGTATACATTGTTAGCCACAAACAATGCTGCTACCCTCATCTACCATTAGGTCCTGTTGGTGCCAGCCCTGTATATGTATACAAAATTTAAAATCAAAATGGTTCAATGGAAAATGGTAAAGAAAGGGTAACAGTATAAGCATAAACATTTGGTTCCCATGCACTATTTCCTTGTGTGTATTGTGTTGTTCATATGTCGTTTCAGTCTCCTAAGTTGAACCTGTATCATCTCACTCTTAAATTGGACATTTAAAATATTATGTTATAATACGGTCCTGGAACATAAAGTAGCCATATAAAAACAACCCTCAGCTATACATGAATCGCAAAATGACTTCTGTATGTCCCAGAGTAAAAACAGAGCAGATGCATGCGGTTGCAGATTTCGCTGGAAAGACGAAAGCTTGCGGTGTCTGTGCTTCAGGGGGAAAAAACATTGCACAGCAAGCTATGACAGTTAGGATCATATTATAGGTCGACCATTATTTTGGTTTTACGTGTTTCTTGCACCTCACAACCTCAAGAAGGAGTTAAGTAATATTTAAGGAGACAAAGTTTTTCTGTCTAGGGAATGGCTGGACCACCAGATTTCTGTTGACATAGCCTTTTCATTAAATATGCGGTTGCTGAAGAGTGCACTTCAGTGGGCTTGTGTCCATCTGTCACTCGTTCCACTGCTGACAGAGCCACTGAACACTTCAGCAAGACAGTGACCACTGTGCTATTATACACACTTTATTTTCAGAGAGAAAACAAATGTTAATTAGTTTACTTTGGACATGACCAGTGGGGGGGAAAAAAGCACATTTTTATGAGTTTTTCCAAAAAGCAGTTCTTAACTTCACATTGTTCTAAAAATACACACGATGCACCAAGGCAGTCTGGTCAAGGATAGAAAAGCCAGGTCCCTGTGAAACCTTTCGCTATTCTAACCTCCTGCATTGGAATCAGAACCTCCTTTTGCCTGTGAATAGCCATCCGTCGTTAGTAGTGAGTTCACAGAGCTATCGTCCTGAAAGGGAGGAGTGCCACAGAGGGATGTTATGTTTCATTTCAGCATACTGGGTCTGTTCCAGGGCCATCCTCCACTGATCAAAGGTTAAGCCCTGCACTGAATGCTTTCTGTTCTTTAATTTTCAGATGTCTGGACTCTTAAAAAATCTGTATTCAACTTTCTTGAGTGCTGTCATTGCAAAATGGTTCCATCTACATGGATATCAGATACTTTTAGGGTTGTGTCTTATTCCTAAAACAAAAAACATGTCTGTTACAGTCACTTTTATACTCCTATTTAAAGTATGAGCTTAATCTGATCCTGATCTCTGATAGCGTGGTGCCATGAGATCCCGGTGATGTGTACACATTTTACAGCAATGGTAATACAGTTTTTTTTTCTCTTATCAGCATTTGCATGGACCCTCCTTTCCATCCTGTCTCATCAAAAATGTGTTCGACAAAAAAAAAAAAATATTAAGAGAATGCGCTCTGGGTGTTTCTTTAAAAACTGTAATGTCCAGACAGCCGTCTGTGCGTAAAAGATGGAATATTTTTTCAGCTTTCTATTTTGAGTAATGGAAGCCATGTAGTACATATCACTCCACTTTCCACCTCAAGAAAGAATGAAAATGGAGACACAAAAAAAAAGATGGAGAGGTTGTTGGGCATTTAAATCAGATCGTGTCCTCCAGTCTTTGCCCGCTGTAGGTGGCTGTATAGAGCTAGATCTGATAACATCGGTGGGAAGTTAAACAAAAGGCATTTTTTACTCAAAACGGCCATCTTTCAGGCTGACTGCTACTGTAAACACCATTCCTGAATACAACATTATAAGACATGCTATCCTGCATTCCTTCTCCTCCTCCTTTAAAGAAACAGCTCAAATAGTCCTGCCAAAAAGAAGTCACTAGGTGTGAGAGGAATAGAGTGAGAAAGATCACAAATAGAAAGAAATACTTGAAAATTCCAGACATTGAACTACAACATTTTGCACGTCAGCGCTACCCATATGTGAAAAGTGCAATGAGTGTGCATCTGTGCTAATGTCAGTTATTGACACACTGAACTCTAAAAGAAAAAAAAAATGTGTTTCTCTTGAGGCTAATGTAGTCAGTCTAATGAGGGTACTGTCTTCCACAAAGTAATGTCTTCCAGAACAAGATTTCATACCAGAAGATTTGAAAATCCATTTGGAAAAGGAATAGTTCCATTAACCTTAATACCTTTCCGAACATTCTCTTTGAACATTCCTCTACTCCCTCTGGTTCTAATTGATTTCATAAAAAGAGGCAATATGTAAAAGCGAGGAGGGAATCTGTTGACATAACCTTGAGTCTAAACGATCCTTGAATTCTCATGTTGTCTGAGAATCTCTTAGCTGTCTTTATGCGCCTCATAACTTAATTATGACACATTTCCTGGACCTTGTTGCTCATTTCTGAAGTGCAATTCACCTTTTCATAGCCTGTTAACAGTTCAGATGACAAAAAGCGTCCTATCCAAGCACATCCATTCCCACATTCATAGCCTCTTCATAGGATGAGAAATGTATGCAACCTACTTCTGGGCTGAAATCTACCAAAACCATCTATGAAAATCCAGGTTTCTTCCTTTAGTCTGCTGACATACAGTATGGGAAATGGAAAGATGTAGTTGGAAAAATGCAAGTTACAGATAAATAAGGGAAGTGTGCACATGGATGAACGTTAAACTGGGAAGCAAATCCTGAGCATTTTACGAATCTTAAAAATGTCTCGCAGTGAATTGTTTCTTGGCAAAATGAATAAAGTATTAGTCTTTAGAGGTTTTCTAAGCAAAATACAAGACATTTTGAAGCATCTGAAGCTGAAACTTAAGAAAACACAATCATTCTTTTTCTTTTTTTTTAATATAGTCCTTATTTTTATTAAGAGGTCAAATAAATTCATCAGGTTGTATTTACAGAGAAAGGCAATAAATATTTTTTATAATAGTCATAAAATTATTATTTTTTTGCATACTTTTTTTCTAGACCATACATGTGGCATGTTTGTTAGTAGTATCTCTTACAAAACCTGTCATGTGACAAAGGAGTATATAGATTTGTTTACACTACAGCGACACCCATGTGAAGGGTAAACCTTAGCCCTTAGCACAGGTGAGTTTAGTGAAAGGTGTTCTACCTTCCCTGTTGTAGCTCAATTCAGAATGGTCAGGTATAAAGCCTTAGTGGACATAAGTACATATACAGCGCAATGTTGTCTAAACCATCATAGAAGGAGTTTACAAATGGAAATCTGGAATGCGGCATAACCTAATAGGTATTCCTATAGAGTGGAAGATTTAAAGAAGTGACCATTTTACTGGCTCCGAGAACAGCATATGAAATTGGTGGTGGGGGGGGGGACCATTATAGGCTTATAACAGATTTTGTGGTAATTCTTCAGAAACTACTGTATAGTACGATGAATTCCCATAGCACTTTGAAATAAAAAAAGGAAGTACATATGTGTGTGCTAGTGTTTGAGATCAGGCCCACTGTCACTACAGTGCATTCTTGTAAATCTTGCACCAACATACAATAAGAAAGGTCAAAAGGTTCTCATCAAATCATCATGTTATGCTCTTCGAGTCCCTTCAACTCCAAGCTTCTCTTCATTTGTTTTAACAAGCACTACCGCCATAGCAGATGCTGATGCCTGGCTAGTCAAAGCATGTTGTGCTCTGCTGAATCACAGGTTGCACAAAAATGTAAAAGGAATCATACAATTGCTGGGTGTGATTAAGCACACTTCACACGCAGACAGGCCAAGAGAGAACACTCAGACTTCTCACCGAAAAATCACTGACCAGAAATGAAGGCAATGAGATGCTTCATGGAAGGCCCTTCAAAATATTGCACTCAAAGCTAGTGTTGGCCTGTGTTGAAGCTGGTACAGAGTCCTGCCACGTGACCCCGTTATCACGCTCCTCTTGCATTTAAATGATAGCCCATTCCAGCAGGAACAGAAAAAAAAAAAAAAAAACGGATCCTTGTTGTTTGGGCTAATTCAAAATGAAATACAGAAGTTTTTCTTGGGTATTGGAGTCAAATTTCTCCTTTTCAACAGGATGCCTGCTGCTGTAAACTCGTCAAAGTGGGTGACCACAGTTCCTTTTTTGTCATCCATAGTTTGTCCAATATAAATAACAGAGAGTAACAGACACAATATAACATTAATGATAACCCAGAGACATTCAATACCTAAGAAAGACTCAGAGATCTGAAAATATAAAAATAAAACATCTTTGAACTTTTTTAAGCTTTTTGTCTTTTTTTTTCATCCTGTAGCCATCTTTCAGTTTTCCTCTCCTGTTGCTTAATCACAATAACCTTTATGCTTTTTTTTAAGGCAAGAAGTTTGAGATGTCTGTAAAGGAAGAGTGCATGCTTGGTCCATGTCCCTTCAGTTTGTTTTGTGGTTTGACCTTAAGCGTCGTGCCCTACGTGTCCGTTTCGTTACAGTGGTGAAACGGAACTCCTCCTGAGGGTCCACCTTGCCCTTAGGGTCACGTTTCATGAAATGCACTTCCTGCTGTGTCTGTGTGGTCTGTGAGCCTTTCTTGGGCCGGCCTCTGCGGTTGAAGCCCAGATACCAGCCTTTGTACATGGCAGACACTAACGCTGTGTAGTTGTTTTCCAAGAACTCCTCCACGAACACACACTCTGGGTTACTCCCATTGAGCTGCAGGAGAGAGAAAACAACATGTCAGATGAAGCCCACCTGTTGAGCAACTCTCCCAAACTTGTCAGCTGAGTTTACTTGTGAGGTGTTAAAGCTAAAGAAAGGTGTTAGAGTTTAAAAAAAAACAAGAGGTTTTCATCAGATCTGATATGTCGTGCGTTGTTATCAGTTCAAGTGAATAGAAAAGTAGCCTCCTTTAAAATTCCAGTAAAGTGCTTGCAATATAAGGTCTTGTTTCTGGGAATATGGAGATCTCCTAAACTCTAGTGACCTCCGGTCTAAGCCCTAGTCTACTGTCTGGGGTTGTCATTTTTCAGTCTTGACAAGGTTTCTTCCTCTATATACAGTATGTACCATTTATACGAATCACCGATAGATCAAGTGAAAAATAGAAGATGAGACTGGATATGCTTATCCTTGGCATCAAGCAAGCAAGCAAGCCAGAAAATGAAAACTAAATGAAAGGGGTGCTGCAATTTCTATCTCAAATGTGCACATTTGATACTTTTTCACCAGACTCATGCACCCACTTTGATTTAACCAGACATCTGTGAAACATAAAACATTGGCTCACTCTTTTGCCACTGTTGCAGCTGCTTGAGTTTTTTTTCAATGCATGTCATCGCTTTTACAGTACAGCAACATGATATGAAAGACATCATCACTGTATTTACACTGTATGAAAGAAACATTTCCACCAACTGGTTAATCACCTGCATGATGACTGGAAGAGACTGTGAGGATAAAGTTTTAACTGTGACTCACTAAGTAGGGAAGGCTGTGTCACTCAGTGGCCTCATGTGCTACATACATCATTACGCTACTCTGTATGATGCCTCCTAGTGATCACACAGCAAAATAGCTTTGGGTTGGCTTTTAATGAGGTCAGTAATTGACAGCATAATGAGTTTCTATGTCAAACTGTGGATGACAAACTCTTAAGTCAGCTTTCAAAATTTCTCTTTTCAGAAGAAGAAGAAACTTTATTTGTCACATGCACACTTTCAAGCACAGTGAAATTCATCCTCTGCATTTAACCCATCTGAAGCAGTGAACACAGAAGAGCAGTTTGCAACTGTAAAGTATAATTTGGCATGCCTTTTGAGAAAATTATATGACGGATGCTGAGTCTCAATTAAGCAAATGGCAGATTCTTACCTTGCCAATGATTTTGCCATTCTTGTTCATGCAGATATAGTAGCCACTTTCTTTTCCTTTTATTCGAACATGACTCCCAAATGTCTCTGTCTCAACAACGAGGAGAGCTGGAATGAAAAAGAACATATTAAAGCCATGAAGACACAACTGAAGAAAAAAAAAATCTAAGAAGAATGCTGTTTAGCATTCATACGCATTTATTTGTGAATTAGAGGTCATTTTAGTAAAACACATCTCATCACTTCATTATTGGGAGAAAAAAATTGTGAGAAAAAATTATGAAGACCGATCAATGGCGCACACACAAATGGTGAGAATCACTCCCATGACCACCCTGAACACTCTCTCTCTCTCTCGTTCTCACTCACTCTCTTGCTCTCTCAGTGTGTTTGGGCACCTTTGTTCAGGCTCACCCCTCCCATGGGGAGCTATCTGCCAAACCTCTTGGAGCAGTTAAGATCCCTGGGGATTGGGTTTCCAGTCGCCTTTAGTCCCTGCTCACTCAATCAAAAAGTTAAGATGATCCATTTGCTTAACACACAGAGCTATTCAGTGGAGCTCAAAGGCAGGGGGCTCGGAGGGCAATGCCAAAATTGTCCCTTTTAAAAACATCTCACAGTACAACAAGCGGGGGAACCAGTTCAGGCAGAGCACTTGAGATTTGTGCAGGAGCAAGAGAAACAGCCCTCTACCTTGGTTTAGGCCAGCAGATAAGCAGGTGACCTTACAAAGGCATGGCTAAAACAGCAGCAAAAAAGAGAATAACCAAGGGACGACAGAATGGATGGAGGGGGTATAGAGTGCACAGGGAGCCGTACACCTGTTTCCCTTGACTATTTATTTTAAATTATAGATATAGCATGTGCCTTAAGAAGTTCCTCCTGTATAACAGGCATATGCTTGTTCATGGCATTTTATTTATTTATTTTTTTAAATATGTCTGACATACTTCTTGTTCTCAGGGCCATGCATCTGTTTCACATGTTTGCCAGACCAGAGCACGAAGCAAAGTTTGTACAGAAAAATCAGCTGTTGCATATGTCACAGTTGCTGTACGTTAGAAACGTTCTGTGTTTGTACATAAAAATAACTGAAATTGGCTGGCATTAGGAATAATGAACGTCTGTACTACTAGTAAGTAGTGAACTATTATCCTTTGTGAAGTGATTATTAGAACACGAAGCCGACGTATTGAATTAGCGCTGTGTCTTTGTATTGCTGAGAGGCAGAGAGCTCTCAGGTGCCAGGTGTGGGGATTTACCTGGATCTGCGTACAATCCTGCTCACACAGGTACAGAACGACCTTTATGTCTGAGCTTTAGTCACAATGCTGTACACTTCAAACCTAACACCAATTTGACTGCCTCAACAAAGGAAAAATGCTATATTCTAGTTTATTCCCAAACCGACACCAAGAAACTGACAGTTATCACTATGTGGAGGCTTTGAACATGTGAATCAGGCATAGGCAAGTCCATCACCATAAGAGCACAGCAGTAAAGGCGCGGCTTAAGCCCTGCGCCTGATGGGGAGTTACTACAACAGCACAGAGCAAGACTCTGGCTGACACAGTTGAAAATGAGGTTGGATGTAAACACACTTTTATCACTCAATGCTGCTCAGTCCACCATTCACTGCGTTTGCCTCGACCCACATCCAACCAAACCAACCCCCACCCACGCCCCAGTCCCCTTCCCTGTCCAATCCGTGGGCTGATTTGAAGCTTCTTTTGTGATCGCCAAAGATCTGGACCTATAATCTGTGATCAAAACGGAGCACAAATTGCTTCCAGGACCTGAGCAGACGATGTTATGGTGAGTAATGTTACTCAGTAAAACGAGCAAGCAATTAAACTTCTAGGATGTAAAGTACATCAGGATATGTGTGTGTGTGTGTGTGTTTGCTGTAAGGCCATCAGATCTGTCTAAAGTGGTGGAAGAGCACAGGAATGCTCCCATACCGTACTTGCCCCCATCGTCTCCGTTAGCATTGATCTTCTTGCCAAGGATCTGCACATGCTTCCCTGTTGTCCGGCTGTACAGCTGGTATATCCGCACCTGTTTCCGACTCACGTCATCACGTGTGTGGTTCTCAATGTAGATGCGGAAGTCTGCAGAACTCTGGTGCGACTCCTAGATGCAGAGAAGCAGAGGGTCAGAGTGGGTGATGAAACCTTTTTACAGTAAAGTGTAGAGAGGCTGGATGTCATTACAAGAAATAAATGTTAGTTGATAGAAGTTGTTCTAATTTCCTTTTTATGTCTGGATATTTTGTTCAAAAGTAATTCTGAAGATCAAAACTTTCGAAAGAATGTTCAAGATTACAGGCAGTTTCAGCCAATCTGTGTAGCCTTCAGAAAGACAAAGCATGATTTCAGGTTAGTGTTCTCTTTTCATCTCTTCGAGTAAAGCAGCTGAATACTATGTGCCTGGAGCTAAACCGAGAAAACAAGTATTCCATTTCCAATAGCAAGCCACTAGCAATTATCCACCTGAAGGATCAGGACCTGTTTCTCTGTCATCAAACAAATATCTGCCTGAGATCAGAATTACCCTCATAAATCACACACATGCAGACACACACATCTGCAGACATGCTAACAGACATTTACGCAGACACATCTGCAGCGAGATATGTGTACACACATACACACACACACCCACATAAAACTATACAACCTAAGGGATCTTTCAGTACCCAGCATTCATTTTCATTCACATATTTTATCCACTGTGCCAGTTACCCGAGGCTTTATCCAAAAAAATATTCCCATGCAAGCTTTCATTTACTATCCTCCTTAACTTTTCTCCCCAATCCTCTTCTGCTCATCATTCCTGACATCCCTCCATATGAAGAAAACGTATACTTTCAGAACCCGTGGAATCTCAGACCAAGCCAAGGCTGCTCTCCTCAGCTGTATGACTGGTAATTACCCAGTAATGGGCTTTTATGTGGCTGCTCTCAGGTGGCTAATTATATACACATTACATACTCTGACTCGCTGTTATTTTAACCTCAGCAAATTAATGACATTTAGAGTGTGCGAAGGGAAATGCACTCATGGCAGAACAAATCTTTAACGCTGAGATGAGAAACAAGACGCTTCCACTAAGCTGCGTGTGCACTGGACCGTGAGATGCATGTGAGGACGCTCGGAACACTCCGAATATCCCATACGGGATCCAAAGCTCACTTCTATTGCATTTAACACCAAAACATTTATTTATGTCTGCACGGAATTATCCATTCAATTGAATGATTTAATTGACTGACTTCATACATCAATCAATAAATAGCAACACGACCACTGATATATGCTATATGCTTGTGATCAATAAGTATAGGTCAGTTACGAATGCATAGATAGAAAATTAAGAAATTTTTCAGTCTCTATAATAAAACGTCATTGTAAACATAAAATAAATTGGTCATGAAAGATTTACTGACATTTTGACTTAACCACAGCATATATTTACACACATCGTATATGTTACGAATTTTTTCAGGCAGGTTTGAGTTTATAACACAAAGATGGTCTGACTTCTTTTCTAGAGTAGTTCTGTCTTGAAAGAAAGCCCACACACACTAT
The DNA here is from genome assembly GCA_026167865.1 of Notarius quadriscutis. Lineage (NCBI taxonomy): Eukaryota > Metazoa > Chordata > Actinopteri > Siluriformes > Ariidae > Notarius > Notarius quadriscutis. The sequence continues at coordinate 38,992,110 of JANZLB010000027.1, forward strand.
GCCTATGAGGGAACACACACACACACACACACACACACAAAACCTCTCCTTTGAGGGATTTGCTCTGAAATCTCTCCATCTCTAGTCAAACACTGAGGTGTGTTTGGCAGACAGTTGCATCTCAGCGTAAGCAGGAAAACGGGACATGCCTATGCAAAACATTTTTATCATGCTGCCTGTCTCCCTTCAAAGCCATCCTAGCGAAATGGATATCATTGGGACTTCAAAAGATCAGCACCATCCTCACTAAGAAGCCGTGCACTCTTGCATGTCCGATAGGGCCCTATCTGCAGACACCATTCTCCGCTGTAGCTCAGGAAACAATGCATCAATGCACTGCCACTTCAGCCCTGCTCTTATAGACTTATCACACCATTGATTTCCCAGCATTTCCTCAAAGAAGAAAAGGACCAAACCCATTATAAAATACTGAGTGACGGAATGAAGGAGAACAAAGCAGGAAGCATTTATATGCTTGCATGTGTGACCTGCAATTAAAGCACTAGTGTTGTAATTACTGACACAAAACTCCGAGGAATCAGACAGCCTGCACTATGGTCTTGTTTACGCCAACTGTTGTGGAATAAAGATTATCGTGCAGGATTATATAACCAGCTTCGCTTCTATCTACTTAATATAAACTGCTTTTGTTCATTAATTGAGGGTGTCTTTGTAGATGCCTGCTGTTGGTATGACATGTTAATACAAGATTTTATCATCACTGCATTAGCCTATTCAGAAGTAACAGGAAGAAGGAAAAAAAATTGTGCAATTTTCTTCTGAAATATTTGCAAAAATAGGGATTGTTCGAACTCAGTTTAAAATTTCGCAAATGTAGTCGGCATTAATCCGTCTTTAATTGTTGTGAATAGACTAATTTCATATATCGGAATCTTGCAGAGTGAAAAAGCAAAGACAGACTAGGAGAATTTACGTAAAACAACAACAACAACAGAGAAATATTTATGTATTTATTTATTATCTTGTAGCCTATGGTTGCATTCGTTATTGCAGAATAATTTGAATTTGTATTACTGATTTATTATATAATGAATTGGAATATCTGCTTCAGATCTGTAACAGATTTATTCCATAAGCTACAGTAAAAAAAAAAAAAAAAAAGATAAAATAAAATAAAAATATTTTTGAAATGTTGCAAGTGCATCTTTAGAAGCAGTTAAGCTATTTAGTGCATCACTAGTTTGCATAACTTTTAAAAATAATAATTTAAAGAACAAAGTTTCAAAGTCGGATGGCATTGCACAATTAATCCTGATCCGTATATCAAATCTTTGTAGGTTTTAATCCGGTTTAATCATCAGTCAGACCTACCTGTAACTGGAAGTAGAGGACCAGAAAATGTAAACACCTGGAGAAAGAGACAGGGAGAGGGGGAAAAAAGACGGGGAAAAAAAAGGAGGAGTAAATCACAACGAATTAGATGATTTTTTTTTTAAGCGCATCTGCACCCTCACATCTGGCTTTGAGCGACTTCTATTGGCAAGAATGCTGGGACTGGTGAATGAAAACGGCTTTCTTACACGTAGCTGAACCTTGAAGGCAGCACGGACATCTTGGTCAGATCCACCTGTTCCCAGCACCCGCCGGTCCAGTCTAAACACTGCGCCGAGGCCTCAGGCGCAAAATCCCGGGGGAGACTCGCGCTCCCAGTGACACGAGAGATCAGTGCAGTAAAACTGTGCCGCTGGGAGCCACATCAGGCTCTTCCTCAATTTGCCTGGTGTGAATGGGAACAACCGGTCGGATCTGCGTCCGTTTCCTCCGAGTCCCCGCACGCTTTGCGGTTTGGCTCCGCTGCGCGCGCACGCCGTTCTCTCGCTCCGAGCGCGGAAAGATTCAATTTGCACGCGGGATGGGGCTCTTCCGCGCTCACTACAGATTCCACACGCGCGCTTTTTTTCACGCCCAGGGAGTGTCGGTCCGGTATTCAGACGAAGAAGTTCAATTCCGCTCGTACCTGCCGGTAAAGTCCACCTCAGCATGGGTCAAGGGTAACTTTCCATGTCCGGTTGTTGTGGAGGTCAGAAAAGAAAAAGCGGTTCGGGTTACTCAGGGAATAAGTTGCGGAATAAGTATACACCGAAATGAGTTCAGATTAAACTGTTATCCGCGTGCAGACGGAGTGAGTAACAATCCGGAGCGCGTGTCAGCGGTTCATGTGCCGCAGAGGCTCGGCGCACCGCAAGGGGCTTTTTTTTTGGCCGCTAGTGGGTGGAAACCTGTCAGTGGTTTTTGCACCTGATAGGGCGATCTGCGAGGACCATCAGTACATCAGAGAGGGATTTTTTTTTTTCTTTCAACATGCTTCTCTGCCTTCACTTAACCGAGCTTTCTTAAGCCTTTTATTTATTTTTTTTTATGGAAATTCTTTGCGGTTTTCAGCAAAACTTGGCGGGAGCACGACGCAGGTGCAGGTCTTCAGAGAGGAAAGCCAGATCGTGATATGGTGCAGTTTGGTAAAGGGAAACTAATCAGTTTATTAAAAATACTACTAATTGTAGCAATAATAATAGGGTGGTGTAGTGGTGAGCACGGTCGCCTCACAGCAAGAAGGTCCGGGTTCGAGCCCAGTGGCTGACAGGGGCCTTTCTGTGTGGAGTTTGCATGTTCTCCCC
>JANZLB010000027.1:38995618-39007792 GCA_026167865.1 Notarius quadriscutis
TGTGTCTATGTGTCAGCCCTGTGATGACCTGGCGACTTGTCCAGGGTGTACCCCGCCTTTCGCTCGTAGTCAGCTGGAATAGGCTCCAGCTTGCCTGCGACCCTGTAGAACAGGATAAGCAGCTACAGATAATGGATGGATGATAATAATAATACACGCTGGTACCATAAAGGTGGAAAAGATGTTCCCTTAAATGTGTTCTTTTACTTGGAAAGCTGCATGAAGTGTACCTTTAAATGATTACTTAATGAAAAGCTAATGAAAGGTGCATCACTAGCGTGGTCCTTAAGGTATAATGATGTGCTTGGAATCCTCGTAAAGGTACACCACATTCACCTTACTGTGCAGCAAAAGAGACCAACTGTACATACTCCACCTAAAAAACATTCAGCCACAGTGACAAGGCAAGGGACAGCTCAAGCCCATCCTTTTTTTTTCTTCTCCTCCTGAGTGTGAAATGGATGAAATAGGATGGAGTTTGAATTCCATCAGCCGCTCCTTTCCCCTGTTTTAAACCTATTCTTTTCTTTAATTTCACACCTGATTTGCGCTGATGACAGGCTACAGTATGTGCTGGAGTTTCAGTGGAGCTCGTTGGTCCACTTCCGTTAAAGCGCACGGGCTTTGTGGATTCGCCGTTGCGCTCCCAGACGCCATTCACATGCAAGCTCTTGTGGAGCTCGACCTGCCAATACTGTGCTCCAAGTTATCAGGCATTGAAATGCGAGCGAGGCGTGAATGCGTTTACATGAATCCCCCTCCTGAGCTCTGTGCTCTCCATGCTTATTCCCTCATTACCGGGTATAAACTCCAGCTCTAACATCTCTCTCTGTCTCAACAATAGGAGGCTTTTGCAAAGACAAACAATTTACAACTGCATTTAGTCTTTTATAAATAGTATCACACGGAGTCCTTTTCACATAAAACAAATACTTTGACTCCGAAATAAACACGGAATTCTTATATAATTTATACAGAAATTTGTATAAACAATGTTTCATGTTTCCTTATTGAAACAGATACCAGGAGATGTTTGCACTGCTTCCTTTATGCCCAATTGCTGTGTTGGAAATTGAGGTTTGTATGAAAGCTAAACTCTAGAGAGGGTGTGTAAACATTAAACTTTCATTATACTAGCACTCTCCCTCATCTCAGGTATGAATCCAAAAATATGGCATAAAACCACACCCGGATAAATCCCAAACCATATATTACAAGGCGAAAAAGTAGGTCACCATAGTCCACTACCATAGACCGCCCCGGCATCTGATGTGCTTATTAGTTGGTGTGTGGGGTAAGATCAGAAGTAATCCTGGTAAAAGAGCAAAATGGTGAGTGGGACATGATGATCGATTAATAGAGAGCAAGACATATGGAGTGTAGATTTGCACTGGTAAAAGCTTTACCTATTTTAATCTGCAGTCTCTGCAGCATGGCTCTTAACAGATTTACAGTGCATTGATGTGGGGAAGGGAAAAAGTACAGAGAAAGAACACCACATCTTCCACAGTATCTGTATTATTAGAGCAGGTCTTTGCAGTGTGTTAATTATTATCTTAAAGCATGCAGAGGCAAAATAAGTTTCAGTTGAAAATCTTAATATCTATTTTGCAGATAATTGTAAGTTGATGTGCAGAAGTCTGCAGTAAATTACAAGTCGTGGAAGACATTTTTAAAAAGTGTGTGCTAGACATTCTTTTTAGTCCCGTGAATTGGATAAATGCATTTGCATACGCAGTAAGGAAAAAAAAAATTAGAAACTAATTAACTGTTATTTCCCAAAGCTATTTTTTTAAAGACTAAGTTTTTCACTGACTGGGTTGTTGATGGTCAGTAAATAAATAAGATTTAAAATGGGTGGATCAGACAGATCAGAATAATGTTACATCTTAAATAAGTATCAAGCTAATTAACTAAAGCCATCATTTGCCACAAAAAGACTTAGAAATGACAACGACCGTCATTCGCAACATAATGGGTTAAACATTTACATGAATTTATGGCTTAAGTGTGAAATGTTTAGTTTCCTGTTTTGTTTTGTTTGTGAATTGGTATGGTGACCATGAGAAATGTTGTGATGTTGGCGTTCCAAGTTGAATGGAGAAGGTAAAAGAGAGAGAAACCTTAAAGGGCAGTCACACTCAGTTGTTCAAAGGCTTATAAGGCCTTTTAAACCTGACAAAACAACTTCACAGTTCTATAAGTAAGGCCCAATATACCATGTTAGTGTCAGAGCTCACTCTATCACACACACATAGCTTCCCACCTATTTCCTCTTTCATCTCTGACACAAACATATGGACTGAGAGGGGGAAGTCGGGGGTGGCATCTGCATCTTATTGAATCTGAAGGTGAGGCAGAGGCCTTGCTGGATGGTCTGTAACCAGGGACCTTTCTGACAGTCAGACGCATTTCCTTTCTGACTCCTCATCTTCTCTCGGTCTCGTCACAACCCACTCCATCGGACCTGACTCCTTGCACTCCTGGGGAGAACTCAGCTAACCAAAGCGCTGCGAAATGGGCAGTACCGGCAGGACTCACACTAGGTGTAACTTTAGAGAACATGGCAAACTTGAGCACTAAAGAAATAAGCAAAACTCGAGCTGAGTCTCCAATGTATTGTAGGTGTAAGACTTTTAGCTGCACCGAGCAGGGTTGACCAGGGGTCACGACCCTCCAGTGAGTGACAGAGAAGGTGTGCAGGAGAGAGAGTCACTTAAGACTGCCACACTGCTTTTAAGGACATGTGTATAGTCTTAATTTGTCTCTGTCGCAACTTGACTGCATGGAACAATTTAGAACTACTAAAGCATGGTATTTGGTGCGGGTGATGTTGGTTAGGTGTATGTGTGGGAATGGGAGTGTGTGTGAAGAAGTAAGTGGGTGTGGGTGGGCCTGAAGTGTTTGCATGGGAGTAGGTGGAAGTGATTGTGCATGCTCACATTTGCTTCCCCCCCCCCACACACACACACATTCAAATGTAAGTGTAAAGATGACTGACTGTGAACCTGCATGGCAGTGTGTGTCAGTGTGTGTGTGCTGGGAGGAAAGAGGAAAAGGAGGGGTGCATGCTGCACTGAGGCTGCTTTGGCTGCTGACTTTGATAATTATCCTGTCAGTCCAGTGCAAATACTGGCATCCATATAGAATGCCTTCACAGAGGCCTACGAGTGCGCTGCACAGCACGCTGCTAATGATGATATTTCCTCTCCTACTCTCCGAACACTGTCCAACATCATAAACACTCACTACAGCTCCCTCGCTGCTCAGTGCTAACATATGTTTTTATTTTCGCGACTGCATCAATTTGCATGCCTCACTGCACTTCTCGTTCCTTAATTATTCCACAGCTGTTTGGGGAGAGTATTTTGCTGTGGAGGTTAATAGATTTTAAAGAGCCGGGCTGTCAGAGAGCCTGTCACAATAGGGGGAAAGCTCAAAAATGAGGGTGTGTAATTGGTTCGGGAATGGTTGTTTTTTCCCCACTTTGCTGGCACATTCAGCCTGTCTGGCAGATCAGGGCTGAGGAACCCGGGCAACGGCAACTAATAACACACACTCATTTGTCTCATCAGCCCTCATCAGTTGCTGAAAGATGAGGTCTGTGTTATAATGATGCAAGACTGAAGAATTCAGAAGTGGGTGGATCTGGCCAAGGGGGGTTAATATGTCTTACAAAATACCGCCATACCTTATACCCCCAATTTTTTCATTGCTGTCATTACCTAATTGTTGTTACTAATACAGATACATAAAGGTATTTTGAACATTTGAGGTGTTAATGGCATCTATTACGTTTATGCTGAATTACTCTTGCTTAGCCTTAATTTTTTTCCCTGTATCTCTATGAAAACAATGCAAAGCAGTCTCAAAGCTAAAGCAAAGCATTTAAAATGTCCAGATGTGCAAAATGAAGTCTCAAGCAACCATAAACAGAACTTGCCCAAATCAGTATCAAGACACGTACTGGAGTTTAACAGGGTTCTAGGTAGGACTGAATGAATCTTGGTTCCTTAGTTAAATTTGATATTCTCTCTCTCAACACACCTTTGTGTGCAAGCATATATGGATGTAGAGTTAAATGTTCCCCTCAAGCTAGTCGCAACTTGTAGGCCAAGTCTAGCCCAATAGGCTAATCCATTCCCCCCCCCTCCAACACCTAATGGGTCGGTCCAATCCATTCCCCTGTCTAACACCTCCTTAGAGCTTGCGTTTCCTTTGTTCTGACAATACACAAACTGTCATTCACATGGCTACTCTGTAATCAGTGAAATACTAGCCTCTGGGTTTTCTGGAAGAGGATAGAGAGAGAGAGAGAGAGAGAGAGAGAGAGAGAGAGATTCAGCCATGACCAATACACTTTAACTACCTGTCTGGTTTCTAGCTGCAGATGTTATTTGAAAGAAAAAAGACAAAAGGTGCCCATACCAGGTGTAAAATTCAAATATCAAAGAAACAGAGGCTGGCACAGCGAGTTAAAGGGTTTCATACCTTACACTTTGGTGAATAATAATAATGACATATCTTTGAAGAAAGAGCTTAAGTAGTGGCAGTGTTTTGGTCCCATTTATTAGCTGAAAACCTTAGCCTTTCTGTCCTCGTTGACCTGGAGGTGCAGCAACTGCCATATCGTCATACTTTCAATGGGTCATACTATTACGCCACTGCCGTTGCACACAACAAGGGGAGGAGGACACGTCAGTGAGGATCACTATCTATGACCAATATTTACTCATTTCTTGGACAGAATATTTCACAAATCAAGGTCAAGGTCAAAATCATATTGAGATGACGGTCATTTTCCAAAGGTGCACTACACTTACTGCGATTGATCTGAACTGTAGTTTCGCTTCCAGTCTCAATCTGTTAACATGACACTGCTGGCTGATTTCAATTTCTTTGCTCCTTGTATATTGTTGCAGGATTGGACAGTTAACAGCACAAACACACATCTGTTGTCTGAATCAGCTTGGACGATAGACAGAGAAGATCATGTTGGCACAAAAAGGCTGTTAATCACAGTTTGACACAGACCATTTAGCTGCAAATGGGCTCAATTCATCTTGATAAGATGCTCCAGAACACGAGAGTTAAAAAAAAAAAATTCTAGCCATGCCCAATCATTCTACAGGTGCCCCATGCAACCCTGACGAGAGAATGTGTTTGAAGTGCAGCACTGCTGTAAACCTCAAGGGTAAAAATCACCTTAAAAATCCCATTTTTCCACTTGGGAGATGTTTAGAATTGACAAATTGTGCTTTTTAGCTCCTCTATTTCATAAGAGGTACATTAGCAAAAAGGTCTGTGTATGAAACATGACCTCAAATGCTGAGGCCACAATGAAGGGAGAGCCATGGAAAGGATGGAGAGGAACTGTGAGGAGGGGTTTACAAAGGAGATCTCTAAAAGGTAAATAAATTCTCTTTTCCCTCATTTTCCTACCCCATTACTGCTCATTATAAAGGGCACTATCCAAACTTTCCTGACCATTACAGTCAGATTATTGCTCTTCAATGACTGCTATAGCAACATTTTTGCTTAAAGTTGAATTGAGAGAACCCAAAACTAACCACACTAATTAGATCTGAAGGGAGGGGGGTATTTATTGCATCCTCTAACCGACTACGGTGTTATACATAGTGGACGATGCAACCCATAAATAAACACCACTCTACAAGGGCCTCATGGAACCCAAAGCATAGATCCTAAACATTTACAGTACGTACAGGAATTAAATATTCAGCCTTACACTATTTATTAAGAACAATAGGCTTGATCCTGGAATCATATGCTCCATGCGTACCTGTTTCAGTGTCAAGGAAGAAGCACAGGTTTTTGTGGGTCATGGAATGCAACGTGCATCTTTGCCTTCGCCAGCGGTGCAGGTAATGTGCTCGCATGTTAGTGCATGTCGAAGTAAGCGCACCTTCTCCCATATTAATAGAGCCAGCAGTACCAACAATCAGCGCTTATCTGTTTTTGCCATGTGAGAGAACACTAAATACTGTAACATGCAATCATCAAACATCATCTGTGATGTTTTTCCTAGACTTTTCTTTTTTATCAATTTTTAGTTTTTCCTTTTCTGCCTCACTGCTTTAATGTGACAAAGATCAGCTGGGTGACTGTGTCTTTCCTAACAGATTAGAACAGGTTAGACTGTCAGAGAGCTGAGGCATGGAAAAAAAAAAGAAAGAAAGAAAAAAAAAAAGAGAAATCCCTGACAAAGACAATGATGGCTTCCTCTCCAACTAATATAAACATACCAGCATGATCAGTTCTTTCCCCCTCAGGCTGCAGTATTGTTCCACTTCTATTTCGAAAGCTCTCCACAAATGCTTGAAATGTTTCCTTGCTTTTTTATTGCACTGTATCTAGGCAATGTGTTAACGTGTCATTTTTGATGTACGTGGCTGCCAACAGCTAAGCACACAGAGTTTGAAGAGATAGATTGTACTCAAAGACACAATTGCGCACACGCAGACACACACACCTTTTACATATACACAGACACGTGCAAAAACATGCACTTTCCACCTTTACCCAGACAGACTCATCTGCCGTATAGATGGATTATTAGGGTTTAACACGTATGTATTTGTTACATGGTCCAAGAAGTGCAAAATCCCCATCCAGCCATGTTGCTCTTGCACACTGCAGCTCCCTCGGGATGAGCGCTGGAACATTTGCAAAGTACTTCATTCATGCATTTTTGCTCATGACAGTACATCTCACTCAGATTCAGGTGAAAGCACTAAACCCTAACAATAAGTCCACTGAGAATGAAAGCAAATCCACTGCTAGCTCTTGATAGGATGTGGTAGGGTGGGATGCACACAGACATGAAAGATTTGCTCCAGTGCTTTCGGGGCAGACTGCCCAGACTATGAAGAAAAGTCTGAAAGCATATCCTACCTATGCTTCATATATTGTATAGCCTACTCCAGAAGCAACAAACTAGACCTTCTGAGTCCATCAATACAACGTTGTTCTAATGTTGTGCAGCTGTCGGGCCAGTACTAGCTTTCTCACAATCCTCTGCTGTGCTTGGGCTGATGTGAACTCTCTCAGGTAGTGTGTGTAGAGTTCTGGAGGAGTGGGTTGCATAATCCTTTTCCTGCCAGCACAAAGAAAAAGACATCCTGACAAATGAGACTGATGGACTAATTATTCTGTACGTATTGCACTGAAAGTGGCACAGAGGCAAAGCTGGGCCAAGCTGTTAATTAAAAGACCTGGAATCATGACACTTCATTTCGCAACCGAAAATGAATTCCTGAGCAACTCACATATATGTCCACTGTAGTTCACCTGACTGTAGCTAGGCAACTTTTTGGTTACACATAAATCTTCCTTGATGGTGCTGGATGTTCAGCAACATTTAAGGGGGAAAAAGGGGAAAAAAACCACTCTGGAATTAATACAGCTCATGCTGTAGATGAAAAGAACTCTCTGTCAGCAGATTCAACTCTTGTCACCTGTCCAATTATTATCTGAGATGTTTAAGAGTACGTCCAATTTTTTTTTCCTCATAAGATGATTGCAAAAAGTGTCAAAGCAGCCAACACATTTTTCCCCAGACAGGTTCTAATCCTATAAACCTCCCTCAGTTGTAGCATGCAGTGCATCAGAAGCGACAGGAGCCCAAAACTCTATTGATGCTGTGTTGATTTTAGAAACAACAGGGTTATATGGTGCCATAACAGATTTTCAGAAGGAGCATCTGAAAGAATAAAGTATTTCCAACCTGTAACAAATAACAGTCTACATGACCATCCACAAAAGCTTCAAAAGTTCACAACAGGACGGGACCAACTTGACTGTTGGATCAATAAATACAGCTGTAACATAAGTACAATAAGGTAAAATAAAAAACAGGCCTATATGCACAACAGTGCAACTTTACAAATATATTAGGAAAGGGACAGCACAAATGCTTAAGACAAAATGGGGCGTGGGGCAGCACGGTGGCGTAGTGGTTAGCACGATCGCCTCACAGCAAGAAGGTTCCAGGTTCGAACCCAGCGGCTGGCGAGGGCCTTTCTGTGTGGAGTTTACATGTTCTCCCCGTGTCTGCGTGGGTTTCCTTCGGGTACTCCGGTTTCCCCCACAGTCCAAAAACATGCAGTTAGGTTGACGTGGGGCGGCCTTGGGCTGAGGTGCCGTTGAGCAAGGTACCGAACCCCTAACTGCTCCCCAGGCTGCCCACTGCTCTGGGTGTGTCTGTGTGTGTTCACTGCTTCAGATGGGTTAAAAGCAGAGGATGAATTTTACTGTGCTTGAAGTGTGCATGCGACGAATAAAGGTTTCTTTCTTTCTTCTTTTTTCAAAAGTACACTCACTGGACACTTTACTAGGTACACATATAAACCTGCCGTTTTATGCAGTTACCTAATCAGTCAATCCGTTGATAGCAGCACAGTGCATAAAATCATGCAGATACAAATCAAGAGCTTCAGTTAATGTTCACTTCAAACATCAGAATGGGAAAAATTGTGATCTCAAAGTGTGACTTTCTTTCACTGTGGCATGGGTGTTGGTTTGAGCCAGATGGACTGGTTTGAGTATTTCATAAACTGCTGATCTCCTGGGGTTTTCACACACAACAGTCTCTAGAGTTTACACAGAATGGTGCGAAAAACAAAAATGCCTTGTTGATAGAGATCAAAGGAAAATGGCCAGATTGGTTCAAACTGCCAGGAAGGATATAGTAACTCATATAACCACTCTTTACAACAGTGGTGAGCAGAAAAGCATCTCAGCATGCAGCAGCAGAAGCCCATGTTGGGTTCCACTCCTGCCAGCTAAGAACAGGAATCTTAGAATCAAGAACAAGTTCCTATTAAAGTGGCTGGTGAATGTATATTATAATATTTAGTTTGCTGTGATTTGCTAACAAACTGGAAAAGACATGATCTACCAGTAAATAGTGCAACACTGATGAAAATATCTTGGTTTTTGTTAATGTTGCTCAAAAAAAATAAACCATTCTAAGGAATGAGACCATCAATGATGGCGTAGCTCACTCTGGCCCCATCTAGTCCAGAAGGAACAATCTAAAGTGGGCCACCTTGTGCAATTGTACTCTCAACCAATCCAGTTCAAATATTTGCCAGAAAGAATCCAAAACGGCGAGGAATTGACCGAGAAGAAGCAAGTTTTGTTGAACTGCTCATGAAAGCTTAATTAGCCCATAATCCATCCATCCATCCATCTTCTGCCGCTTATCTGGATCCGAGTCATGGGGGTAGCAGCCTAAGCAGAGCATCCCAGACTTCCCTCTCCCCAGCCACCTCCACTAGCTCTTCCGGGGGGATACCGAGGCGTTCCCAGGCCAGCCGAGAGATGTAATCTCTCCAGCATGTCTTGGGTCTGCCCCGGGGTCTCCTCCTGGCGGGGCATGCCCAGAAAACCTCCCTTGGGAAGTGTCCAGGGGGCATCCTAACAAGGTGCCAAAACCACCTCAATTGACTCCTTCCAATGTGGAGGAGTAGCAGTTCTACTCCGAGTATCTCCTGAATGACCAAGCTTCTCACCCTGTATCTAAGGGAGAGCCCAGCCACCCTGCAGAGAAAACTAATTTCTACCACTTGTATCCGTGATCTCATTCTTTCAGTCACTACCCATAACTCGTGATCATAGGTGAGAGTGGGACCATAGATGGACCAGTAAATTGAGAGCTTTGCCTTTTGGCTCAGCTCTTGCTTTACCAGCACAGACCAGTTTAGCATCTGCGTCACTGTTGACGCTGCCCAGATCCATCTCTCCAACTCCCGCTCCCCCTTAACCTCACTCTTGAACAAAACCCTGATATACTTAAACACCTCCATTTTAGGTAGCAACTCCCCCATGACCCAGAGTAGACACTCCACCCATTTCCAGCTGAGCGCCATGGCCATGGACTTGGAGGCGCTGATCCTCATCCCAGCCGCTTCGCACTCGACTGCAAACCGTCCCAGCGCATGCTGTAAGTCACAGATTGATGAAGCCAACAGAACCACATCATCTGCAAAAAGCAGAGATGTGATCCTGCTGCCACCAAACCGGACATCCTCCGCCCCTTGGCTGCGCCTAGAAATTCTGTCCATAAAAGTTATGAACAGAACCGGTGATAAAGGGCAGCCCTGGCGGAGTCCAACATGCACCGGGAATGAGTCTGACTTACTGCCGGCAATACGAACCAAACCAAACCTGCTCTGGTCATACAGGGACCGAATGGCCCACAGTAGTGGGCCCTGAACCCCATACTCCCAAAGCACCCCCCACAGGGCACCATGAGGGACACTGTCATAAGCCTTCTCCAGGTCTACAAAAAACATGTAGACCGGTTGGGCAAACTCCCATGCACCCTCCAGTACCCTTGCAAGGGTAAAGAGCTGGTCCGGTGTTCCACGACCAGGATGAAAACCGCATTGTTCCTCCTGAATCTGAGGTTCGACTATTGACCAGACTCTCCTCTCCAGCACCCCAGCATAGGCTTTCCCAGGGAGGCTGAGAAGTGTGATCCCCCTATAGTTGTAACACACTCTCCGGTCCTCCTTTTTAAAAAGGGGGACTACCACCCCAGTCTGCCAATGCAGAGGCACTGTTCCCGACCTCCATGCACTGTTGAAGAGGTGTGTCAGCCAAGACAGCCCAACAACATCCAGTGCCTTCAGGAACTCTGGACAAATCTCATCCATCCCCAGAGCCCAGCCACCGAAGAGCTTTTTAACCACCTCAGCAACCTCAGCCCCTGTGATGGGCGAGTCCTCCCAAGCACCCTCAGACTCTGCATCTTCCTTGGATGACATGAAGGTGAGATTGAGGAGATCCTCGAAGTATTCCTTCCACCACCAGACGATGTCCCCAGTTGAGGTCAACAGCACTCCATCCCCACTGTAAACAGTCAGGACAGAGAACTGCTTCCCCTTCCTGAGCCGCCAGACAGTTTGCCAGAATCTCTTCGAGGCTGACCGAAAGTCACTTTCCATGGCCTCACTGAACTCCTCCCACACCTGAGTTTTTGCTTCAGCAACTGCCAGAGACGCATTCCACTTGGCCCGTCAGTATCTATCAGCTGATCCCTGACTGAGAAAACTGGAATGTCACCTCTCTGGTGGGGAAGGAGCCTGAGCTTGTGCGTGAGGTTGAGAGGTACTGACTAGATATAGTTGGGCTCACCTCAATGCATAGCTTGGGTTCTGGAACCAATTTCCTGGAGAGGGGTTGGACTCTTTTCCATGCTGGAGTTGCCAAGGGTGAGCAGCACCAGGCAGGGGTGGGGCTATTGGTGGCTCCCCAGTTTGGCTCACTAACATCGGAGCTCTCCCCAGTAAACGGGAGGGTCATTTCCCTGCACCTTTGGGTCAGGGAATGGTCTCTGACTATCATTTGCGCTTATGTGCCAAATGGTAGTTCAGATTACCCGGCCTTCTTGGAGTCCTTGAATGGGGTACTACACAGTGCACCATGAGGGGACTCAAATGTTTTACTGGGGGACTTCAACACTCATGTGGGCAATGACCATGAAACCTGGAGGGGTGCGATTGGGAGGAATGGCCTGCCCGATCTGAACCCAAGCGGTGTTTTGTTGTTGGACTTCTGTGCCATGCACGGTTTGGCCATAACGAACACCATGTTCAAGCATAAGAGTGTCCATAAGTGCACATGGCACGAGGACACCCTAGACCGTAGATTGATGATTGACTTTGTAGTCGTTTCACCTGATCTGCAACTGTATATCTTGGACACTCAGGTGAAGAGAGGAGAAGAACTGTCAACTGATCACTACCTGATGGCAAGCTGAATCAGATGGCAGGGGAGGAGGCCGGACAGATCTGGTAGGCCCAAATGTGTAGTGAGGGTATGCTGGGAACATCTGGTGGAGGCTCCAGTCCATCGGATCTTCAACTGTCACCTCCAGCAGAGCTTCAACTGCATACCCAGGGAGGATGGGGACATTGAGTCCGAGTGGACCATGTTCCATACCTTCATTACTGAGGCGGCCATGTGGAGCTCCAGCTGCAAGGTTGTTGGTGCCTGAAGTGGCGGTAATCCCCAAACCCGGTGGTGGACACCTGCAGTGAGGGGAGCCATCAAGCTGAATAAGGAGTCCTATTGGGCTTGGTTAGCCTGTGGGTCTTTGACCTGTATTGCACTCAAAACAATACAACAGCACATTGTGTGATGTTT
>JANZLB010000027.1:39146412-39157574 GCA_026167865.1 Notarius quadriscutis
TGCAAACTCCGCACAGAAAGGCCCTCGTCGGCCGCTGGGCTCGAACCCAGAACCTTCTTGCTGTGAGGCAACAGTGCTAATCACTACACCACCATGCCGCCCACCAGGAAAAATCATTATAGTTTTAACATGAAGTCTGTTTTGTGGAAGTTATAATCTGTTCAGTGATGGAAACTTGAGTGCAAAACTGTTCATGACAACTGCAGTCCTAAAGTTAACAAGTCGACTGTAGTCCTCCGTAGTATATATCAGTGACACACTGCAAAATAAATAATTTTAAAAGTAGTAATCATGCACAGTTTAAAAGATTTTATCGATCTCCAAAGACCTTATGCTAGCCGCATTTCTCCAAAGTGATCTTTGGTTCTAAGCCACTAGAGTTCTGTGGGTCAGACAGTTATACTCTGTCAGCAGTGATGTGAGATCTAAACTGCAGCACAGGCCCCAAAATGTCTCGCATCTTTGCTTAGCCTGACTTTGGTTCAGTGCCCACATTTCACTCCAGAGAGAGCACAGGAAAGGAAAACTTTAATAACATCTTGGAGTTTTGCCAAAGTCAAGACAAATAGCCTTGGACTATGTCCAGTGAAAATCAACATTTCACCACAGGCATTATTGCTCCCTTTTTCATACTTAAGGCAAGTATTACCAAACATGGCACTTTCTGTACATACAAACGGGTTTGGGTGGCAATACATGGAGGGTAGACCTGAAGGAAGGTGAAGGGAAACAAAATAATGTTTTGAACCAGAGACCAAATGAACATAGGTTACGTGCATAAAAGGCTCTCAGATGCGTGCTTTGATTAACACCACTGAAGCAGAGAGAAACCATGCATCATTGTTTTACATGCCTGACACTTCCTTCTTCTTCCTTGTCATTAAAAAGAAGCTTAAATGACCTGACTATAAGACTGTAATACTGATAGTGTTCTACAAGGTACTTACTTAATGTCTAAAAATAATTGCAGGCAATATATTTATTTCTGATACTAATCAAATCAGCTATTGATAGCTTCTCAAATCCCAAGACTAATCAAAAATGCAAATAGCGAAAAGTGCTGAAGGTGTAGAAACAGCTTCTGGAAGCTGTTTTACATTAAGGAACATTGTTTCAAATATGGCAGCAAAGAGAAAAGAAAGGAGGGGAAAGGCAACTGAGAGAGAATGAGCGGGGATGCCTGCAGGGCAGAAGTAACAAAAAGCACTCCAAATAAGTGTGTAGGGGTGGAATCAGTAACCAGCTTTTTCAAAATGAACCATCTGGGTACATGAAAGAGGGGGAGAAAGACAACAAACAAAAGCATCAGGGATGCCAGTGAGTGTGTCAGCCCTCCTCCTGTCTTATATAAGTAAGTGCAGGAGAAAGGAGAGGGAGGTGTTGCTACTGACAACACAGAGAGAGAGAGAGAGAGAGAGAGAGAGAGAGAGAGAGAATCCGAGTGCTCTTGAAAAGACCTATATCCCCTAAAGGCAGAGCTCAATGCCAGAGGAGTCATGGGGCCCTGCAGGCTGACAGTCATCCAGCCTAATGGGCCTGGCTGTTTACTCTGCAAAGCTGGGAGTGGATTAGAGGGGTAATTAAGGTTAATGATCCTCCCGCTACACTCGGGTGATCTGTGTTCAAGCACCGCAGGGTGCATGCTAACACTAACATTAAGCCGGGCCACTGAGCAATACACACTGATCATGACACTGTGTCAGCTTGTATTGAGCACTTCACAAACCTACACATGAAGACGTAAGATGCTAGTGTCTATGGTTTGAACATGGGAATGGTTTATTATGTATAAATATATATTTGTCAAACACTTTAGCAGTCACTCTCTGATTAGCACTATCCAGTTTAATATTCAAATTAGAGGTTTTATTAAAAAAAACATGACTAATTGAACATTTTCCTTTCATTTCACTGCATTTAGTTAAATAATGAGTTGTTTTTTTTAAAGGATCATACATGTAAAAACATTTAAAGAATATTCAAATGACAGTCTTTTATGCTTTGTATATTTTACTTACTTTTAATTTTGCTTAAGCAGCAACTCATAATTCATTATCAAGTTCTGCAGCATATTTATATTTAAAAAAAAAAGCATTCCTGGTTTTCCTTATTTGTCAAATATCAATTAATATAAAACGATTTAATGTTTCTTTCATGAACTTATAAAAGTTTTTCTTGAAGTCTGCATGGTAGACATCTCATATTTTCCTCATAGATATATGAGATTGCATTTGGCGAGAGTGATCTCCATGGATATAATCTTTGGCATAAATCATCTTTAATGTAGCTTCTGTTATCTAATTATGTTGCATTGCATAGTACATGTAACAAAAGGCTCTTCCATCTTTGAAAGGAAACATGGTCGTTTTTCACTGTATAAGCTAATCAATTGAATGGGACATCAAAAAATGAAATTTGAAGCGCCAATTTTTTTGCTCTTACTCCTCTTTGAAACACCACAGTAATAGCAACAAAGTGCTTTTTTGTCAAAAGTGTACTTTCTGAGAATGGAGTGAGGGCTCGGGGCAGCACATTTGAGCGTGTGAATGACGGGACACATCAGGCCTAAGTGAATTATGACCCTGTTAAACTGGGTTTTAGTGCCATCCATAGCAGACACATTTTCCTGCTTTTTCCTGTAATTTTTGAAAGCCTTTTTGCTGTAATAAAATATCACTTTTTCCTGCATTTGTGCATTAAACGTCCATTGTCTTCTTTTCTTTTTTCCAATGATAATCACATTGAGACTTGCTTCCCCCTCTAACCCCTGTGCTCCCTCCGTTAGATCACTTTTCTCTTGTAAAGACGACACTTTGGCTTGCGAATTGTTCTCCCGCTCCATTTCTGTCTCGCTTTCTCACTCACAGTCAACGTGTTATGATGTCATTGTCATGAAAAGTGTTTGGGTGGTGCAGGAGGCTGTCGCAAGGTGCTCTCAGGTCCCATAAACCTGCTGTTTACCCATCATGCCCTGAAACCAGGTCTTGAACAGAGCCATGTCCATTGTTGCGTTGTGCCTTGAGGCACATTCTCAAATTGTCTGTTAACTGCTAGCAGCATGCTATCAGTGGCAATGTTTGTAAAGCTCTGATGTCCCCTCCAGGTCCTGTTATGTTGAGATCAGAACATATTCACCTTTATGCCTTATAACCCACAGGCTCCCACTGATGCTACCTGCTGTTATTAAGCCGTGGAAATATGACAGCTGGTGAAGAGGCGACCGCTGAGCTATTGAAACCTAAATGTGTATGGCAGCAATCAGCCTGGTGTTAATTGTTTGCAAATGAGAACTGGAGATCATTAAAAAAAAATGGATGAAAACAATGATTACTGTTTGAATTATGCAACTTAATTTCCCTTGCTGCATGACAAACAATCAGTAGTGCTTAACAACAGGTCAGAGTTTTAACTGAAAGTATTCTTTCACTCAAAGTTAACACTTAAACAGACCATTTATCACTTTACCCTGTGCTGAGCGCAATGCTTGAAGCCAGAGGCAGCGCAGCATGTGTATCTATAACCTCAGCCTTATCACCTACAGTCATTTCCAGTTTCAATTCATCTTGTCAGCATGCCGTTGTCACTCCTGAGCTGCAATCAATCCAAACATACACTAAGAGATGGCTTTCTCTGAAGAAGCAGATGAAAGTGTGCTGGTGCCATCAGACACAATCATCTGTAGAAACTAGAGACAATGCAAGAGCAGAAACGTGTAAAGCTGAAGGGTGAGTATGGATAGCCACCTTAATCCCAAATATCAGAGTGGAAATAACATAATGCAATATTGGGAAAAGGACAGTAAAGCAAATGAAACAATAAAGCAAATGAAAAAAAGAAGCCATATTATTCTGAAAGAAAGGTTCACTTCAAAAGAAATGAGATTAATCAAATGGTGAAACCAACATGCCAAATGCCCAAAGGATTTCTGTCAGACTGGACCACTGCTTCATTATGTCAGAGACAGCAGCTGCAGGTGTGATTGTCACGCCTCCTCCTCCTCCTCGTCCTCCTCCTCCTTGGCATCTTCCTCCAGTGACAGGGAGATATCAAAGGCTGCAGCATCCCATTCTCATCACCATGGTCACCATAGTTCTCCTACCTCTAGCACAGCTCAAGGGTCTGGCAGCAGCGGCAACATCTGCTGGCTTGGATCAGACAAACACAATGAACAACAAAACGCATGCACATTTCATCATCTCCAGGTTTCTCTCAGAAGATCGATGTATCTGTCAGTCACCGTGATGCTTTAGTAGAGAAAAGCAAATACATGCATAATTTTGAAAATAGTCGGTCAAATAAATGGTAAAAGTGCCATCTTTAGCACTGGGTAAATGTTGCTAAGACTACAAAAATTGACAAAACAAATTCAAAAAAATTCTTAACTATAAATATTGCACACACAAAAAAATGTGAGCACTATGAGCAAAATTTCAGTTTAGTTAAAGTGAGATAGAAAATGATGCAGGGAAGTGTTCGGGAATTCTTCTGGATTGAGTGTTCCACCCAGAGTATTAATAAAGAAAATATTCCGAGGAAATTCTGTGTTGCAGAGATGCTTGTGCTTGTGGTATGGGAGTGGGTGGGAGACAGATTATTGTAAATGATTCTGAGGTGCCATGAGCACTGTGTGTATGAAGCCCATGAACAGGACTCAGAAATACCTGCATCAAGCTTGGTAATCAAATCCTGCCTTTCACAAGAAAGGCTAAGTGAAAGATTCTCTCTCCAGGGAGAAGACTACAGGAGTTCTCATTCTTAAATGATACAATGCTGCAAATTGAAGTTTGATGGGCTATTTGTACACAAGACAGATAACTTCTTTGTGCTTCTTATTTCTTTATTATAATAAATTCTTTTTTGTTATTTTTTGTGTTGAAAGAAAGAAAGTCAATCATTTTATTGCATGGAATAAAAATGCATGTAGAACAATACTGAAGACATTAAAACCATGAAATAACGTGGAACATATATGGAATTATGTAGTAAACAAAAAGTGATTTAAAAAAAACCCAAAACATGTTTCATATTTTAGATTCTTCAAAGTAGCCAGCGTTTACCTTCATGACACTTTGCACACTATTGGCATTATCTTAACCAGCTTCATGAGGTCGTCACCTGGAATGGTTTTCAATTAACAGATGCAGCTTGTCAAAAGTTAATTAGTGCAATTTCTTGCCTTTTTAATGTGTTTGAGATCAAACAGTAAATAGTAAATAATAAACAAAGTTAATAGCCCTAAACAACAACTGTAGTAATCCATATTATGTCAAGAACTGCTCAGTTAAGTAAAGAGAAACGACATCCATCATTACGTGAAGTGACTTTAAATTATTAATTGAGGAGGGAGATGTAATAGTGTCCCTAGATTGTTTGCCGGTGGCAGAAATGGCCACAGTCTTGAGCTGGTCCTTTTCCCTTGCCCGGCTCTTTACATATTACCCAGCACCATCTGCTGGCTAGATCTAAAACATCGCACTGGTCAGTCATGCCGGAGTGAAGGTATTCAGTTTTTAAAGTCTTTCATTGTAACCCATCTTACAATTCACAAAATAACTAATCTCCATTAAAAAACAAGACAGACTGCAAAGAAACAAATAATAAATAGAAATGATAAATTTAGAGCATTCTGTTATGTGGATCTCTCTGCACATTTGCTCATTTATCCAGGTAACAGAATAGTGTATTTTATGTACCATTCACAGTAGCCTACGTCCTTATTAACTCAGTACTGCATATTATTGAAGTTCTTTGTGTACATAATCCTAATATAAAGTTCTATTTTGCTGCTCCTAACCCCCAGTTTTTGCAATAATTAGTCCTGTCATGCAATAGGGTGGTACAGTGGTGTAGTGGTTAGCACTGTCACCTCACAGCAAGAAGGTTCTGGGTTCCAGCTCAGCGACCGACGGGGGCCTTTCTGTGCGGAGTTTGCATGATCTCCCCATGTCTGTGTGGGTTTCCTCTGGGTACTCCGGTTTCCCCCACAGTTCAAAGATATGCAGGTTAGGTTAACATGGGGCAGCCTTAGGCTGAGGTGCCCTTGAGCGAGGCACCTACCCCAACTGCTCCTTGGGCGCTGTTAACATGGCTGCCCACTGCTCTGGGTATGTGTGTGTGCTCATTGCTCATGTGTGTGTGTTCACTGCTTCAGATGGGTTAAATGCAAAGAAGAATTTCACAAGTGTATGTGTGATGAATAAAGTTGTTGTTGCTCTTCTTCTTCAGCCATCTGTCCTTTCTTCTCATCTCGTACATCAGATGACACGTACACCAAATGTAGCTATCTGCTCGCAGAATCTGCACCTTAGCAGAGTTATAGGTAACCTGTTCTCCACATAATTTATTTAAAAAAAAAAAAAACACTGCACCATTTTAGTTAACCTCTCAGTTGCAATGCCATTTCCTGCAAGCATGCCATTAACACATAACACTCACTATCACTATTGAGACGGCTATGTTAGATGAATCCTGCCAAGTTGCAATACTTCGGCTGGAATCAGGTTTAAAACTGTTGGGTGTCACTCTGTGTTATCTGCTCAAACTATTCCACATCCCACCACCTAAACAACCATTGGGTTTATGGTTACATGCTGCTAGTGTGGTTTAGTGGTTTTCCCCTCACCATACCACAAATTGTTCCTTGTCAAATTAGCTGGTTCCACACACCTGACTGGTAGCTGACGAGCAGGCTTGTAGCAAAGAACTGCAATTGTGGTTGAGTGGTTTTCCCCTCATCATAACCTGCCCCATTCATAGCGGACTCTGCTAATCATCTAACTGACCAGCGGGCCTGTGGCTAACTGCTGCTAGTATGGTCTTCCCTGCTCTATCTGCTCAAAGTATTCCACATCTTCCACTGTCTGACTGACTAGCAAGCCTGTGGCTATATAAAACTTGATTAAAGACTATGCCACGAACCCATATAACTGGTTCATGCTGGTGGACTAGCAAGATGACATTTTCATATCTAATTGATTCCAGAACACAGATGTTGTTGTCCAAGGACAGGAATTCCTTGACACACCTGGTGTTTTTGAGAAGCTAGTATGCATCCCTGAGCAGGTCTGCTGCCCCAGATAGATGAGATTTGGCATCCTCAGCCAGGCCACCCATGCCTATGGATTTGGCCTCTGAGGCCTGCAACCCAGAAAACACTCCCTGAAGGCAAAGAGCCCATAGTACACAGGTCATGAATGCCCTTGTACTATGGTGGAAGCTGATCTGTGGATCTGGTGCACTGCCCAATTCCCAAATTAACATTTCTCTAGAAACTGCTAGACAGCAATGAGTCACCATATACAGTAAACATGTATTGTATGTCTCTACCATCTCAAAGCACTACAACACTGAGGAAGGCATGTTTGAAGAGGCTTGTTGCCTCTGTCCACTCAGCTTGGACTCCTGCAAGATCCCTCTTTACAAGCCTATGCAGGATGCCATTCTGAAATAGACATCTCTGACGTACAGTACAGTGGCTACTTCAGCAACAAGTGTGGGAGACTAAACACTGGCAACAAGCTTGCCTCCCATACGTTGGTGGCCAGATGACTAGGATAACCTTGTGATTGAACCCAGAATTTCTGCCCAAGGTCATATCATCCAAATTTGTAAAACAAATGGCCTGCATCCCATGAAGACAGTACTGAGAGTGGATGACAGCTATCTGATCTTCAGACCATCCATTCATATCACAAAGGAAAAGACAGAGGGGGCTCTCTTGTATAAGCGTCTCTAGTTGATTGAGTGGTAGATGACATCATGCAATGGTCTGCAAACAAGTAGCGTTCCTTTTTAAGTATCAAAAGTAACACTATAAATGCTGTAACAATCTGGTTCCCTTCTTGGTATGACTCTTACCCAGGCTTTGCTTCTCACTGGACAGGGTGCAGAACAGAGAGTGGGTGCTCTCTTCATTAGCTTGGCACTCAAAGGCTATTTGCCAGAGGGAATAAAAAGCATGGTGTCTATGCTTGCATGCTCTGATTGTTCTGGGACAAGAGGAGAGGCAAAAGTCTGTGTGCCCAGAATAAAGGGCCTCCCTCTGACAAAGCTCATAGAGAGAGGCCCTCCCAACCCCCCACTTCTTGGTATGGTTGTTTGGCTGATTTCAGCACTCAGGGTGAACAGGTCCAAACCAGGAATGCTGAATAAAAGTGCTATCAAGGGATCATCAATGCGTACAACAAATAAAATAATGGTACAAAATGTTTCATTTCAAATACTAACTTCATTTTATACAAAAGTGTGTGTTCTAATAAATTAGCTTCCCTGCATTTTTAATGAATCAGTGGGATCAACTGTTCCCACTTATTACAACCTGGCTTTCATTAAAGCATCGTGAACACAATCTGCATCTCCTTTCGTGTTGATGAAACATATTCTGGATTCCGCTCATGTGAATGAATCTCAACAAGACACAAACTGTATTGCCATATGGTTTGACATGTTTTCATTTTCAAGCTTTCTCTCTTTCTCCCTCTCTGTTGAACTCTTGCCAATGAAGGACAGTCAATTAATCAGATGATCGTTTACCTTGTCTCTCCCCCACGTTGCTAGCTTTTGGCTGCTAGACAGTATGATCAGACAGCTCCATTATTTCAATTTGAGGACAGGGAGGCCAAAGCGTATTAGGTGTCTGGCCAGGAAACTGGAAAAAATAAAAATTCATTGTGAGATCATAGAAACTGTTGTACAATGTCTTATGTTTGATCCCTCTCTATTCAGTCTCTTTGAAATGTTTTGTCTTAGGCAATGCTATAGCATGTCCTAGCCTTGCTTTGTAAATAGTGTGGATTCAGAACTGTGTCAGGTCAGATGTGCATTGACCTGCAGCAGGTTTTGGTGTGATAACTACACCAAATCAGCCATAACATTAAAACCACCTGCCTAATATTGTGTAGGTCCCCCTTGTGCCGCCAAAATAGCTCTGACCCGTTGAGGCATGGACTCCACAAGACCTCTGAATGTGTGCTGTGGAATCTGACACCAAAACGTTAGTAGCAGATCCTTTAAGTCCTGCAAGTTGTAAGATAGGCCCTCCATAGATCAGACTTGTTTGTCCAGTACATCCCACAGATGCTCAATCAGATTGAGATCTGGGGAATTTGGAGGCCAAGTCAACACCTTGAACCATTCCTGAACAAATTTTGCAGTGTGGCAGGGTGCATTACCCTGCTGAAAGAGGCTAATGGCAGTAGGGAATACCATTGCCATGAAGGGGTGTACTTGCTCTGCAACAATGTTTTGGGAGGTCTTATGTGTCAGAGTAACATCCACATTAATGCCAAGACCCAAGGTTTCCCAGCAGAATGTTGCCCAGAGCATCACATTGCCTCCACCAGCTTGTCATCTTCCCATAGTGCATCCTGGTGCCATCTCTTCTCCAAATAAGTGACAGGCACACATCCGACCATGCACATTATGTAAAAGAAACCATGATTCATCAGACCAGGCCACCTTATTCCATCACTCCATGGTCCAGTTCTGATGCTCACATGCCCATTGTAGATGCTTTCAGTGGTGGACAAGGGTCAGCATGGGCACTCTGACGGGTCTGCAGCTATGCAGCCCTATATGCAGCAAGCTGCAATGCACTGTGTTCCGATACCTTTTTATCATAGCCAGCATGAACTTTTTCAGCAATCTGTGCTACAGGAGCTCTTCTGGGGGATTGGACCATATGAACTAGCCTTCACTCCCCATGAGTATCAGTGAGCCTTGGGCACCCATGACCCTGTCGATGGTTCACTGGCTGTCCTTCCTTGGACTACTTTTGGTGGGTACAAACCGCTGCATACCAAGAACACCCCACAAGACCTGCAGTTTTGGAGATGCTCTGACCCAGCCATCTAACCATTTGGCCCTTATCAAAGTCGCTCATGTCCTTACGCCCATTTTTCCTGCTTCCAACATATCAACTCTGAGAACTGACTGTTCACTTGCTGCCTAATATATCCCACCCCTTGCCAGGTGCCACTGTAGCAAGATAATCATATTCACTTCACCTGTCAGTGGTTTTAAATGTTATTGCTGATCGGTGTATGTCACAGACTTACAGGACTGGAGGTCCATCTGTACTTCAGTGAGGTTTACAATCATGTTTCTAAGCAGGGTTCAGTTTGGGTTAGGTTTAGTGTCAGGTTAAAGTCTCATTTATTTAGGTTAAAGTCTCATTAATGTCTCAAATGTCAGTTAAGTATAGTTAATTTACTTTAAAATATTCCTCAGTGGGTGACATAGTGGTGTAGTGGTTAGCACTGTCGCTTCACAGCAAGAAGGTTCTGGGTTTGAGCCCAGTGGCTGACGGGGGCCTTTCTGTGTGGAGTTTGCATGTTCTCCTTGTGTCTATGTGAGTTTCCCCCGGGTGCTCCGGTTTCCCCCACAGTCCAAAGACATGCAGGTAGGCTAACTGGCTACTCTAAATTGCCCATAGGTGTGAATGTGTGTGTGAATGGTTGTTTCCCAAGCAGGGTTGCGACAGGAAGGGCATCTTGCATAAAACTATGCTCCAGTTAATATGACATGTGGATCAATAGGGTCCACACACAACTGTTACATGGACTCTGACCTGGCAGGGTCCTGCCTAGACAAGGAGGAAGAAGACACTCCACTTCCTCTTCCAGTTGATGACTAGGAGGAGATACATGGCCCAGAGAATGGGTTGGTCCTGAGAATGTCTAACTCACACACCAGTGGCCCGTGACCTACCTAAATGTCTAAAAACAGCTGGTACAGTAGTACAGTTGTCTGTATGCACCTAGTAGATAAAGGCACATTTTTTAGATCAGATTAGACAAGAAAGATGAAACCTTTATTAGTAAGTTAGGTACATTATTAGTTACTAACTGGCTAGATATTACCAATTGAAGGAATATCTTTTGGAAGATGTACTGCAGCTTTTCTTGCTACTTGTGGTGGTCTCCCACCTTACTAAAATGCCTTATGTTGTTTTTATCATTTAATGTGTCACCAATCTATATCTTATATATATTAATATCTTATATATATCATAATGGGGCGGCACGGTGGTGTAGTGGTTAGCGCTGTCACCTCACAGCAAGAAGGTCTGGGTTCGAGCCCTGTGGACGGCGAGGGCCTTTCTGTGTGGAGTTTGCATGTTCTCCCCGTGTCCGCGTGGGTTTCCTCCGGGTGCTCCGGTTTCC
>JANZLB010000027.1:39168309-39179795 GCA_026167865.1 Notarius quadriscutis
AAAAAAAAAAAAAAAAAAAAAAAAAAAAAAGGTGGCCTCACATTGCTACACCTGTTGGAAATTAAAAGGTGAAACCAGCACAGCAAGTCACAGCTCCACTACCCAGAGACAGAGTTACTGAAGCCCCACCCTTTGAGATTACTGGGGTAGATTTCGCAGGCCCATTATGTGTAAAGTCTACTGGAAAGTTTAGTGGTCATTCCAAGGCATATATTGCACTTTTCACTTGTGCTGTCACAAGGGCAGTGCATTTAGAGCTTGGGTCAGATCAAACTACAGAAAAGTTTCTTCTAGCCTTAAAGAAGTTTATTGCTAGGTGAGGGCTGTGTAAGGTTATATACTCAAACACCCAAAACTTCAAAAGAGCAGACAAGGACATGAAAGATCTGTGGAAGTCAATCAGAGGATCAGAGCTCACAGAGTTCTTCACTGACCAAGGAACACCTGGAAGTTTATTGCTGAGCACGCTGCACGGTGGGGCGGCTTCTGAGAAAGAGACTCGTGAGATCTGTAAAGGTATGTGTGTCTAAAACGGGTGCTGGGAAAGGCATCGCTACGCTTTGAGGAACTGGCAACTGTGCTTGCAGAGATTGAGGTTGTGTTGAATTCCAGGCCTCTGTCATATGTGGACAGTGAAGCATCAGAGCCACAGCCACTCACCCCCTCACACTTCCTGGCTGGGAAAAGACTAACTTCCCTGCCACCAAGGACTATGATTCCACTATCTCAGGCAACCAACACCAGCAGACAGGACGTGGGCTGGAGACGGAAATACCAGCAGAGACTCTTAACCAGCTTTTGGAACAGCTGGAGGAAGGACTACTTGATGGACTCGAAATCAGCTCACAAGTGTGAGACACCTGTGCCCACTGTGCTTAAGGTGGGAGAGGTCGTCCTGCCCAGGCAGACCTGGAAAATGGGCAGGATCACAGAACTGTTTCCAGGGAGAGATGGACGTGTACGTTCCTGCACTGTCCGTACCACCACAGGCAGTTCGTTGAGGAGACCTGTTCAGCTGATATATCCTTTGGAAATTACTTGAAAACCAAACATTGACTGAGTAGTCAGTCGTTCATCAGGCAGGAATGTTGAGAAATGTTTATTTGAATAATTAGATAAAAGTTGAATAACTACATAAATGTTAATTCACATTTAATTAAAAAGGCATAAAATATTTTACAGTTAAAATGCTTTATTTACAATATTTACAGTTGACAGAATGTGACGCAAGAACTGCAGTAATGGTAATAATTCAGTATTGCCACAGATTTATTTTATCCTGAAATGCCTTGGTTTAAGTTAGTCAGATGCTTTTATTTTGAAGCAAAAAAACAGAAGCGGCGCTGTTCGTGCCTTGCAAGATGTTGTACGACAGGTCTGCTGTTCTCACTCCTCCTGTAACTTACTGCAGTGTTCCAGTGATTAAATGTTAAGTTTTGAAGTTACAACCATTCTCCTCATTGAGAAGCTCCAGCTAATCAACAGCTAAGTCCTGCTGGAAATGGAAATCAGCATCTCCATAAAGCTTATGAGCAGATTAAACATTAACTGGTCTAAAATCTCCTGGTAGACACTGCACTGACTTTGGACTTAATAAAGCACAGTGGACCAACACCAGCAGATGACATGGCACCCCACATCATCACAGACTGCAGAAACTTCACACTTGTCTTCAAACACCTTGAATTTTGTGCCTCTCCACTCTTCCTCCAGACTCTAGGACCTTGATTTCCAAGCAAAATGCAGAATTTACTTTCATCTGAAAAGAGGCCTTTGGACCACTGCGCAACAGTCCAGTTCTTTCTCTCCTTAGCCCAGGTAAGAAGCATCTAATGATGTTTCTAGTTCAGGAGTGGCTTGATATTAGGAATGGGACAGTTGCAGCCCCTTTCCTGAAGATGTCTGTTTGTGATGGCTCTTGATGCACGGACACCAGCCTCAGTCCACTCCTTGTGAAGCTCTCCCAAGTTCTCAAATCAAGTTTTGTTGACAATCCTCTCAAGGTTGCAGTCATCCCTATTGCTTGTGCACCTTTTCCAGCCAGCCTTTTCAGCAATGACCTTCTGTGGCTTACCCTCCTTGTGGAGGGTATTGATGATTATCTTCTGAACAGCTGTCAAGTCAGCAAGATTCCTCATGATTGTGGTTGTGTGTACTGAACTAGACCGAGAGATACACAATATTTATACTAGGGGCAACTTTCTGATCATCCAATTACATGATTTTTAGAATGGGATACAGCATGACACTGTAGGTGGGTAAAACCAGTTTGTATTATGTGTTGATTAGTTCTGATACAGTATTGTTTCAATCAGTTTAGTTTTTATTGGGTCAGTATCAACAACAACAATACTTCTACAACTACTACTACTACTACTATTATTATTATTATTAATAATAATTTTTGCACCTTACAGGTTCTGTAATTTACAAGATTTCTTTTATTTTCCAACAGAAATGGATCACGTGAAGATCGTATTGCTGGGTGGAAGGTGGGCAGGAAAAAGTTCTTCTGGAAACACCATCCTGAATAAGGAAGTATTTGGAACTGATGAACAAACAGAAGTCTGTGTGATGGAAACGAATAAAATTGCAGACATGCAAGTCACTGTGGTTGATACACCAAGTTGGAACTGGGTTCCTGCAGAAGCCTCTTCAGATGAACTTAAGCAGGAACTCAAGCGCAGTGTTGAGATGCTTGGCGAAGGGCCTCATACTTTTCTACTGGTTTATCCATTAGGGGCTGCGTTTCTGAAGAGACACAAAATTGCTGTGGAAGAGCATTTGAAGCTTTTGGGTGCTGATGTCTGGGATCACGTTATGATCTTGTTCTCTCGGGGAGATTGGTTAGGAGAGGTCACTATTGAGCAACATATCGAGGGAGCAAAAGCAGAATTCAAGTGGTTGCTAGATCAGTGTAATAATAGGTATCATGTTCTCAATAATAAGGTGAAGACTGATGAAATGCAGGTCATTGAACTCCTGGAGAAGATCCAAAGGATGATTCGGAGAAAAAGAAAGAGAAGCAAGCTCGAACCACCTTTGAGTTAGTACTTTTGTTACTTCATGTTGCTTGTTATCTCTGTGCTAATTTTCAAGTGAAATAAAAAAAAAAATCATTGGTTCAAAAGTATCAATGGTAACATTTTGGGGCAAAACTGCTGTAGAAATTTGATTTCAAAATCAGTAATTAAAACAAGCGTTAAAGTGATTTGTGTCAGATTTCATATGAATAAAGCAAGAAAAAATTCTGTGTTTTTATATTATTCATATTATTTCCAACAAGAACATAAAATTAATACTGTTTTTCTGTTTTAGTGGCTGGAGAAGATCCTGCTGAATATGGAGAAACTTCAGGCACTCAGAAAAAACTGAAATGAATCTGACAGGATGCAACAGGTATATATGTCTTTTGGTTTCATGGATTATTTAACAGTTATTCCACGAAATCGAGTCATACATGAGCTGATAGCCGATGAGACATGTAGCACCGAGTTGGCTATAAAGTCATGTACGACAAGATTGAGTGGAATAACTGTTTTATTCTATCCACATTCACTGGATTTTGAATAAATAAAAGCTTTATACAAAATGTCCAACAAAATCATTTTTACTTAGAATGTAAAACAAACTGGCGAAATGACCGGAACAATTTGTGAAAAATGCTATAACAATAACTCTTGAAAAAAAAAGACATGTTCTTACTATCAAATACTCGGTTGGTTCAGCAACACACCACCATTTTCTTCTTCTTCTTCTTCTTTTGTTTTTTTTTGGTGGTTGGCAAACCAACTTAAAGGTGCATTACTGCCACCAACTGGGCTGGAGTGTGGAACAGGAGCTACTGGGGAGTAAAAAAAAACAACTATATTCTTTGACCTATTTCTGTTTCTTTTAAATACTTGATAACAAAGTGATATATCTGACTTGATGCACTCCACCATTTTGTTTTTCTCTACTCACGGTATATGAGCTGATAGCCTAGTAGTAGAGTAGCCAATCAGAGCGTGCAATTGCTCATATCCACTGAATGTGGATAGAATAATGCTTATTATTCATATATTGTTATTTGTTCAGGGAGATGCAGTTTTATTGTAAAACTACAGATAAAATGCTAATTAAAGTGGAGCACTTGTTTCAACATTAGACTATTGTGTAAATTAAAAATGAAATTTAAATGTACATTATCCTGCTGCTTGGTGCTTTTGTTCTTATATTATGTTGTTTATGTTGATATTTCTCAATATGGTGGAACCCATGGAAGTTTGCTTTGCAATCAGTGCAAATTAAAATGACAGTGTACTGACTTTTAGTCAAACAAAGTCTTTTCTTGGTAATTTACGAACACATCTGATGGAAATACTGATGTTCCTGACTGAGGTTTTGTTTGTTTGTTTGTTTGTTTTCCTGCGCTTACTGCACCTTGACATTGTCTGTACAGTACAGCCATGTGCTAACTAGTCTTATTCATTATTTAATTAATCTTTGGCTTTATATTTACCAGTTGCCTAACGATAGCATTCTCACAATTTTAATCAGTTTGGTGACAATTGTTTCATTTTGAAAGCATGCGTTTATGATTTTTATTTGACCTTTCATTTGGTTGGTTCTATATGATTTTATTTGATCTTTCATATTAGTTGGTTCATTTGGTAAAGTCTATCTGCAAATAAAATAAATTTTAAGAGCAGAAATTGTTAGTCGAAAAAGATATTTAAGGGTGGGAATTTTTTTTTTTTCATATTTTACCCACGTCTACCCAAAAGTTGACCATATATACTGGACAGTATTTTTATATGTACATATGTGCATCACTGAGAGAGAGAGAGAGAGAGAGAGAGAGAGAGAGAGAGAGAGAGAGAGAGAGAGAGTTCTCAGTGTATGATTGTGGAAGGCCAGTCCTTAAATGTCTATTTTCTCAGACAGTTGATCTTTCACATTGTTTGTTACTTGCTTTGTGTGTATGTATATCATACAAACCTGTGTGTAGAACCCGTAATCGTGCAGAAGCAGATGTTTCGCCAAAGGTGTTCCTGGCAGCACACGTGTACACCCCTGCATCATCAGGGCCGACCTTGTGGATCTGAAGCCAGCCAGCGAGCTCAAAACACCACGGGCCTCCACTCACCTGTAATTACACACAAACGAATCCACCATCTGTATCTGTAACTGTAGCTGTGAAGCTGTGTGAGTATACATTCTTCTTTCAAAGCTGTATAAGGATAGAACAATGCCAGTAATGATATGTCTATAAATAACACATATGTGTGATATCTCAATACATAGACATGATAGTGTAATATAAACAAAAAAGTGTGCAGGTACCTGTATGACTCTGTTTGAATCCTCAGAATCAAGGAAAGTACTGTCTCCTTCTTTCTTCCACTGGATGGAGGCCACTGGGTATGATGACACCTCACAGGAAAGAAGGATGTTGCTTCCTTCCAGAGCGATAATGTCACCTGGAGCATAGGTGATGACTGGTTCTGCAGAGTTAACACAGGGCAAAAATTGGTTTTAATGTTGGTTTAAAAATGAAAACAGGCATGCATTAAAAATGGACTCTGGTCCCTTTTGTGCTACGCGAGCACTTTATCAGTTCACAAAAATCAATGACACCGTAGAGGAAGAATTACATGGAGCAGGGGAAATATGAGGGACTGAACAGCTGCTTATGCAGGCTATATATAGTTTCATAGATTTGAGACAAATGAGCTTTTAGCATTTATAATCAGCAGTCTCGGAAGTTTAGAGTGTTTCGGGTAATTGTGGTCTGTGTAGCTCCATGAATATAGGCAGCATGCATGTCCACTGCAGCTTTGCTATGATTCATAAGACTGCAGCTGAGAGTGTGGAGAAAGGACAAGAAGGATGCAAGATGAGTGCCTAAAATAAAAAAGATAAATGAATGTATTTGTGATTCCAATATGGTGACAGTTTAAAGTTAATTTAGTATGTTGTTAAAGCAGGAGAAAAGAACGTGGCACAAATTTCTTGCCTATGAAAGTCTTACTTAGCATGTATAAGACATAAGGGGGTATAATAAAGCAGGAAAGCCACTTACATTATGTAAAGATTTTATTACAATCACAAATTTACTTTAGTTTACTATAGGTAATAGAACCCTTACAAATTACAAGCAAGTTGGATGAAGACTTTGTAAAATCTGCTTTCAGAACAATAACAAGAACAACAGTGTCAGTGTTCCAGCATAGTGACCCACATTGCATTTGAACTGACAATAAATTCTTGGCCAAAAGCCTAAAAAGTGAGGAGAGACACTCACTTCCTCTACAGACTCCCTGATGTGCCACCATGACCTTTTTCTGCTCAGCCAGCCTGCACTGCACTGCTCGTAGCTGGCAAATGTTCTCATATGTCTTCTCATCTGTACCGCACGAAATCTCCTGATTGGTGCACACACATACAGGCTTCGGATCTGCCTTTGTTGTGGGGTCCCTGTGTGTGGCTTTACAGCAGACTCCATCAGCACACTGACCACAGAACTTGGACCAAGTCCTGGGTTCAGGATCACAAATCTGGGCCTCTCTATTCCCACAGTCCCAACAACATCCACACATGTCCCAAGTTTGACCCTGGAGGCAGCTCTGGGGAAGCCTGGCATCTGGGCACTGCTCACGTTGGCACTTTGCTAGACATTGCTGGCGTGGCCGCATGTTCCTCTGCCAGTCTAAATACCTAAGGTGTTCTAGGGAAAGCGGCTCAGAGAGGGACGCGAACAGTAGTATCAGCGCCGTCAAATATGGCATCGTCTGTTCCCTAGGTTGCATTTGTTGATAAACAACTGAAAAGCAAGTCAGTGTTTTGGAGATCTTTGCTGTGTCTCAAACAGCGGCAAATCCTTTCATCTTGCTGCTGGCGGACAAGCTCTTAACAGAGATGAGTGATCCTTAGCAGGCTGCAGGCCTCCAAGTCCAAGACTGCTGGTGTCAATAGTTGGCTGCAGATTTCCTTAGAAAGCCGCTTATCTGCTTTCACTCTTCCAGCCTCAACTCTTCCTATAAACAAAGAAGGGAGATGCCTGTCTTCACCCGCACCCTAGACAAGCATACAGCTGAGAAAGTGGGTAGACCTCTGCAAGAAGGGGTAAAGAAAGGGAACGGAGAAAACTTCGAGGGGACCCTTTTTAAATTGCAGGGTGCTACCTCAACGTGCAAGAAAGGTATGATTGGAGACTCGCAGCAGCCAATCACAATGCTCCGTGTTGGGGGAAGGGGTTGCATGGGCACTGGTCCAACCCAAAATGTAACAGTCAACAGGAAAGGTCATAAATTCTGCCCAACACACCTGGTCCTTACAGATACCCGATTATCTGCAAGCTTTGGGGCTTTACAAGTCTCAACATACCAGACAAATATGATCATGTTGTAGAGGCATGTCATAATCTGCATCTCATTTTCTTAGAGTCAAGTGGACTATTTAATTTGTGTAGCTATGGTGAGCTTCAAAACAGACACAATAAATCATAAAACAATAACCTGTAGTAAGAGCAACTTATGAACCATTGTAGAATTCTTTTCCACTTGTTTCACCTTGAGACATTCAGATAAGTATGTGCTTTCCTTGAATTTTATTGAACGCAGCTCACTGACTTGACTAATTGAGAAGTCATTTATCCCTCCTCTCACTAATCTCTCCATTCTACCTGCAATTCTCACCTCTCCGTGTTAGAGCAAAACAAACAATTAGGGGGCCATTAAGGGCCCATTGTTAATTGTAAATAATCCATCATTAATATTGATTAGCTGCAGTAAGCAGAGCTCATTCAGCCCATGACTCCTAATGAGTTGGTCTTAGTGGGGCTAATTGCTTCAGGCCATCTCAATGGAGTGCTGGAATGAATGGGCTGCTTCAGTGCATTGTGAGTGAAGCTGCAGGTAGCTTTACACTGTAACGTATTTTAGTATTATGACCTAGTATTATATGTAAGGATCTGAAACAATCAGAATGTATTTATTATTTATAACATGGAGAAACTGATTCTTCATGCAATAATGCAGTTTTCTTTCATTCTTTGACAGCAAAGTCAGCATAGAAACATTTATTAATAAAAAAAATATAGAGAGTGCTTTCAGAAATATCATGTACTGTTTAATGTTCCATATTTTCTTGACCCTGCCATTTGTTTGGTTTTGCTTGTTCTTGTCAACTTGTCAGCGATGTGTCATGATTGTAAAAAAGTAGGCTTACCCTACTTACTAACATGTACTTACATTATGAGTACATTTCTGCTAGAGGCAAAGCTTCCCTGGTTGTCAGCCCTTCATCTTCAAATATCAGCAGCTTCTTGAGAAACAAATATTACTCATTTACTTTCTGTTGTTTTCCTATTTACAATATATGAATAATCATGCCATTTTTGTCATGGGAGCTTTAGTATTTTGTAAAATAATTTGCACAACTATCATTTTGGCTTGAAATGATGAGCAAAATATGCTTAATGATATCTCTGGATATATCTGTACAGAGACGGAAGATCAGACGTTTCTATCCTCAATTCAATTTCGAATGGTTTATGTTTGCCCTTGCTACAGTATTGTTTCATATTATTGAACATAACTGAGAAGGAAACATGATCCATTATATAAATCCATAAACACTATCCATAATCTGATAGTGATACATGTCATGACTAATTGTTACTAGAATATCTTATGGGTTTATTCTAAATCGTGATATTTATGCATAATTTAATTGGTAGCATGTAAAATGTGTGCAGGTTTAAATCTAGATTTCAGTTACTGTATCATAAAAAAAACAGCCTGCAAACATTTTATTTAGGCATACAAAACTAAAACATTGCACTTTATTATTATTATTATTATTGTTGTTGTTGTTTACATATATTAAAGAGTTTCAGTAATACACTTGGTTGTAAATGTCCTCTATAATGGGTTCTTGCATCTTGTGATTCATTTTCAAATGGACAGCTGCTGCCAGAGCTATGAAGATCTATGGCATCATTCCATCTCTTCTCTCTCTCTCTCTCACTTTATCTCTCGTATCTCTCCCTCTTGTCTCTTATAAAAGCAATATACAAGGAGGCAAATAGGAGGAGCAGCCTCAGAGTCATCGCGGAGCCTGTGCAAATTCAATTCTTTTATAAGAATGTCACAGAGGGGAGGTCACAGCTGGAGCAAATGCTTGTCAAACTATAATTCTGGATGCTGTATAGCACATGAATTGCAGCTGTATTGTGTTTAGCACAAACAGGGGAAGAATACGCCTAATATGAAGGATTTTTCATACTGCTTCATGATGACATAAAGGGCCATAACACA
Source organism: Notarius quadriscutis (assembly GCA_026167865.1). Lineage (NCBI taxonomy): Eukaryota > Metazoa > Chordata > Actinopteri > Siluriformes > Ariidae > Notarius > Notarius quadriscutis. The sequence goes on from JANZLB010000027.1 coordinate 39,177,612, forward strand.
CTGCACTGGAGGAAGGACTTAATCTCTGTAGGATTCTTTTCTGCTCGTAAACTGTTTCTTATAGATCAAGTGTTTTACACATTTTAATGCGATATACATCTGAATTCAATGCAGGGTTGTTGCTTTTTCATAAAATAAAATTAATTTAATTTAATTTAATTTAAAGTTTCATTATAGTCTTGTAAACTGTTTCATACAGAACAAAGATGAAACAAAACAAAACATTCCATCATAGTCTCTTCATAGACAAAAAATAATAAAAATCTGAGCAGCAGTTCAAGAAGAACATTTATCTCCCTGTCTCTTTTCAAATATTATTTCTTTACTTGCTTGAAATAGTAATTTGGAAACAGTCAACTATATTAGCCACTAGCCATTTCTAAACCTTCTGCATACTGTTATACTCCTGTAAAATTAATTTAAACTGCAGCTTTTTCTTGTAATTTTCTTCAGCCTCAAATGATCAGCCAGGGTGCAGCGATTTTACACAAGTGAGCAGTGCATTTGCATGGGGCCTTCTGCAAACTTCACAGCATGATACCACCCTAATCTGCAAGAAGCTGTTGACTGTTGATGTTTTAAGTGCATATCTCACTGTTACATTAATCGCATCAATGTAACAGGTAGACCTGGCAGCATGCATGGTATTTCCCAACAGTCACACCCAATGCCTAGCTAGAACTGAATAATTAAAGTGATTGTGTATACAGTAATTCATTTGAAGTGCTCTCTCATTATTTTTCCCCCCGGGAAGTTCTGAGCGGGAAAAGCAGTATTGTGAAATGCTCTTAAATAAATAAAATAAGCACTCCGCTTCATCCTAATGAGGCTCAGGAAAGATATACAGCTCTCTATAGCCATTATGCAATTTATACACAGCATTTAGCCCTCTAGATAAGAGTGTGTGTGTGTGTGTGTGTGTGTGTGTGTGTGTGTGTGTGTGTGTGTGTGTGTGTGTGTGTGTGTGTGTGTGTGTGTTCTCATCCTTCTCATTACTTCTGTTGGCAACTTTTCCCACTGAAAGCTTTTTGACAAAACAACTCAACACTCTTATATAAGAAAAAATAGCATGGAAAATAGGATAATTGATAGATTTCATAGAACTGGACAGAATGATGGTCCAAGAGCTGTCCAAAATATTCATGACATGTGGTTGATGTGAGCTGTCAGGGACTATAATGACAGTTAATACCAATTTATACAATGATTAGTGAATGCATTTAATAGTTCTATAAACAATGAAATGATTTTCAGTCTGAGCAGTGAAGACAATACATGAGGGATAAACTGAAAGAAATTCAATTAAAGGGCAGAATTCAGGACAACAAATATAGATCTACAAACCAGATATTAACCAGGATTACACCCTGTCAGGGTTTTAAATATCCTCAGGAGATCTATTTATCAATTAAGATTCTGTCAGACATTTACATAAATAAAATCGTTAATGTCAAGCAGTGTAAAATGAAATGCCTTTTTTGCTGTCTTTTTTTTAAATAACGTTTTTTTTTTTTTTTTACATTAGCACAATTTACTGAACGCAGAAGCATGTTCATTTCTTGTTTCAGTTCTTCAAATCAGGCTAGTTTCATCACCATTATGGACTTGTTACTCAACCTCACACCCTGGTTCCATCCAGAGCTGTAATTGAACAGAGATTCTGTTACTCTTTTACATGACTCCCGTGTAACAAGTTCCTATTAAAACTTATGTTTTAACAGCTATAAACAGACATTCCCCAAATGGTTTGTCATGTTACCAAGAAATATCTACCGATCTGGAGTGTTCTCCATATGAGTCCTGATGTAAGACGTACCAATAATTTATTAGAATTAGCCCATTACTCCAAACCTTGTAGGAGGAAGTACCATCTGAGGTGGTGTTTTTTTTTTTTTAATCAACACCTTCTGACTGATCAGAATCGAGAATTCAACAGGGTTACTGTATATCTTCTGATATTCCTGAAAAGCAAAGCAAACACAGTATTTCCTGTGTTCTATTCTTCGTTTGCACGTGATGTCGTAGCTAATTATGCATGAGGCTTTGAACCGGAAGTGGGCCATGTTGGAGGATATACACAAGCTCACACGGTGTACATTTATCTCATTCTCATCTCATTATCTCTAGCCGCTTTATCCTGTCCTACAGGGTCGCAGGCAAGCTGGAGCCTATCCCAGCTGACTA
>JANZLB010000027.1:39291823-39305997 GCA_026167865.1 Notarius quadriscutis
GCGCTATGGTAACAGAGGAAACAGGACAAAATGCAGAGAATATATACATATGCATGTAATGTTCCACATGAGTCCAGTGCAGGAGAGAGTGTATGTGCAAAGTTCCACATTTTTATGTTCAACAATTTTTTTTCCCCTTTTAATTTTTTGTCAAGTTGTTTCTCAGATTCTGTGTTCCTCACTAATGTGCCTTCCAAGTTCTTTGTCTGTTTATTACCAATAAAACATGCAGTTAATAATTACAGCCTCAGGGTATTTGTTACAGTGATTAATCCATGATATTGTAATAAAATTCTTGTATTCCTTTTCAGACCCATAGGGCTCTGTTGCAGTGTTCTGGCACAAGGGTCAGTTTGGTAAATTTGGCTTTTAAATATTTTAAGAGGTTAAAGGTGCTGACTGCAAACTCATTTGAAATTTGCAAATTCTTTTTATTGTGCATGGCATTTTCCTATGTATTGCAATAACAATATCATGCAGAGGAGATGTGATTATTTTGATGTGCTGAGAGTTGCTTTTCTCTGTTTTCCAACCTCTTGACGTGAACAGCATGGCCCTATGGAAACAACTGAATGTGAGGAGCTTTAACTACTTGGCATAATTATGGAACTGCATCACAAGAAGATGATGTGCTGAAAACATTGTGACTCTACCTCGACCTCAGAGAGTTTTGAGTCGCAGGTATGTAATTTGTGATTGACATTCTCCAATAGATCCCTGAAACAAAAGACAAGTATATATTTTCTCTGTTCCTGCTTTTGTGTTATCGCTTCTTTCTCTGCAAGATCAAAACATTAGGTGTATATCTCCATACTCGCTACCACGGAGTTGAGCCCATGCATTTTAAGGCTAAGATAGCTAAGCACTTACTAGAATGATTTAGTTATCTATCCAGAAAAATGAAGTCATCTAACCTTGCTCTATCTTGCAGTTGCACTCACTAGACAGAATTTTCTTTCTTTTTCTGCTGGCTTTTTGCTGCTGGAAGAGTGGAGTCTGCCATGTTTGCCCATGCCAACTTGTTTTGTTTAAAAGTAGGTCAAACACGCCCTGCGGTGGTCATGTGATATTGTTGCTCACTTGCTTCGACAATCTCCGGAATCATAAAATGCAGGATCATGCTTTGCTGGGTGAAATGTACAAATGAGAGACCATATAGGTCCTGACTGCAAACTTGAATTCTGGGCAAAATATTCTATTTCTATTGTTGAATTTGAGATGTTTTGCTGCTACACACACATTGTATCCTATGTGTAAAATGTTTTGCCAAGATAAAATGCATCCCGCATTTTGTGCTTCCAGAGATTGCTGAAACAAGTGAGCAACAATATAATGTGACCATGGTGGAGCATGTTTAATACACCTAATGTTTTGGTCTTACAGAGAAGGAAACGATAACACAAAAGCAGGAACAGAGAACAAAATCTATTCATCTTTTGTTTCACGGATATATTGGTGAATGTCAACCACAAATTCCATACCTGCAACTCAAAACTCTCCAAGGTCGATGCAGAGTCACGATGTTTTCCATGTGTCATGATCTTGATGTGATGCAGTTCCATAGTTATGATAATTAGGTTCAAGCTCCTCGTGTTCAGCTGTTTCCATAGGGCCATACTGTTTATCTCAAGAGATAGAAAAACTGTCCCAAAATGGAGAAGAGCGACCTTCAGCATGTCAAAATGATCACATCTCATTTGTATGATATTGTTCTTCCAAGACATAGGAAAATGCCATACATAATAAAAAGATTTTAAAATTTTAAGAGGACTTTGCAATCAGCACCTTTAAGTGGAATCACTCCCCTTAGCATTATTTTCTCATTAATAATTTTCCATGTGCAATGATTTTTTTTGTTGTTGTTGCTTCTGACAGGTAAACTGAGTGATGATTCATGAGTTAACATTACCTCTGGGTGTGCGTGTTTAATTCATTAATATGTAGTTACAAAGACACAACAAATTGGGTGATGAGTAATCCATGAACCTAATGGACCGATGGTGCTAACGATACAGAATGAGAAGTCAACTGGAGGGAAGGAGAGAAAGCAAGAGCAGCATTACTAGAGTTGTAGTCAAGACTAGCAAAGTATGTTTGAGTAACCATGCATAGCACACAGTAAACTTTGTGCAAGCAAGCTAAAGGTAAATGTCAAGACTGACAGTGTCCATCAGAAAAGTAGATGACTTTGATAGCACCAATAAAGATTGGGAAGCTTACATTGAAAGAGTTGAACTGTATTGTGATGCTAATGATGTGGAGGCAGAGAAGAAAGGTTCTGTTCTCAGTCTAATGGGGGCTAAAACATACAATCTCCCAAGCAACCTGCTAAGCCCGGACAAACAATCCAACAAAAAAATTGAAGAAATTGTTAAGATCTTGCAAAGCCAATTGAACCCCAAACCTCGAGTGATAGCAGAAAAATTCAGATTCCATAAACAACAGTGTAACTGGGGGGCATGGCATTGGAGGTCCGGTGCTGACATTGGAGGTTGACGGTGAGAGTCTGGAGGAGCTCCCTGAGTGGATTGGACCCCATTTGTTCCTCAAGTCCTGGGTTTCAGCACCAGTGTAATGACTTTATGTTTGGAAAATGAAGAACTGAAGATGGGCATGATAATTCAAGATGCACTTTATTCTGTCAGTTTTCAATCGATACTACAAAAAAACAAACATTGAGGAATGCAGCTCTCTACTGGTTATCTGGAAGACACACAGAGACATGTTAATAGACAGTAAATTAGACACAGGTATAATTCGTCACATCTTACCTGCTGGTTCAGCCTGACTCCTTGCCATTCACAGCCGATACTCAACCACACCCTCACTGCCACAAAGCATCTCCAAAAGCTCAGCAAAGTGCTCACCAGGCTTAATGATTATGGCCTGCGAGTGAAGAGAGAGAAATGTGAGTTTTTCAAGAGTGAAATCTTGTGTTGTGGGCATGTCATTGACAAACTTGGCTTACGCAAATCTCAAGAGAAAATTGAAGCAGTGCTGAAAGCACCAAGGCCAGAAAACATGCCACAGCTGAGATCAGATTTGAGTCTTGTAAACTATTGCCACAAGTTTCTCCCAAACCTTGCTTCAGTACTGTGCCCACTGAATTGACTGCTACAGATAGAAATCAAATTGCACTGGCCAGAAAAATGTGAGAAGGCATTCACAGAAACAAAAAGACTAATAACCTCCATCCAATTGCATTCACTTTGAAGTCCCTGACGAGTGCAGAATGCAATTATGCACAGATCGACAGGGAGGCCCTTAGCCTTGTGTGGGGCATAAAGAAGTTCCATCACTACCTTCATGGTCAAAGGCTCATTTTAGTGACAGACCACCAGCGTCTTGTATCCATTTTCAACCCCAGGAAAGGAATCCCTGCAATGTCAGCTACCCAACTACAATGGTGGGCACTGTTCTTAGGAGCCCACTCTTATGACATTGAGTTCAAAGGGACTATGCAACACAGTAACGCTGATGGTTTGTCATGCCTCCCGCTGTCGACAGCTAAGAAATAAAAGTATTTGTCTCAGTATCCAGCAGAAGTGTTCCATACAGCATTTGTGGACTGTGGCAATGGGGGCATGGCCAAGTGGCAGTTTGTGAATGGAGGGTGGGGTCAGGGAAGGTAAGTGACTAAGTCATTACACCTGGTGTCAATTAATGTGTGTGTGCGTGTGCGTGTTTGTTGCAGTGATGGAGCATAAAAGGAGGGGGAGAGCAGAGAACTCTGACTCCTGACCAGAACATGTGTGAGAGAGAGAGAGGGAGAGAGAGAGAAAATATAGCACATGAGTGCAGCTGAAAAGCTCAAAAAAGAAAGTTTGCAAGAACTTCAGTTCCTGCCTGCCGTGCTTCTGTACTCCACCCACATCAGGGATATACTACAGTGGTGCCGAAACCCGGGATGAGTACGGAAGGGAACCACCCCATGGAGTCCTCCCCATTTATGGAGCTTGTCCATGCCCTTGCTGCTGCCCAGCAGAACCAGCATCAAGCGCTGACCACCCTCCAGAAGGAACAAAAACAATGCTTTGAAGCCTTGAGGCTGGCCCAGTGGGAAGATTGCCAGGCATTCCGACATCTGCTGGCGTCAGCAGGGGCATCCACCGTCACCACCATGGACTCCCCTTACGTCACCCTCACAAAGATGGGCCTGCATGATGAGCCCGAAGCCTTCATCGCTCTCTTCAAGCAAGCAGCTCAAACGTGGGGGTGGCCACTCGAGCAGCATGCATCCCGCCTCCTCCTGCTCCTGACAGACGAGGCACAGATCGCGGCACAGCAGCTCCCTGCCAACAGCTGACTCATCTACACCGACCTCAAGAGGGCCATCTTGCAGCGGGTCAGCCGCTCCCCGGAACAATATTGCCAGCAGTTCTGGAAGCTGACACTGGAGGTGGTCAGCTGGCTGTTCGCATTCGACCAACAACTCTGGGACGCCTGCCGGCAGTGGCTAAGGCCGGAAGACTGCGACGCCAACGGGATCATCGACCTGGTGGCACTGGAACAGTTCATCTCTCAGCTTCCAGAGGGAATGGGTCCAGTGTCATTGCCCAGCGTCGCTCCAGCGAGCCATCAAGTTGGCGGAGGACCATCTGACGGCGGTTCTGATGGCAGAAAGATGAGGCAAAGGCGCCTCTCCTCATTTCTCTTCTCTCCCTCTCTCTCTCTCTCTCTCTCTCTCTCACCTTCGCCCCATTCCGCCACCGTGGAGGCGGGGGCCGGCTCCTCCCCAGCCAACCCATCGCACCCATGATGTCCTCCCATCTCCCTCTTCCGTGTCTGTGTCCTCCCCCCTCAGGTGAGTGACACCCATAACACCAGTGCAGAGGGAAAGCCTGGGCTGGTATGCTGGCGTGGCAGGGAGCCAGAGCATCTCCAGAATCAGGGCTCTGCAAGGGAGGTGGAAGCTATGATCTGGATCCCCGATGCACCAGAGACCACCCCCAATTGGGCTGGAATGTATCGCATACCGGTAAGTGTTCAAGGGGATACATATCACGCATTGGTGGATACCGGTTGTAATCAGACCTCAATTCACCAATGCCTGGTGTAAGGTGAGGCATTGGGGAGAGCACAAGCAGTGAAAGTGTTGTGTGTGTGCACGCACGGGGATGTTCACAATTATCCCTTAGTGTCTGTCCGTATTCTATTCTGGGGCCAAATGTATAAAATAAAGGCGGTGGTTAATCCTCATCTCACCCACTCATTGATTTTGGAGACTAGTTGGCCAGGGTTTAAAAAGCTGATGGAACACTTAACACATAGTGGGTCCTGCACTAGTATGTCACGGGAGGATCCTGGTGTGGTGTTGACTGGAGAAGCTGTCACAGAGCCATCTACGTCAGCACTGCATCAGAGCAACACGAGGAGTGAGGAGCAGCCTGCTCCTCCTCCCTCTCTTGGGGATTCCCTTGAGGATTTCCCGTTAAAGCAGTCACGAGACGAGATTCTGCGGCATGCGTTTGACCAAGTGAGAGTAATCGATGGTCAAACTCCTCAGCCAAGTGCAGCCTTCCCTTATTTTGCTATTATTAAAGATAGGTTGTACCCAGTGACACAGGACACTCAAACTAGTAAACAAATAACCCGGTTGTTGATCCCTAAGAGCCGTAGGGAACTCGTATTCCATGCAGCTCACTTTAATTCCATGGCTAGACACTTAAAGCAAGATAAAACACAAGCCTGAATAATGGCCCGGTTCTATTGACCAGGGATTCACGGGGATGTCCATTGGTGGTGAGCGGAGTGCTGTGAATGCCAATTAGTAAATCCCGTGGCCACTCCAAAAGCACCTTTGTGCCCTCTCCTTCTAATCGAGACTCCATTTGAGAGAACTGGCATGGATCTCGTCAGGCCATTAGATCGGTCAGCACGGGGATATCCCTTTATTTTAGTTCTGATGGACTATGCAACACGATATCCAGAAGCAGTGCCTCTCTGCAATATTTCTGCATGCAGTATTGCAGAGGCACTCTTCCGTATTATCTCCCAGGTCGAGATTCAGAAAGAAATCCCGACAGACCAAGGCACTACATTTATGTCACGCACACTGTGTGAACTGTATGGGTTATTGGGGATTAAGTCTATCTGCACCAGTGTTACCCACAAACGGATGGCTTAGTGGAGCATTTTAATCAAACCCTCAAAAACATAATTCAGAAATTTGTAAGTGAGGATGCACGTAATTGGGATAAATGGCTTGAGCCCCTGTTATTTGCAGTATGAGAGGTCCCGCAAGCCTCCACAGGTTTTTCACCATTTGAGTTATTATATGGGCATAAGCCACGTGGAATTTTGGACGTGCTATGAGAACATTGGGAGGATGCCTAGCAAGAACGAAATTCAATACATTCTTGACCTGCATGCAAAACTTCACACCCTCATGCACTTAACCCAAGAGAATTTACAGCAGGCACAAGAACATTAAATCTGGCTGTAAGACAGGGAACAGCACCTTAGAGTTCACACCGGGAGACAAAGTGCTCATATTATTGCCCAAGTCAAGTTTCAAATTAATCGGCAAGTGGCAAGGGCCCTTCGAGGTTACACGGTGAGTCGGGGACGTCGACTATGATGTGAGGTGAACAGATAGGGGTGGGGCATTACAATTTACTACCTCAACCTGTTAAAACATTGGAATGAGGGGCTCCCCGTGGTGTTGGTTTCAGTAGCCCCAGAGAAGGTGGAGCTGGGGCCAGAGGTAGTAAAAAAGAAAAAAAAAAATCTCAGGCCACTCTGGTCCCTTGTGGGGACCATCTCTCACCGGCCAAGTTGCAGAAGGAATTTTCTGATGTGTTCTCGCCCCTGCCCAGCTGCACCCACCTCATAGAACACCGCATTGAGATGCCCCTGGGGGTGGTGGCGCGTAGCCGCCCTTACCGCTTACCCAAACACGCAAAAAAGATGGTTTTTGGATGAACTCGAGGCCATGCTCGAAATGGGCATAATCGAGGAGTTCCACAACGACTGGAGCAGCCCGGTAGTCCTGGTTCCCAAGAGTGATGGGTCGGTCTGGTTCTGTGTGGACTATAGAAAGGTCAATGCAGTGTCAAAATTTGACACACACCCAATGCCTTGCATTGATGAGTTACTCGATCAGTTAGGTGCTGCTCACTTTTATTTGACACTGGATCTAATGAAGGGATATTGGCAGATCCCCTTGACTCCTTTATCCCAAGAAAACAGCCTTTTCCACACTGTTTGGGTTAGACCAATTTGTCATGCTTTCTTTTGGGTTATTTGGGGCTCCCGCTATGTTCCAGCAGCTCATGGATAGGGTCCTCCGCCCTCACACTGCCTATGTAGCAGCATACCTCGACGATATCATTATTTATAGCAATGATTGGCCACAGCACCTGGTACACCTTAGGGCTGTCCTGAAGTTGCTGAGGCATGCGGGTCTCACAGCTAACCCAAAAAAGTGTGCAATTAGGCGGGTAGAAGTACGGTATCTGGGTTTCCACTTGGGTCATGGGCAGGTGTGCCCCTAAGTTAACAAGACTGCTGTGATTGCAGCCTGCCCAAGGCCCAAGCCCCAAGACCAAAGAGGGGGTGAGACAGTTCCTGGGGTTGGCTGGCTACTATCATAGGTTCATACATAATTATTCGGACATCACCAGCCCGCTGACTAATCTCACTAAAAAAGGAGCACCAGATCTGGTCCAGTGGACGGAGTAGTGCCAACAGGCTTTCTCTAAGGTAAAAACTGCACTATTTGGGGTCACGATTGTGATCCTACTAGTTGGAAAAGTATTGGCCCCTATCATGATCAAAGACCAACAAGTTTTAATGGGACAAAACTCATCAAAACAGCAGAAGATACATCCTTGTACATTCTCAATACTATGTTTGCAACGAGATCAGATGAACATAGATGGTCTTTTAAATCTAACTTAGGATACAAGAGGAGATTAGATTTCATCATGACCGAATGGTTTGTTAAATGTGTGACCAGGAAATGTAGAGTTTACCCTATGCAGAGTCAACTTTTTGAATCGGACCACCGTATTGTAGTCATGGACGCTCTTTTTCCAACCAAAAGAGTGTTGAAAAAGATCTTCTGCAGGAATCGTTCTCCAGTTATGTTTCCGGATCTACGCTGCTTAAGAGATGACCCGTCCATCCAAGCCTCATACAGCGGTAAGCTTGATACCCTACTAAAGAACCATCCACAATTAACACTCGACAGTTGATCAAGTAGAAGAGCTAGAAACGAAAGCCATACAAGAAGTGTCCGCAGCGGTTATCCCTCAACGAAGGAGAAATGAGATTAACAAACCATGGGTTAATCCTGAGTATCAAGAAAGTTTTGTACAATACCACAGCGAGAAAGATCCAGTGAAGAAAAAGGCATTGGCTCATGATGTGAAACAACTATGAATTAAGCTCAAGAATGCTTACTTTGAAGCTAAAGCTAGCCAATTGAATTTTGTGAGCGAACAACGGGATGCAGAAGAAGAATTCAGGTTGATGAAGTGTCACACATCAGTGACACATGACAACAGATTACTGATTCAATGAGGGAAACTTGAAACTCATTTCTCAGAGCACTTCGCTTGTCAACCATATATCCCTCAACTGGAGCTGGAGCACCCTGAGGACTATCCGCATCTACTTCCACCAGATGGCCTACCTACAATTGATATGTCCTCGCCCAGCCCCAGAGAAGTTGAAAACAGCATGAAAAGATTAAAGAACGGCAAATGTCAAGGCACTGATAAAGTGTACTCAGAACAACTGAAATACTCAACATCTGTTATGCTGTTAGAATGCGTTGTACTACTGGTTGGAATGATATGGTCTTACCTTCAAGTTCCCACAAAGTGGCTGACGGTGTCTATCACTTGTCTGTATAAGAGAGGCCTGAGCATAATTGCAACCCTCTCAAAGGTGCTGCCAGGGATCATAGTTGAAAGACTTTGGGAGACCTAAGAACTTGTACTGTTACCATCTCAGTTTGGTTTCCTGGCAAATAAGTCGACATGCGATGCCATCTTTATCCTCCTTCAGATTCTCAAGACATCAAATAAGTCCAAAAAACCTGTCTATGTAGCCTTTATCGATCTAAAGGCTGCATATGATTGGATCCCAAGAGATGCTTTATTCCAATGCCTCGACATTCGATTAAGATGTCTGCGCCTCATAGCAATTTTGCGTGCCTTATATACCAGTACAAAAGCATACATTAAAGGATCAAGCAACTTATTTGAAACTCTTGTAGGATGCCGACAGGGTGCCCTGGAGTCCCCTATGATCTTCAATGTCTACATGGACTTTGTTGTAAGTGTGGACAGACATGAAATATTGAAATCAAACCCTAAAGCAGGTTTCAAGATTACCTACTGTATACCCAATGAAGTGTCTCCTCAAGAACTTTGAAAGAAAGCTCAGGCATAGGGACATTTACAAGTCACCGAGCTACTGTATGCTCAGTTACTGTATGCACGATCAGGTTATATTTGCCAATTCACAAGAGGAATTACAGAACATGCTCACTATCTATGATGGCACCTTTAGACGGTTTGGGATGCAGATCTCATATACCAAAACTGAAACGATGGTCTTCAATGTGGACGAACATCTGGTGGAGCTGCCGAGTGTGGTTAACATTGGCTCAAACAAGCTAAAGAACGTCAGGAGTTTTAAGTATTTAGGATACACCATTACCAACTCTGAATGTACCATACAATCTTTACACACTAGAATTGGCACAGCATACCAGAAATGGAATGAACGAAAACATATTCTGACTAACAGACGGATATGGCTAGCAACTAGAATGAAATTCCTAACCACCTGTATACGATCAAGGCTTTTGTACAGTGTACAAGCATGGGAACTAACAGAGAATGAGCTGAACAAGGTTGAAGCCATCTGGCATAGCTTCTTGAGAAAAATGGTTCGCGGAGGATATGAATGAAAAAATGCACCGGATCAGGTAGAATGTGAAGGAACGGAAGTTGATTTGGAGTTTCAGAATATCAAATGAGATTATGTGCCCTCACAGACGCTCCACCCATCTGATGCAGCATATGAAATATCTTGAACATGTGTGTAGACTGGATAATAACAACCTCCAGAAACAGGTGCTATTTGATGTTCTGGCTCCAAGGAACGTGTGGAATAGAGTGGAGAAGCTGCTTGCTGTCGACGTAGAGCAGGCAAGGAAAATGATGGTCAAGATTGATTTCCTGCGACTACTGTATGCACGATTCCAGCAGAAGCACCCCAAGGCTGTTCCCGATGCCATGGGGGAACGATGATGATGGCAAACACTTGGATTTGCTGAACTTTTCAGGCTAGCCATTTGTCTTTCAATTGATGCTAATCTTTCTCTTATCTTCATTGGCACAATAGAAATTTGTTTGGTGAAACATGTTTCTTTCTAGCCATTATTTGAACACATGTTTTAGTCTATGAGCTTTTAACTCTTTATGAGCTATTTCTTCTGTGTTCTCAGCAATCCAGTCCAGTTGATTCCTTGTTTTCAGATCAAGGACTGATTTTGAGGTGTTCTACAATATATCATGCAAAACTGTCCACTCTTTGGTTACCAAGTAGTTTGGGCCCAGATGGTTGGCTGTGAAGTTTTCAGTTATTTGTTTTGATAGCTCTTTACTGGTTTTGGGGAACGTTAATGAGGAAACATTTAGTTTGGGGGTATCCTTCTGGCTTGACCTCCAATAGACAGGGTTGATGACCATTTTTAACTTCATCCACACCATTTTATGGTCTGTGTGACACTCAGCCCTATGCATTCGTTTTGTGTTGACATTTGTTAGTCATGCCTTCTCATGATAACATTGTCAAGCATGTGCCAGTGCTTGGATTGCTGATGCATCTAAGTTGTCTTTTTGGCCACTGGCAGCTGGAACATCGTATTGGTAATTATAAAGTTTCTTGCACTTCGACAACAATAGCAGATCGTCGTCATTTACTCTGCCAGTTCCATGGTGACTGAGGGTCTGTGGCCATGCAGTGTAATCTGTTCCAACACAGGCATTGAAATTAGCCAAGAGGATCAATTTCTCTGCACTGGGAGTCTGCCAAAGTAGTTCCTTCTGATCACTGGAAAACTTTTCCATCATGGTGGGGGCATATGTGCTGATTACAGTAGTATGTCTGTCTACTAATAGGAAGTCTGAGTGTCATTAATCTCTAATTGATAGCTTTGGGTAGGTTTGAGAGAGTCTTTGCCAATGAGGTCTTTAACCTGCTGGGGTCTGAGGGTATTTTTTGGCACTCTTGATTTTGGAATAATAATAATAAAGCTAAATGTATATAGCACCTTTCTCATACCCAATGTCACTTTACAGCTATAAGGAAGGGAGAAGTCCACCAAATAAAGGTCAGGATGTCATTCCAATGGTGTAGCAGCCACAGTCCCACCAAAAGGTGCACAAAACCAAGTCCCAAACTGCCTGCACAGCTGCCACAATGCCACTGAGCAACATCGCTCGGAACACTGCACCAAGCACAAAAGCACTGCCGCACAGAACACTGGACAACCCTAATGTTAAAATGTGCAATGAGCTCACTGCAGTCCATAGCAAGGAGCACAGGCATCACCGACAGCAAAACGAGGCCTGGAGGGAACAAACACCCAAAACTGGGTCCGGAGCTACACCACAACTGGCGCACAAAACACTCAAACAAAAACATCAAAATACACAAACACAAAAAGAAAAACAAAAGGGGAAAATAAAATAAGCTCTGGTGAGATGCGCCAGCCAGAATGTGCATGGCATTCTCTCAACCGGTGTACGCAGCGTACTTTCAAACAGAAACTTCATGCTCTGGTGTCAATTTCAACAAATCTAAGCAGTAGTTTCAAAGTCATATGACTTTTGTATTCAGCACAAATTCAGCTACCATAATATTTATGTAGTATATCTGTCATGATTGTACATAAATAATAAAAAAAAACATAAATGAAGCTGTTGTAAAAAGCAGTTTTATAACTGTGTTGGAATGTGTAAAGAAACATTACCTTACCCATTGTGATAAACTGTTTTGGTCACTTGAGGTAATTCTGTTCAGTCTTAGGAAGCACAAAAACTTGCATCTGCTCCATTGATTTGGGCAATTAACTGGCCATCAAAAAATGTATGTCCTATTATTTTGGGATAAAGGGTTGGGAGTGGGAGGGGTATTCAATGAACATGTAAAAAAATCCATTCTATTCAATGAGAAGAGTGAAAACCCCTCCCACTGCAAACTCTTATTCCCATCAGATCAAGCCACAATGGGTAAGGCTTTTTTTTCTTTTCTTTTTTATTTCTTCACACACATTCCAACACAGTTCTAAAGCTGCTTTTATAAACAGCTTCATTTATCTGGTATTTGACTTTATTTTGGTATTAAACTCTATTCAGTTCAGAGCCACAACCAACTCTGTTACACAATTACTCTGTTATTTTGCTCCCACTCCAACTCCAAATTTTACTCTTGAAACCCAAAATAGAGCAAAGTTAACTATTTTTGAGGAAAATACTTTTAACTCTGGAAAAACTGCTCAGTCATTTTTCCTGTGTATGCACTACAGCACACACACGCATCAACTGATATGCTCATCAGAAATAGAAGAAATATTTACACTTACCCAAGTTGATCTTCAGCTGGATCGGGTCGAAGTAAAAAAAAAAAAAAAAGGCATCGCTCATCAGTGTCGCAGTTCTCAAGATTGAACTAAATCGCTGTCCTGAATCATCCGAAGCACATAAAATCTGTGTGCTATCTCTCAACAAATTTTACCTCCAAATTGCCTTAACAATGTCTGACCAGATTTTATCCTGTTTATGGCAGGCTTTCCCACCACAGAAGAGAAACCAATTGAAACAGAGTGAAAGTGATTATCATGCTGTTACCATGTAAATAGTCTTTTATGGATGTATAAGTGGAAGCTCAGCGCTCCAGCTCTAGTGTGACCTGAGCGAGGTGACAAGTTGTTTCATCTAATTTAGGTAATTTTAAAAAATATATTATTTGGCAGTGGGTGCACAGGAAAGTGTAAAGCTTGTCACTATATTTATCATGCTTGTATGATAAAATCTTGTGAAGCTATTTATCTAAATACATGACCTACTCATTCAAAACCTGCCAAGCTTCACAGGCGAAGCTCTCGACCCCAGAGGGTTAATCTAAATACATGAGGGTTAAGGCAAGGCAAGGCAAACCCAACCCCATGAAGTCATTTTTCTCAAGCAGGTAGGCCAATCTGGTAGAACATGTAGCCTGAGATGTCCTCAGTTAGCTGACCGGTATCAGTGAGTCTTGTCTCGCTTAGTGCTGCCAGATTGATTCCATACCTTTTCAACTCGAGCCAAATAATAGCTATTCTGTGATCAACCAATTTATCACTCTGGAGTGTACATACATTGCATGTCACAAACACCATATTTGCTTTATTTATTAATATTTGACCGCAAAGAGGGATAACCCATCAGCCATGGCTTGCTGACTGGGTTGTTTGGAGTAAACAATGTTTGGGACACCTTTTCTAGTCCTGCTCCCAGAATGGGGAGAGCAGTGTCCACCATAAATAAGGCTGCTCTGCCACCTGGGGTGCTACCGAGCTGTCATGTTACTCTGAGGTTGACAGAACAACCAATAACCCAGGCCACCAACGTGCAGGATTGTGGTAATGACTTGGGCAATATCTGTTGCTTGCTGCTTCTCCATGCCCCCAATGCCAGTGGACTTGAATTCTGGTCAAATAAACTTCCATTCAAACTCATTTGTGTCCAGCTGGACCATCAATTTTCCAATTCAAGTCAAGAGACCAATATCTGGACCAAAGCATCCTGTGCAAAGATTTGTTTATAGTGGTGTTCGGTTGCACTCGACCTACCATACTCTCTCAACTTTGATTCCATTGGCAAGCATACTGAGATGATCAGGGAGAAATTCAGTTGCAGAAGATGTTACATAAAATATAGTGATGCAAATGCTCTAGGTGCTCCACCACACTGGGGTTCAGTCCAAGTGGTACCCATCCAATTGACCAATTGAACTGCAGTGCCCAACTCTCTGGGGTAGTTGACCCGTGCTATATGCACAGTTGAAATTCGCATGCCATGTATCAGCAAACATTGCCAAATGTGGACAGTGGTACAATTGCCAAAATCGCCTCCGGCTGCATAATCCCTAAAGACCACCCCCCCCCCCCC
>JANZLB010000027.1:39397640-39407851 GCA_026167865.1 Notarius quadriscutis
GCCACCAATTAGCCTAACCTGCATGTCTTTGGACTGTGGGGGAAACCGGAGCACCCAGAGGAAACCCACGCAGACACGAGGAGAACATGCAAACTCCACACAGAAAGGTCCTCGCCGGCTGCTGGGCTTGAACCCAGGACCTTCTTGTTCTGAGGCAACACCACCGTGCCGCCCCAACTGATAAACTCTCATGAGTTATGTCATCTACAGGCTACAAATAAACATCCCAAGAAACAGCTTACTTCTCCAAAATGATTAAATTATAAATGGCACAAGTTTCCTTGTTTTTGTCCAAAAGGTAGATATAGTTTAAGAATTTTCTACACTTTTAGGTATAGTTTAAATCAAAGTTTTCAGCACTGGACAGTTCCTACAGTTCAAACATAGGTTTTGTTTAACTTGATGGAAATCTTTGTATGGAGTCAATTATATGCCAGATGTATTAAACACAATGAGATGATCCCAATTTGGCTGTTGCAAATTAAGCTTTTTTTTTCTTTGAAAAACAAAGGTTAAATTTTCCAAATTTCTCAGATAGGCAAGTCTTAGAAGAAGGCATACACCGAAAATTTTTATTGGTTAACTGGAATGGAGGATGACGTCCTCTGACACTCTCTGAAAAATGGCATTCGGAAGCAAAAAATGATTGGCAAAATTCACAAACTAAAACAGCATAATAAATAAACTATCAATGGAAGTATTAAAGGCAGCAGATACATTTCTTACTATTTGTACTTGCAACCAGTGTTGTACTCAAGTCACTAAACTTCAAGTCTGAGTCAAGTCCAAGTCATTAAAAAAAATTTCGAGATGAGTCCGAGTCAAGTCCACTATTGATCCGAGGCAAGCCCAACACTCCAACCGCACCATTTGACGGTGGCTGTTTTAGCACCATTAACATTAGTTTGTTCCTGAACATGATGTATGCAGGTGAAATGTGCATTCTCTTTGTCAGGGAGTGCAAAGTATTCTGTCAGAGATGGTTAGGAGATGGATGTAAGTGCAGAAGGTGTGTTTATTAATACAAGTGAAGACAAGTAAACAATCCAGAACGGCAGGAAAAATCGTAAAATGGTGAAACAGGTAATAGGTCAAGCGAGGCACAAACAGGCTATCATAGACTCAGCAGAATCAAAGATGAGAAACAGGAAATCGAACAAGGAAAGAAGGTTTGGTAATGTGTCAGCAATGCAACTCAATACTTTGTAAAGTAAGTGTGTTTTCACAGTTTTGATATCGGCACACTGATTGCACCTTAATCCTGTGCAGGTGTGAGTCGTTTATGGCACGTGCAAGAGTTTGCTTGGCATGCACGCTGTCCGGAGCATGCCCAAGAGTCTATCTGATGCACGAGCCAAGGCACGCAGGTGTGACACTCTTGCACAAAATTAGTACAAAAAATAATGTAGATATAAATATCTTATGCCAAATTATTATGGCATGTTGCAAAAAATAAAGAAAAAATCAGAGTCCTCATCTCCAATTTACAAGTCCAAATGCAGTTAATGCAGAAGTCTGAGTCCGAGTCCAAGTCATCAGTGCTCAAGTCCAAGTCAAGTCTTAAAATTAGGGCATGAGTCCTGGACTTGAGTACTACAAGCCTGTGTCCTGTACAAAGTCCCTGCCAGATAAAGAAGTCTCCAGAGTATGGTATGTAAGTGTGAATGCATGTGTATTTGTAATTTTGCTTGCTTGTACATCTCTATATTTGTGTCTGTTCATATGCCATATGGAATAGATTTTCAGCTGTACATGACATCTCTGTCCCTTGGTGCCACTATATCCCTTCAGATGAACATACATTGCACAGCACTCAGTTCCCAAGGCATGGAAACCTATGCTATTGTGGAGACAGTAAAACTAAGAGGAATTACCTGTTATGTTACATCTGGGGTTTAAAGTCCAAACTCACCCTGTGTTTGCTAATGAAGAATTCAACAAATGACAGCTAATGGCAAACATTTCACATCAGAAACATCTGATTAACCCTTGTATGGCCCTCACTTTTTGCTCCCACTGGGGGTCTGTTTAAGTAGCTCGACAGCTATTATTCCCAAACTACTCCCCCAACACACACACACACACACACAGAGATAACAAATATGGTACTGGAAGTGGTGGCTTTGATGTACAGTTGGGGTAACTGAAGCCTCCTCCTGAATCCTTCTTGTCATTACTGCAGATCCTCAGGACCTTAGGACTCGTTCTTTTCTATGGATATGAAGGGTCACTAATGTATCTCTAACATGATGTTATGGTTTAATTTCATATTTACTATAACATTTCTGTTTTCCAGTACTCTTTTCAACCATATATTGCACTCCATTGATGTAGGATGAGTAAAAAAAAAAAGTGTCTCTTGTACATGTTCCTCACAGAAGACTACCTAGTTTCAGTTGGAAAAAAATTTGTTCTAAATATATTTTTCCTCACCAATACTAACCCACTTCCAACCAGACTGCCAAATGTTGCTTGTGATGCAGCAGCAATTGCCATGGGAGCAGTCCTTTCTCAACTACAGAATGGAGTTGAAAATTCTGCTTTGCCTCCTGTGACCTCCATCCAACTGAACAAAAGTACCTTGTAGGAGAATGAGGCAGTATGCATCTGGGCATGTGAGAGATGGCACCATCTTTATGATCATAGACAGTATTACTGCAGGAACTGCGGGATATGTGAGCAGCTAAACCTTCATGTACCATACTTAGACTGTCCATCACACATGGGTAGCCATGTTGTGTAGCACCAGAAATGGAACTATTCTCACAATATGAACTGACATGCCACTAGAATGCTCATATTGCATGTGATAACTAGGCCTTCATGTCTTCAAAACTCGGGGGCATGTGCTGGTCATGGTACACAAGGGCTGTCTTGATATTATCAGACTCATTTTTATTGGTATATGGTGTGGTGGCCAGGCATAGATTGCAACTTGAAAGATCACTTGGCACCTATAACGTATCAGTTGACTGATGGATTTCACTGGTGTACCATGTTCATGCTAGAATACCCAGTGTTACAGAGCCAGGCTGAGGAGTGTGCCGGTGATACATCTGGGTTAGTATCTCTTCCTGTTGGGAAACCCAACCTTAAATGTTACTGTCATTGGGGCAGTTGTGGCTTGATGATTAAAGCTCTGTGTTACTAGGTTGGGGGTTCAAGCTCTAGCATTGCCAAGCTGCCACCATTGTGTTCTTGAGCAAGGCTCTTAGCCCTCTCTACTCCAGGGGTATTGTAATGGCTGACCCTGCACTCTGACCCCAGCTTCCTAACAAGCTGGGATATGCAAAAATAAGTTCACTGTGCTGTACTGTATATATGACAAATAAAGGCTTCCCCTCTCCTACTGTAACTTGGTAGTTAATGGGAAAAGGAAATGCAGTACAGCCAGATATCTAACATCACTTGGCAAAGTGATAGTGATGTTATAGCCACATTATTTAGTTGGATGGTTTTAGGATTTTTTTTTTTTTTTTAAATAAATGCAGCACAGTGGTACAACGGAGCTCTGAAAGATGAAAATGTGATTTTCAAAATGGAAATAAAAGGCAAACTAGACCAGCAAATAACAGTTTTCATCTTATTAGAAAAGTGTTTTAGCCATATGCGCAGATATTGCAAATTTGATTTTAAAAAATCTGTGTGTGTGTGTGTGTGTGTGTGTGTGTGTGTGTGTGTGTGTGTGTGTGTGTTATATAACGGCCTACATGTGTCATTTCTTCATGATATATAAAATTTATTGTTTTTAATCTAGAATCTTATCAAGGTTTATAATGATAAAGTTAAAACTGGTGCCTGGGCAACACTCCTTTTAATTTTAAAAAATGTCCTGTTCCTGGAATACTTGCAGAATAAGGTGCATGTGATGTCTGTGTAAATTGATGCTGTGAAAATGATACAATCTTTTGATCATGAACAGACCCCTATGCAACTGTAAGGCATTGCACCACTTGGAAACGATAATCTCTGATGACCAAAACGTTTAATTTATCAAAAGAAATTTTACGAATGGTTGTTCGGAATGTTACAATGACAGCCTTGTAACATCGAGATGGCCAAAGTAGGACCTGTGTGTGTGTGTGTGTGTGTGTGTGTGTGTGTGTGTGTGTGTGTGTGTGTGTGTATAAAAAAGTCTGTTTACAGGCATGCCTTCAGGTATAATTAGCCAGGGGAGAGTGGCTTCATGCATCCCCAGTGCCTCAATATCAGCCTCTAATCACCAATTAGCACCTGTATTTGGCATTCAAGGGCTCAGTGAGGTTATAAAGTCTACTGCTAAATGTCTTTTGATTATAGAGCATTCCGTGCAATATAATGTCATAACAGTAAAAAGAGATTTATATAGATTTCTTTTATATCAAAGATTTGGTTTGAGCCTGTAAAAATAATACCATCTTTCTTTGGAAATGTAGGTGGTTTGTGGTTTGTATAATCCATTTTCCCAATTCTGTTTCCCCATGCAGCATTTCTTTCTGTCTTGTTTTGTATAAGAACTTACAGCATTTTAAGATTTCCCCAGAACTAAGTTATCAGTTCAGTCAGAGTATCGGCTTACAAAATGTGAAATATAGCTTCATAATGGAGCTCTGTATCCATGCATGATTGATCCTGTGAAGGATATGATAAATATATGAGGAACTGATGTGTTAAGAAAGGAAAAAAATATACACAATGGAGTGTAGTGCTGTAGCTTTAAACGGTATTCCTCATGATTGGACCTACAAATACTCTGTATATATGTATGTTTTGTGTTAAGCCATTTTAAAATCTTTATCATCTTAGTGATGTTCTTGTTTGTGTGGCAGGGCCCGCCTGCAGGACCATGTCCCCGAGGGCAGAGTGTGAGGAACCCAAGCCTGAGAAGCTAGCAGACAAGGGCAGTGAAAGTGGAGCTTCCTTGAACGAATTGTCCACCTCCAGCTCAGAGACCCACTCAGAGGCCACATCACCCCAGGATGGAGGCTCCATCTTGGTGCCTCGTGAGGAAGTAGTTGGAGGCTCCCTGGCACCCTGTGGAGCCCTGCATTCAGTATCTCGTCCCCCCAGTACCCTCACTCTCGGCAGGCCTCCCAAGAAGGGGGCTTCCGTGCAGTGGATGGAGCTTCCAGATAAAAGACGTAACAGCGAGCTCTTTCAGTCATTAACCAGTGGTGTGGGGCTACGTGAGGGCGGACTCGTGCGCAGAAAGACTCTGGAAAGACCCAACACTCAAGAGGAGATGAAGCAGTGCATTCGGGATTTCCGCAAGATCAGGATTCCTCAGGCATTCCCAGAACGGAAGCGCCAGTGGCAGTCAGAATTGCTCCAGAAATATGGGCTCTAGAAAAGCACTTAGTCAGAATTTCTGTGGTGTGGGTTTTATTTTTTTTATTTTTTATTTTTAGTTTTAATTTATTTTTAAACAGATTATTTAAAAAGGTGCAATATTTCTCAAAATGAAGGCAACAAGGCTGTTCAAAATGGCTGTAATCATGGATGAAAGGGGGTGAAAACCCTTTGAACTATATTGTAGCCCAGTGTTCAGACCTAAAGCAAGAAGGGAAATGAATCAGACATCCTCAGAAGAATAAAAAAATCTATTATTGATGGGGACCACTGTTTTTTTTTTCCCTCAAGAGCCCATTTAGCAGATGTTGTTGCTAGTAAATCAGTCAAACTGGAAATTCATTAAATATTCTCTTATGTTGCCTTGTCTATTGTAAATTGTTGAGCAATTGCATCAGTACTGAGTTTATGTCTTGTATGTCATGTACAGTTCCATTGTGCACATGTGGGCATTTTATACCTTACAATGATGAACAGATTTTTACTGAGTATCATGAAACCAGCATGGGATGAATGCATAAAACTGATGAATTTCTTTCACTATGATTTCTCTAAAATACATAAAATTCATGTTATATACTGCAGTGAATTTAAAGGTGCCATAGAATGGAAAGCTGTATTTGCCTCAGTATAGTTCAAAAAAAAAAAAAAAAGAGTTCAGAACATGGAAGTGACATACCATGAACCTCAAACACTATTGTCTCCTCTTTCAAATGCAAATCATGCATAATGCAAAAGAGGGTGGTAAAATTCCAGGGCCAATTCCAAAGTCCTATAGTGTTTTGTAATAGTCCCAATTCAACAATATTCATTTGCTCCCTGACCGAAGTGATGCTGAGCTGGAGAGCTCATGGAAGATGCTTGCACAAGCTACAGAGACGTGGCTTTTGACCGGAATGAACTCCTAGACATCAGGGGCTTAACACTGCAAAATAATCTTCTGGACATTGAAGTGGAAATTCTCCAATTCACCAGCTATGCTTCCAGACTAAAGCAACACAAAGCTGTAGAGCTCATGGAAGACACTGTGGCTTTGGACCGGTGCTCCCTAGCATTCTCTCCAACTTACACTCATTCAGCAACAAAATGGTCAAATTGAAACTGCTGGTAAGAATGACAAAGGCCTTTTCATCTGCTTTTTGCTTCAGCGAGACATGGTTCAATGAAACTACTCCCAACGCTGCAGTGATGCTACCCAGCTTTCACTGTACAAAGCGGACTGCTACCTCACTCTCAGTCAGAAAACCAAAGGCGGAGGTAAGTAGCTAGCCATTCTGTGTGATGTTATCCACTTTTTGATAGTTGAAGCCAGATCCTCTTAAATTGAAAGTTTCATATTTAGCTAACAACTTTAATTTACTTTGTGTTGTTTTTGAGATCAAAATCAAATAGCTGGTATGGATATCGTTAGCTACTACCTAGCAGCTAGCATAGTTAACTAGACAGTATAGATGACTTGTAACCACGTGATCAAAATGTGCTACATCATGAGTGTCCGCCATGATGGTGGATATACAAAGCAACTAGGATGGTAACCGCTGAAAGCATGTCTGTAAACAATGCTGAATTTTCTCAATATTACCATGATTTGAACGGTCCAGCTAAGATTCGATACAAAGTGAAGATAGATATGTATGGTTTTGGTTCATATTATTTTAAAAAGTCAGACTT
This sequence comes from Notarius quadriscutis, assembly GCA_026167865.1. Lineage (NCBI taxonomy): Eukaryota > Metazoa > Chordata > Actinopteri > Siluriformes > Ariidae > Notarius > Notarius quadriscutis. The sequence continues at coordinate 39,404,640 of JANZLB010000027.1, forward strand.
TTCTGAAGATAAGACACTTCGACTGACCATCAAGTACCCAGATATCGCATTCTATCTGGTTTGGCTGCCGAAGAAGTCTGATCTTGGATGAAACATAGCCCATTTTCTGAGTGGGTGCCCAATCTGGATTGTTTCTATTGTATAATTTTGCTGGTGCTCCTAGAAGTGAAATGGTAATACATGTGTTAAAATTATAACAACGACCAAGTGAACCATGACAAATGAACGCTCATTTTATAGCAAAATTCTAGCAACAAGAAATACAATTCTTCCATGATATCATTGAGAAAGCTTTTGAATCTCACCTGAGATAAAATGACGACTGCAAACACGAGCTGTTTGGGTTTCAGCCTCTGTTAGATCAGCCCTGCTGATGTTGTTCAGCTGTGCTCGTCTCCTCTCCATACTAAGCCTCAGAGTTTCCTCACCCTCTTTCCAAATCACAGACGGAATTCTAAAAAATCGGAACGTGCCACGGTCATGAGTACTGTTGTGACCACAGCACAAAGATATGGCATAGCTAAAAGAATGCTTAAAGCAGTGGAAAAACAAAAAGAGTTGCGCACGCGTGACTATGTTTTGTACGGAATGTTGCTTGACCTCGCATTTGTATATCCACCAACATGGCCAGGTTTCTATTTTGCTTTGACATTACTTGCAAGTCAAGGATACAACCTAGTGATGACCTAGCTTATGTACACGGAGGATCGTTTTACTTTTCTGCCTGTGTCCCACTCAAAGAAATAGGTTGTGTTGTCATATGAATTTACTGTCATGTGGGCGCTGGACGGCGCTTCTGAGCGACACTTCCAGGCCACAATTCCAGACTGCATTTCCCTTAGTGCACTGCAGCCCGGGGACACAACTGCCACAAACGATTATGCCCTACTGATGCACACCAACTGCAAACCAGCTAGTCAGAGCAGAGCTCATCAACATATTAATGAGGCCACCAAAAAAGGGAATTTAGCTTCTTTTATTCTATGGTCAAATCATAGGGTTGTAAATGACCATGTAAAATCGCACCTGGGTTGTTTTTTTTTTCCCTGACCAAAGTCACATACCTTCTATGTCGACATCAGAAAACAATTTAAAATACTGTAGAAATCCATTCTATGGCACCTTTAATGTTGAACAATTTAATGAACTGCTATGAGTGGATGTGTACTGGATGGTATCTAAAGTGAAGGTCCATATGGCTCAGTGTTTAATATGTGGTTTTAGTTTGTAACGTGGTCTGTGCATAACAATGTTTGTGTATATTTCTAAAGGAATAACTTCAGACAAGAATTAGTAAAATACAGCAACCATAGAAAATGTTAGTTTTAATAAAGCACCACAAAGTCTTAAATTTTAGGGCTTTTCATAGATGCCAAATCATTTAACAGTATGCTTACAGTAATTTACAATAAATGCTGGATTGGGATGCTGAAACATCTCTTTCCAGAGCACAGGTTTGAGAAGCACAATGACACTGCTGTCTCTGTGAAATCTTGGTTGCAGTGTTCCAGTAGGTTTCCAACAAGAGCTAGTGTTAGTCTATTGTAACGTGAAATAAAAGAAATGGAGATTAATAAAACGTGTTATGTAAATGGAAAGAGAGCAATCAGTTCCTCTGCTTTGTGTATGCTTTCTTAAATGTGTGAGTTAAAATAAACAAGGGCTGATGAATTGTTTCTGAAAGTAATTTATGGTTGTTCTAAATATGTTATAGTAATCATATAATTAATACATTTTGTAAAGACTACTCTGACCAAAATTTAAAAAATAAATAAATAAATAACTGACTCTTGTAAATTTGACTACACGCATGGTGATGCAGGTAGACTCAGTAATGAATTTTCCCCACGCCTTTCTGATTATGAAAATGGAAGAAAATTTTGAACGATTATAGCTTTGGTGGCAGACTTCTAGTATATCAGACTCAAAAGCTTGCAGGATAGAATTTAATAAAAATAAATAAAATAAAATAAAGTACATCTGATGCATAATCATCGTTAACGACTGGCACAGTGTAGCTGAAAAAAAAATATTCCTAAGGTGTTACTTTAAACAGAGTCATCTCTATTCAATTCATTTTTATTTGTATAGTGCTTTTAACAATAGACATTGTCTCAAAGCAGCTTTACAGAAATATAAACTGTTTGTATTAATTGTCTAAAACCATCTTCTAAGTGTATCTTTAGGTTGCCCATATGGGGCCGTCCTCCACAAGAGTGAAGTGATGAGAACCCCAGCTAGAAATAGGGCATCAGGATGGATCAGGGGCTGTACATATGCATCTATCCTTTCAGAAGCGACGTGATGAGAACTCTAGAGTGATATTAATTATCCAACATTACTTTATATGAAACCTTTAGGCAATACTATGGATGAACCATTTAGGCAATACAAGCAGACTATGGTTAAATGAGATGCATGTGAACTTGTTTATTAAGCATTTTAATTCATGTGCTGGAGGCTGTGCCTTCTAATGGACAGATGGTGTATTAGGGTGTACACTGTGACAAGATGTCATTTTGTGGAGGTAACCGGATACACTGTAGGTAGGTAATATGTGATAATAGACTGGCTTGTTTCTGGGAAAAGCCAGACTTTCACACAAAGTCCTAGTATGAAAGTCTTACTATCTGTAAATCTGTGAAAATGCTGTTCACACACTAATTCCTGCTTCAAAGACAAAGAGCCTCATCCAAATGACAGTGCCAAATGGAAATTAAGAAGATGAATTAGAGAATTCAAGATGTTCAAGTCTGCCAAAATGAATTGCATGACAACAAGTCATGGAAAATATGTGCATATCACAGTGAAAAACGCATCTGATGAACAATGCAAGGGTACAAATGTGTGAAACATGAATTTCTGGGAAGACTCAGGCACATACACAAACACAAAAATCTAAGTCTTATCATGCAGAATGCTACAGTACACAGGTGCCAGATGTTGCAGGATAAATTACATCTTGCTCCTATCATTCACACCGAATTGGGGTATTCAAACACAGTGGTCAGTTAAAGAAGAGTGTATCTTGGCAGTATGCTGCTCAAAGAAGATAGCAGATTCAGGGTAAGAGCACAGAAATCATGTTATTTGTGCTTTTGCTATTGGCAAAGTAGTCATTCAGTAGTCAGTTGGTAGAAGAAGAAGAAGAAGAAACCTTTATTCGTCACATGCACACTTCAAGCACAGTGAAATTCATCCTCTGCATTTAA
>JANZLB010000027.1:40185504-40196259 GCA_026167865.1 Notarius quadriscutis
GCTCCAGACCAGCAAACTGCCAAAACTTCTGCTTTTTAAGAGGTGGCCACACTTGCTGATGATCAATTAATCAAATTCATTTGATCAGCAACACCTGGCTGCTAATTGCCTTCATAATTTCTATGGAAGCAGTAAGGGTGTAGTTATTTTTTCACACACTGCTACTGCATTTTTGACTTGCTTTGTGTTAAGTAATGAATGATGGGTGAACATGTCATGTGTTATTGGTCATCTGAGGTTGTATTTGCCTAATTTTAAGACCTGGTAAGGACCAGATGATTTTTTTACTATGTCCTGACACTTAAAACCGAGACTTGAATGAGGGTGTACTTTCTTTTTCACATGACTGTGTACAATATCCTCAGCTACCTCAAGACCCCCGATGTGTGCCAGAGTAACTATCTCATTTCTAGATGCAATGAGTCCTTGGATAACTTATATCATGAATTGTCAGTCATGGCTATAGACATTAAATTTTAGTTGGCACTGGATGACATTTGCTGCCCCAACTCCAGCAATTTCTTTCTGCCCTTGGCAGCTCTGCTGCTACCCTGACTGGTTCAGTCTTTCTAAGCCTTCAGGCTTTCTCATCATCAATCCTCAGCAATTCTTCATCTGTATATTCCAATTCGAACAGGTGTTGCTCTGGGATATTTTGGAAATAGCCACTGACTTCTGCAAAACCATCCATTCCCCCTCCCCCTTTTATTTAGTCCATAACTGCTCAGAATCTAGTTCATCACAGGCGGCCAGACCAAATGTTTTAGAATGAGTTGTTCTTATAGAGTAGTTGCATTATGAAAGACAGCTAATCAGACCATTTTCCACAACTGTATCCAAAGTGCAAGTCTATATTGAGGGCTTCTGTTTCCTCTCAAATTCTACTGTCTATAATGTGAAAGTTTTATTATTCGGACATTACCATGGCTACAAAAATGTTATTTTTAGTCATATACTTAGCTCAGATGAAAAAAAAAATATATATAAAATAATTACAGTATGCTGTCTTTCAAATGCTGCTTTGTTTCTTCTCTGATATAGTGCTTTGAGTTATGCATTAAGATTATTCATGTCAGGAATGCATGAGATAGATGGATATAAAAGCAGTCGAGAGTTTATTACAGCAAAGCTGGCAGTCAAATCCAAATCAGTGATCAAAGACAGAGTCAACAGACAGGCAATGGTCAGGCAAGGCACAGATAGAATAGAATATCAAAGGCAGAGACTTTGAGCAATAACCAAAGTACAAACTGGATCAACAAATAATCAATCAGCACAGAATATAAAGGCTTGGTAAGGCTACAGTCACACTATAGCTCGTGATGCTTTGTGATGGGTTACTGATGAAAATAAGGCATTTTGGTGGTGATGGACAGTGATGTGCACTTGGTGCAGGTGAGCTAAAAGTTGTGGTCACACAGCAGGCGAACAGTTGGCCCTTTTCTTTTCAGGAGACCAGGCATTTTTCCAAGGAGACATGCTTGAGGGTTTTCTATGTATTGGTGTCTGGGAGCAGAATGATTGCTGATGCTTTGCTCAATAGATTTCAACAATGCGTGACATCAGCACCAACCAATCAGTGATGATCACAAATGTGTCATCTAACTGTCACCAAACATCCATCCTTTATCCATATCCACTTATCCTATGCAGGCTCACAGACAAGCTGGAGCCTATCCCAGCTGACTATGAGCAAAAGGCAGGGTACACACTCGACAAGTCATCGCAGGGCTGACACATAGAGACAAACAACCATTCACACCTATGGTCAACTTAGAAGCACCAATTAACCTAACCTGCATGTCTTTGGACTGTGGAGGAAACCAGAGCACCTGGAAGAAACCCATGCAGACATGGGGAGAACATGCAAATTCCACACAGAAAGGCCCCCATCGGCCACTGGGCTTGAACCCAGAACCTTCTTGCTGTGAGACGACAGTGCTAACCACTACACCACCGTGCTGCCCCATTGCCAAACATTTGCTGAATATTCATGAACCCTTCGCCCAAGCAATTACAAACCTCGGCAAAGGATCGCCAAAGGAACATATTTTTGCTCTTAAAATAGCTCTTAACTTTTGAACGACTCAACATCCAAACATGATTCTTCTTCAAGATTCAAGAGCTTTGTTAATACATCCATATACAATGCACTGAAATACCATTTCCCTCAGAGTCCTCATGGTGCATTTATAGAGAAATAAAAGTTTACAAAACAAGGTCCACTGCAACCCCAATATAATGAGCTCTTTTACTTTCAGTCAGTCTTCAAAAACAAAACAAAACACACCAACAACATCACTGAGCCATGTGCTTCTCTTCCCCCCAGAGACAAACAATATGTAATCAAAGTCCGCAGTCTAGTGTACAATACATGTTAATGCCATAAAAAAGGCTTAACTAGCCTCGCTTAGGTGTTGATCACAAACGATTATTGAGAACGGCAACCACTGACTTAAAAAATACCTTAAAATATTTACAAGCTAAAAGAAGTTTCACTTGAGTCTTTATTCCGAAAGTACTTTTGTCATGGCTACTTGTCAATGTAAGACACTCTTGGTCGAAGACAAACTTCATATCCTGGACTGTTTAAAGTGTCTTGAGAAAACAATGAATTTGGCCTAAGAACATTGTATCCCAAAATATTCAATTTCAGCTTCTAAAGTAAAAGATCTGTGAGACTCCGTCCATAACTGCAATCAACACGATGGACTATAAAGAAAGAAGATGCAGCAAGCAAAAATATAGCAAGCAAAAAAAAAAAACAAGAAGTGGAAGACTTCAAAAACTTGGGGTCCCAGATGAGGAGCACTGCAAATGATATCAATGCCCGTAAAGCAGCTGCATGGAGGGCCTGCAACAAGCTGGACAAGATATGGAGGTCAAACATGTCAAGAGTGCTAAAGCACTATGGTGGTGTAAGTGGTTAGCACTGTCGCCTCACAGCAAGAAGGTCCTGGGTTTGAGTCCAGTGGTCGACAGGGGCCTTTCTGTGTGGAGTTTGCATGTTCTCCTCATGTCTGCATGGGTTTCCTCCAGGTGCTCTGGTTTCCCCCACAGTCCAAAGACATGCAGGTTAGGCTAATCGGTGGCTTTAAATTGACTGTAGGTGTGAATGGTTTTTTGTCTCTGTGTCAGCAATAACCTGGCGACTTGTCCAGGGTGTACCCTGCCTCTCACCCATAGTCAGCTGAGATAGGCTCCAGCTTGCCTGTGACCCTGCACAGGATAAGCGGTTATGAATAATGGATGGAACAACTTCTCCAGTCTTTTGTTGCCCCTTTCTCAACTTTTTTTGAAATGTGTTGCTGGCATCAAATTAAAAATGAGCATACAGTTTTCAAAAAACAATAAGATTTCTCAGTTTCAGCATTTGATATTTTATCTTTGGACTATTTTCATTGAAATATAGGGTTTTTCTATGATTTGTAAATCATTGGCTTCTGTTTTCATTTGCATTTTATTCAGCATCCCATCTCGATTCCCAAAAAGTTGGGATGCTGTGTAAAACAAATTAAAACAGAATGCAGTGATTTGTAAATCCTTTTTGACCTATATCCAACTGAATACAATATAAAGACAAGATATCTAATGTTCACACTGATAAACTTTATTGTTTTTTGTAAATATACACTCATTTTGAATTTGATGACTGCATCATGTTCCAAAAAAGTTGGGACAGGGGCAACAAAAGACTGAGAAAGTAATGAAATGCTCAAAAAACACCCAATTGGAACATTCTACAGGTAAACGGGTTTATTAAAGGCTCAGTCTTTCACAAGTAAGGATAGGGCAATGTTTGCATGGGCAAATAGTCCAATAGTTTAAGAACAACATTTCCCAATGTACAATTGCAAGAATTTAGGGATTTTGCCATCACAATCCATAATATCATCAAAAGATTCAGAATCCAGAAATAAAGAATCCAGAGGAATCCCTGCACATATAAGGGGCAAGGCCCAAAACCAACATTGAACACCTGTGACCTTTGATCCTTCAGGCGGCACTGCATTAAAAACTGATATGATTGTAGGAAGTATATTGCTACATAGGCTCAGGAACACTTTGGAAAACCATTGTTGGTAAATACAGTTCATTGCTGCATCTACAATGCAAAGTGAAAGCCATATATTGGCAACATCCAGAAATGCTGCTGAATTCTCCAGGCCCAAACTCATCAAAAATAAACTGACACAAAGTGGAAAAGTGTGCTGTGGTCTGATGAGCCCACGTTTCAAACTGTTTTTGAAAATCATGGACGTTGTCTTCCAAGCTAAAGAGGAAAAGGACCATTTTAAACAAAGTTTAAAATCCAGCATCTGTGATGGTATGGAGGTGTGTTAGTGCATATGGCATTGGTAACTTGCACATCTGTGAAAGCTCCACTAATGCTGAAGGGTATATACAGGTTTTGGAGCAACATGCTGCCATCCAGGCGGTCTTTTTTTGGGAAGTCTCTGCTTATTCCAGCAAGACAATTCCAAACCACATTCTGCACGTGTTAAAACAGCGTGGCTTTGTAAGAGTGCAGATGCTAAACTGGCTTGCCTGCCTGCCTCCCATTGAAAATGTGTGACGCATTATGAAACACAAAATAGTTAATTTAAGCAACAGCTTGCCCGCAACCCTGCACGGGATAAGCGGTTGCAGATGATGTAATGGAATGATTTGCAAGTCATTGTATTTTATTTACATTTTACACAGCACTCTAACATTTTTGGAATCAGGGTTGTACATTAACATGTAGTCTTTTGGCAGATTTGTGGTTATTAAAGTCAAATACGAGGGGTAATATTCCTGTCTTGAATAAGCTGTGTAAAAGGGGCTATTGCGCGTAGTCAGCTGGGATAGGCTCCAGCTTGCCTGCGACCCTGTTGAACAGGATAAAGTGGCTAGAGATAATGAGATGAGAGAGATATATACACACACACACACACACACACGTGTGTTTAAATTAACCTTCGGCACTGAAAAGAGTGAATTAAAGGATAGTCATTAAAATAATCCACGTTTCCAATAAAATAACAACTGTTTCTAGAATGTTTCTTGTTTGTTCAGATGTACCTTTTCAGTGACAGTCCTCGCTTTGTTTCTTTGTCAGCCTTTTTAAGTACTTTTTTTTTTTTTTTACACTGACAGTCTTTTTTGTCAGTACTCTAAACTTTGTTTGAAAAGAGTCTGCCCACAGAGCCGCAGTTTCATAACAGCAGTTTCAGGCCAGTGGCATTGAACGCATAGGACATCGTGTGAACATTGTGCCATTAGCAGACGAAAAATTCCCCCAGTGCCTTAGTTTTTGAGGGTACATTGTACACTGAAGACACATTGCTGATATATATGCCAATATTAGCAATAGATACATTTGTTTTGCCATATAGATTTTTGCCCAACATTTGTAGTTTCCCCAACCATGTTAGGATTTCTGAAAGGAATTATTTATTTTTTGTTTCTAAATCATATAACTTGGCTTCCTTGGCTGAAACTTGACTTAGCAGAGCTGGGGTTTGAAATAACCTTCCAATCAAGAGCTCACAACTTTTTTTTTTTTTTTATTGTGTCCTTTATTCAGTTCTCTGTCTACTAATGCACTAATATATATACATTTATGAAAGATACCTTCATAATAATATGTCTCTGTGTACTTTCCCCTGTGATTAATCATGAACCTTTTGGCACTGGACCATGTCACAGTGCTCAGAAGACTTAGAAAGTGAGGATTAAAATCTGGTTTCTTCCTTTTTCAAGGTATGTGAGTTGACAATGGAGGCATATTTCCCACAGCTTTCAGTTGCCTCAGATCCTCGGCTGTTTCATATCCTCCCTTGGTTTCTGTCACTCAAATGAAAGTAATCTTGTGCTCTATCTGCATGTATAACATTCTATAACGTTTAAGCAATTGATGTAAACGTATGTTTGACATGCTTGAAACTGAAACAGGTTGTTCTGATTGCTTGTTTTGGTAAGTTAAATCCTTGAGATTTATCTTCACATGCACATTCTGCTCCCTGCTTAATGAAGGTTATGTTGTCCAGTAACATCTTTCTTCTTTTCATAAGATAGATGTGGCAGCAGGGGCGTGGCCTAGCGTCAGTTTGTGAATGGAGGACAGGGCCAGGGAAGGTGAATGGCAAAGTCAATGCACCTGTGCCTAATTAACGTTGTGTGTCTGTGTTGCAGTGATAAAGAATAGAAAAGGAGGGAGAGAGCAGAGAGAAAGGAACTCTCCCAATCAGAACACGCGTGTGTGTGTTGCATGTGTGACTGGGAAAGTGTGAGTGTATGCGGCTGAAAAGCTATGGAAACAAATAAAATAAAGTATGTGTGTGGACATCAACTCCTGCCTGTCATGCTTCTGTACTCCACCCACATCAGGGAACTGTTACAGTGGTGCCGAAACCCAGGACGTACAGAAAGGAACCACCTCATGGAGTCCTCCCCATTCAAAGAGCTCATCCATGCCCTCGCTACTGGCCAGCAGAACCAGCATCAAGCGCTGACCACCCTCCGGAAGGAGCAAGAGCAACGTCTTGAAGCCTTGATGCTGGCCCAGCAGGAAGATCGCCAGGCGTTCTGGCATCTGCTCCTGTCGACAGGGGCTTTGACCATCACCACAGTGGACCCTCCTCACACCACCCTCACGAAGATGGACCCGCAGGACGATCCAGAAACTTTCCTTGCTCTTTTCAAGCAAGCGGCCGAAACGTGGGGTTGGCCGCTTGAGCAGCGCGTGGCCCGCCTCCTCCTGCTTCTGACTGGTGAGGTGCAGGTCACAGCGCTGCAGCTCCCTGCTGCCAGCCGGCTCAGGTACGCCGACCTGAAGAAAGCCATCCTGCAGCATGTCGGCCGCTCCCCGGAATAACACCGCCAGCATTTCCAGATGCTGACGTTGGAGGAGGTCAGCTGGCCGTTTGCATTTGGCCGGCAACTCCGGGATGCCTGCCGGCGGTGGCTGAGGGCGGAAGACTGCGATGCCAACAGGATCATCAATCTGGTGGCACTGGAACAGTTCATCTCTCGACTTCCGGAAGGAACAGCGGAATGGGTCCAGTGTCATCGGCCAGCATCGCTAGAATGAGCCATCGAGTTGGTGGAGGACCATCTGGAGGCAGTTCCGATGGCAGGCGGACAAGGCGCCTCTCCTCATATTCTTTCTCTCTCTCCTTTCCCCCCCCTCTCCCACTCTCTCTTCCCCACCCCGTTCCCCCGCCTCGGAGGCAGAGGCCGGCTCCTCCCCAGCCAGCCTGTTGCACCCGTGGTGTCCTCCCATCTCCCTCTTCCATGTCTGTCTCTTCTACCCCTCAGGTGAGTGACGCCCATAACGCCAGTGCAGGGAGAAAGCCTGGGCCGGCGTACTGGCGCGGCGGGGAGCTGGAGCATCTCCCGAGCCAGGGCTCCGCAATGGAGGTGGGGGCTATGATCCGCATCCCCGACACACCAGAGACTGCCCCCAATCGGGCTGGAACGTATCGCATACCAGTAAGCATTCAAGGGGATACATACTGTATCACACATTGGTGGATTCCGGTTGTTATCAGACCTCAATCCACCAAAGCCTGGTGCAGGGTGAGGCATTGGGGAGAGCACAAGCGGTGAAGGTGTTGTGTGTGCACGGGGATGTACACAATTATCCTCTAGTGTCTATCCATATCTATTTTGGGGCCAAAAGCATAGAGTTAAGACGGTGGTTAATCCTCGTCTCACCCACTCGCTGATTTTGGGGACTGATTGGCCAGGGTTTCGAACTTTATTGGAATACATAGAAGGGAGTGGGTCCTGCCATAAAATGTCACGGGGGGGATCCCGGTGTGGCATTGACTGGAGAAGCTGTCACAGAGCCATCCACATCACCAACACATCAGGAAAATACGAGGAGTGAGGAGCAGCCCTCCCCTCCTCCCGCTCTTGGGACTTCCCTCGAGGATTTCCCTTCAGAGCAGTCACGAGACGAGACACTGTGGCATGCGTTTGACCAAGTGAGAGTAATCGATTATCAAACTCTCCAACCAAATGCAGCACCCGTCTTCCCGTACTTTGCAATTATTAAAGATCGACTGTATCGAGTGATGCAGGACACTCAAACTAGTGAACAAATAACCCAGTTGTTAATCCCTAAGAGCCGTAGGGAACTCATGTTCCATGCGGCTCACTTTAATCCCATGACTGGACACTTAGGGCAGATAAAACACTAGCCTGAATAATGGCCCGGTTCTACTGGCCAGGACTTCACAGGGACATTCGTCGGTGGTGTGCGACGAATGCCAATTAATTAGTAAATCCCGCAGCTTAAGTCCTCAATGACATTAGCCACAAGACTCAAGACTTCATATGGAATTTGAAATTGTAATCTTTTCTTACATCACTGGATGTCATGAGCTCAAATTGTCACATTCAGCAGTTTTTCTTCTAAAAATTAAAATACAATCTTGTTATAGAAGAGTTGTGATCTAATATGAAGATGAAAAATTCTAGTAATGACTAGATTTCTCTCTAGAACACTGTATTAATTATTGTACTTGATATTTAGAAATGGAAGAAATAAAAAAAAATGAATAAAATAATGAACTCCACAAAAGCATATTCATTATAAATTAGACATCACTTCAGTAAACCTATGCTAAGTGCTCATCACTTTATTATTTCTAGCTTTATTATTTCCTCTTTAATCTATTAGGTTGTGATATTTTGATTAAGCTCAATTGTTCCATCTCTTTTGAACAAGGCTGTACTGTTCTGTGCACACCAGATAACCTATCTTTTGTTTCTGCTGTGTATGCCTTGGTCAATTGGTTATAGCTGTCAGCCCTCCTGTACCAGACACGGTCTCCAAATTTTTTTTTTAAATATATTCCTTGTCAACATACCCACTTTACTGAAGTTGATCTTTGCAGTGCATTTTTCAGTATCCCTGTGAGTATTGAGACGCAACCCATATTTGCCGTTACTTTTAAGCAGCAACAAGATACATGGACCTGCCTACCTCAAGGGTTTATTGACTCGGCTGCAGTTTTCTTTGTTGTTGTTGTTCAAGACTCATTGAACTCTCTGACCCTCCCTGATGGCTGCTCCAGTGTGTAGAGGACATTCTGCTTTCAGCTGAAGATGAGTCCAAGTGTGAACAAGGCTCTCTGGGTTTTCTTATGCACCTGGTTAGGTGTGGATTTAAAAACCTCATGGTCCAAGCTGCAGTTTTGTCAGCCTTTGGTGCGATACCTTGGCTTTGACATCTCTCAAGGTGAGTGTCGTCTCTCATTTGATTGGCTTTCTGTGATACTTGGGGCGGCTCCTCCCTTGCAAAAACTGCCATGTTGTTTTTTCTCTGACTCATTAACTATTTTTGTCAATACATTCCAGACTGTTTTGATCATGACAAGATCCTGAGAAAGTCCTGCCTCAAAGAGCAGCCCAATGACATTATATGGACTTCTGAAATGGTGCACTCTTCCTGTTATCTGAATTATCATCAACTCCAGCACTGGGTCTGTCTGACTCCAATCTGCCATTCCACCTGTACGTCTTGGAGGACAGAGTGACCACGGTGGGGGGCCTGGTCCAAGATCACGGCGGAGGTCATCATCCTGTAGCTTATCTATCAAAGACCCTGGACCCAGTGGTCCAGGGCATGCCTGCATGTTTATCTGCTGTTGCAGACTCTGCTCTCATGGTGACTGATGCTGAAAAACTGGTAGTCTCACCCTCTGATTTTGCATTCATCTCATCAGGTATACTCAATTTCAAACAATAATCAGACAACATAAGACCGCTCAGCGATGTTATGGTTATGAGTCTAATCTATGTGCCACATAGAACTTGTCTATCAAACTTGTCATATCAGATAATATCCCAGCTCTTTTGTTACACTGCCTGTTGACTTCCTGCAGGTCCAGCCCAGATCCAGCATGTTTGGAACATGACTGTCTAGATGAAATTATCTCCACCTCGTCACTGAGGTGTGATATGTCTCAGACTCCCTTTGAGGATGGTGTGCATGTGTTTGTTGATAGTTCTCTTGTTGAGAACCTAATTATTTAGCTTTTCTGTGTGGATATTCTGTTTATACAGATTCCTGTTACATCTTTTTGATAGCCAATTTTATTTATTTATTTTTTTTTTAGAAAATTTGACACTCTTGGCTTTAAGGCCGCTGATGGTAAACTTGTATCACATGCCTTTCTTGTCACGGCTCTTTTAGAAGCATGTTCCCTGCCAAAAACAATTGTCCATCATCAAAACCAAAGGTCATGACTCTGGTGACTCAACTGAGGCCAGTGGGCACCACTTAGCTCATCAAAAGTCACTAAACGGGCAGCCAAAGAGGGCAAATCTTGCAAAAAAAAATGTTTCTGAATTACCCATTTATTCAATGTTTTCTCATTTTTCCTTTGTCTCATAACAGCCTAGGCATAGCTTTCCTACAGACTGAGGCTACTGAGACTGACTTGACCTTCTACTGTCCAACCTTTGTGAAATTAAAATAATTCCCAATTCGAGATCCAAATGATCTCCTCTTGAGGTAATTATGTGATTACCGTTTGGCAGTGGACCATGCAGTGCTCAGAGGACTTAGATGTACAGAGTGCATGGGTATTTGCAGCATTTTATAATGAGTTTACGTCAATCCAAGCAATTTCAAGGTCTGGTAACATATTATTATTATTATTATTAAGGATACAAAGGATTTCTGATCTCCCATAGCCTAAATTGTAGCCATAGCTGAATTGATGACCGAGCCTAAATGAGTAGCCTTAATCAAAATGT
>JANZLB010000027.1:40880757-40893269 GCA_026167865.1 Notarius quadriscutis
AATACGAGTCATGATATAAGGTTACTAAAACCGAAAATGTAATTGAATAACACGTTAATTAAGAAATAAAGCAAGTTTAAAAATTACTTCAGTTCCCCTTTAATTAAACATACTATAGCACTGTAAATATGGAATGGCTTGTAGATTATTGGAGTACAAGAAGTATTTACGGCCCACTAAATTCCCTTAAAAACAAAGGGTGGAGCACTCACAAAAACAAGCAAACAAACAAACAAACAAACAAACAAAACCCCACAAAAATATTGTTATTCTTGTCTAATCGGTTTAACCATCATCGAATCGGCTGAAGGACAGTCAGATCAGCGGTCACTCTGATCCATTATATATATCATTTCAGAAACTGAGAAAGTTGAATCCACCTCCAGCATTTTGATCTTACAATGCGACAGGATATAATAAAAGGCTTTAAGTGCATAATTCATGTTTTATTAAATTGTAATCGGTCTCAGTGACAACCAAATCCATCTGAAGGGCCATCTGAATTCCAGTGCACATTCCAACGCATTTCCTAATATCTGTCACAAAACAAAAAAATTTTTTTTTCAGTTTACAAAATGCTCAGGGCTTGCTATGAAGGTGATTTCATTTTGACTCAAAAAGGCACTTCTGGTGTTTCCCCCCCAAACCTTCATGACTGTACCACAGAAGTCCCTCTATAGGCAGGTATGGCAATGTGTTGTCACGCATTGCTTGTGGTGTTCTGCTAACAGGCAAGCAGAAAGGCTTCACATATTCATGTTTCATATGCGACTCAGTTCTTTGCACAAGGCATAATCACACACTATCACCAACTGATGGTGTTTGATTATGATGCACAAGCCCAGGACACCACCCCCACCCCCACCACCATTACAGAAGGGAACTGCAGATGCCATTACAGGGAGTGAAGGGGATTGCAGATACCAGATTTTTTTTCCCCCCAGACAAGTCTCAGAATCTAGGCCTTCACTGGGTAAAAGAACATAGTTACTTTCTGAACATTAAAAGAAGAAAACACGTTTTTCCCTTTTGTTCTATATTTCTGGGCTGCTTTACTCCAAGCCTGCCAAGCATGAACTAAACAGTGAAGAGTAACGGAGCTGTTGAGAATTATCAACACATGCTCTGTGCCATGTCAGGAGATCATTTCAGGTCAAGGGGACAGTTCTGTCCAGTAATTCTCATTTAAATTAATTCCATGCACTTGAACAGGAAGCTTATATTACAAAGTCATCCAGCGTTAATGACAGCTGATATTTGGCTCAGCCTGGTATAAACAAGGAAGCGTCAATGACACAAAAAGAACTGTCATTTAAAGAGGATCACAGAGTATTGAGTCTGGATTATACCTAATTACATTTGGATAGCATTTAGTGTTAAGTGCATGCCACCAAGTCTGCCTGAAGGCCTGAACAGCATGTAAGTCATGGCAAGCCAGAGGGATTTTCCAAGCAATTAGTAAAAGTGAAAGCTTACAGACAACCACTTTCAGTGTAGCAATACCTGTTTTACTGTGTCACTTCAACCCTTCACTGAAGTGTCACTAGGTGAGATTTTTTTTGTAATATTTAAGAATTCATTCTCCACCTTCCTTATAATGTAGTGACCAATCCCTTCTGAACCTATGACTAATTAATATAACATACCATATTTTGTACCACATAATTCAAGTTTTATCCCCTGTAACTACATCTAGCATTTTGAGTTTTCATTCTTTAGTCTGATGATAGTGGAGAGAAATGTTGCATCATATTTGCTGCATCATCATACTTCAAAAGGTGTGGTATACTGGATTAATTCATATTGTAGGTGGATTGCAAAGTTCATCTACCATACCAAAGCAGTAACTAAGACACCAGTTTCTATCCAACCCATTGAGTCATCCATTTTGAGTAGGTGGGACGTGCCATTACGACTGTATACAGAATGATCTGTTAGAGGACGTTTTTATAAACAGTAGCGTGCTATGAGAAGCACATGGCGTCACTGTGACATAATCATGTAGGATAAACTTGGGTCTTTTATCAGAGCTTCCTGACATCCTCCAAACACTCCAAACAAGTCCTCAGTGGTTCCACATGGCAAGGACATCAGTAACTCCATGCAATCTTCTAACAGCCATCCTGAGGAGGTAATCAGTGCCTCCATTCAATTTACTCACATAGCTATCAGTCCTTTCAGACCATCTCCTCATGTTCATCCCATGGAAAGCAGGATTTTCACACAGGCTTCTACAAGCCTTCCAGATGAGGTCATCAGTGCTTTCATGCAATCCCTTTCACACCCATCTTGATGTGGCTCTTTCAGTGGAAATATAAGGTGTGGGAATAGACTTGCAGTATTGATAAACAGTGTACTTTGAATGGTGTCCTTTGAAGAAGACCTAGAGTTTAGCTGTAAACTTTGAAGAAAGCTTTCCAGTCTACTTGAAGAGGTTACTTTGGGGAAAGACATACAGTCTAGATGAATGGTTTACTTTGGAGGAAGATCTCCTGTCTAACTGAACATTGTTCTTTGGAGGAAGGCTTTCAGTTTAGTTGACCAGTATTCTTTGGAGAAAAATTAACAGTCGAGTTGAACAGTGTTCTTTGGAGGAATATCTCCAATCTAGCTGAACAGTGTACTTTGAAGAAAGATCTCCAGTCTAGTTGACCAGTGTACTTTGGAGAAAGATCTCCAATGTAGTTGAACAGTGTACTTTGGAGAAAGATCTCCAGTCTAGATGAACAGTGTACTTTGGAGGAAGATCTCCAGTCTACTTGACCAGTGTACTTTGGAGGAAGATCTCCAGTCTAGTTGACCAGTGTACTTTGGAGAAAGATTGCCAGTCGAGTTGACCAGTGTTCTTCAGAGGAAGATCTCCAGTCTAGTTGACCAATGTTCTTCAGAGGAAGATCTCCAGTCTAGTTGACCAGTGTACTTTGGAGGAAGATCTCCAGTCTAGCTGAACAGTGTATTTTGGAGGAAGATCTCCAGTCTAGTTGACCAGTGTTCTTCAGAGGAAGATCTCCAGTCTAGTTGACCAGTGTACTTTGGAGAAAGATCTCCAGTCTAGCTGAACAGTGTACTTTGGAGGAAGCTCTCCAGTCTAGTTGAACAGTGTACTTTGGAGAAAGATCTCCAGTCTAGATGAATGGTGTACTTTGGAGGAAGATCTCCAGACTAGATGAACAGTGTACTTTGGAGGAAGATCTCCAGTCTAGTTGACCAGTGTACTTTGGAGAAAGATCTCCAGTCTAGCTGAACAATGTACTTTGGAGAAAGATCTCCAGTCTAGATGAATGGTGTACTTTGGAGAAAGATCTCCAGACTAGATGAACAGTGTACTTTGGAGAAAGATCTCCAGTCTAGTTGACCAGTGTACTTTGGAGAAAGATTTCCAGTCTAGTTGAACAGTGTACTCTGGGAAATATTGATATGTATTTAGTCTAGTTAAACAGTCTACTTTAGGAAAAGATTTACTGTATAGTTGAACAGTGTTCTTTGGGGCAGCCCCTAAGTCACCACAGGAAAAAAAAAGCCAACCATGATAATCAATCTCCTTAATTTAATGTAGCTGCTGCTTGCGTTGTCAAAACTATACCACAAAATCCCCTATGGTTTGGTTTGATTCATTTGTATCTAGGTAATTTTCAAAGTGTATACTGATGTCTATCGTTTGATCTGTGATTCCTGAAGTGTGGGCCTGAGACTTCCAGGAGTCTGTGACCTACATTGCTCCTTTATGATTATATTTTAATGCAATGATTGGGGTGGCGGAGATCACTGTTGCCTACTTTCATGTTCCTGTAATATAATATTACAGTTAGTATATAGTGATTGTAGTTATAGTCATGTGGATTTCAAATTGTTGTATCATTACACCATGCAAGATAACACGTTTCATTTGGGAAGCTCAAAAACTCTAAAAAAGTAGCATAAATAAGGTTTAACTAAAATCAATGACAAATAACAAAAAGCAAAAGAAATTAAACTCTAACTGCAGTTGCAAATCAGTCATAGGTGTCTTTGGCTGCAAAAAGTTTCATATCCTCTGCTTTCTATATTAATTACAGAATGCTGCTGGACTGTGGTTCTGTTCAGAAACTTGTAAAAATGGTCAGTTATCTTTAAAAGAAAGGGCGAGACTGAGTTCAGTATTGACACTGCTGTATGCATGAACTGTCTATCAGTTTGTATCCATGAATGTGGTCATATCAAAACAATGCTCTGTCTCTGTGGACTAGGAAACCGTTCCCATGGTGATAGCCTGTAGTTAAAACAGACAGAGGAGGAAGTGGAGGAGGAAGTGGCTCAGCACGGATGACGCATACAGTCGGCACTCTTGTGTCGAACTACATGCTATCTATCTACACATGTTTTCCAGGTGCTGCAGAGTTAGGATTCTTAGAAATCAAACCAAAATGGTTGAATTAATTTGTTATAGAAGAGTCACATGTATGGACTTGGCTGTAAAAGGCTGCAAGAATTGGTTTGCTTACAATTGATTCACTTTGAATTCATTTTACTGTTGATTCATTTAAGGTGCTTCGTTTACCGTGTTATGGATTGTACTCTGAGAGAGGCACAAGTTTCCAAAATGATCCAGGCATGCATGGAAATTCTCCACACCAAACACACACTCCTCAGCATGTTAAACAGTCTCCCTCCTCCCTAAACCCAGTTTCCTGTGTCAAAACGACCACATCACACCCAAACGCTGAGGGAAACATTTACTAAAGCCTCCTCTCATGCAACCAGTGGTTGCTTCAGGAAGAAAAGTCATGAGTTCGAGAAGCTGATTGGCTCTTTAGAATGTCGTACCACTGCTACCCACACCCATTTTTAGAGTGAGACCCACACATGAGAGTATTATGTCATGCTTCTTTGTTATTTTGGGTAGGGTGATGGAGCTCACAGTTAAATCATTCATTTTCACACCTACTTTCAATGGTTCATTTCATATGTTCCCTGGGCAGGGCTAGAAGCATGGACTAAATAAAGGTTATATGCAAGGTTATATAATAAATAAGGTTATAGTGTGCCTAAATTTGAACAATGTTTAAACCAGTTTTACATTTTTAAACCATGACTCAATTGCCAATTAAACCCACCCAAATAATGGTGGTACAGTAAAGCATGGTGTAAGCCATCCTCATCCAAGCAAAGGTTTTTTAGGAGAAATACAGTGTCTTGCAAAAGTATTCATCCCCCTTGGTGTTTTTCCTGTTTTATCGCATTACAAACTGGAATTAAAATGGATTTTTTTTTTTGGGGGGAGCACCATTTGATTTACACAACATGCCTACCACTTTAAAGGTGAAAATTGTTGTTTTTGTGACACAAACAATAATTAAGATGAAAAAAACCCCCAGAAATCTGGAGTGTCCATAAGTATTCACCCCCCAAAGTCAATACTTTGTAGAGCCACCTTTTGCTACAATTGCAGCTTACAATTATAAGTCTCTTGGGGTATGTCTCTGTTAGCTTAGCACATCTAGCCACAGGGATTTTTGCCCATTCCTCAAGGCAAAACTGCTCCTACTATTTCAAAGTTAGATGGGTTGCGTTGGTGTACAGCAATCTTCAAGTTATGCCACAGATTCTCAATTGGATTGAGGTCTGGGCTTTGACTTGGCCATTCCAAGACATTTAAATGTTTCCCTTTAAACCACTCCAGTGTAGCTTTCGCAGTATGTTTAGGGTCATTATCCTGCTGGAACGTGAACCTTTGTCCCAGTCTCAAACTTCTGGCCAACTCAAACAGGTTTTTCTCTAGAATTGCCCTGTATTTAGTGACATCCATCTTTCCTTCAGTCCTGACCAGCTCCTTCACATTTCCACTGTGTGATGGTCCATCCCAGAGAAGTCAACAGCATTTCTGGACACAGTTCACATAAGCCTTCCTTTTTGTACAGTAAAGTTTTAACTGGCATTTGTGGATGTAATTCTGTATTGTAGTGCTTGACAAAGGTTTGCCAAAGTAATCTTGAGCCCATTTGGTTATATCAGCTATAAATGAATGACGGTTCTTGATGCACTGCTGTCTGAGGGATCAGAGATCACGGGTGTTCAGCTTAGGCTTGCGCCCTTGCCCTTTATGCACCGAAATTCCTCCAGATTCCTGGAATCTTTTAATGATATTATGCACCTTAGAGGGTGAAATATCCAAATCCCTTCCTATATTTCTTTGAGGAACATTGAAATGTTTTAAAACAATTTTCTTGCACAGTTTGTTGACAAACTGGAGATCCTCAGCCCATCTTTGCTCCTTAAAGCCTTTCCTGGATACTGATTTTGTATCAAATCAGGATTACAATCACATGTTGATATCACCTTTTCCAAATCACATCATTATTTAATTGTTTAAACTCATTACTTGCTCTAAATGTCCTCCATCCCAACTTTTTTTCTGCATTGTGTTGCAGGCCTGAAATGCAGGAATGGATGTATATTGACAAATAAAATGAAGTTGACCAGACATAACATGAAATATATTGGTTTCATATTGTCTGCAATGAAATCCACGTCTAGGTATATTTAGAAATCACCGTTTTCTTTTTTTATTTGCATTTTCCATACCATCCCAACTTTTTCTAATTTGGGGTTTTACTACAATTGAGGTACAGTGCATTATTGCAAACATACACAGCAACTGAAGGCTTACTTTTTCTGGTTATTGAACTTATTTGTCCAAAGGCAACCACAAACTAATAACCCAGAACAAATTACCCAGACATGATATCTGGTTGTCCTGGA
This sequence comes from Notarius quadriscutis, assembly GCA_026167865.1. Classification (NCBI taxonomy): domain Eukaryota; kingdom Metazoa; phylum Chordata; class Actinopteri; order Siluriformes; family Ariidae; genus Notarius; species Notarius quadriscutis. The sequence goes on from JANZLB010000027.1 coordinate 40,887,496, forward strand.
TACCAGGGCTACTGATTTGTCCACCTATAAACAGACTTTTCTACCCCAACTCATGCCATTTTAACCTGCAACCTATAACTCAAACACACAATCTCATCCATGATTACAATCCAGTCAAACTAAGAGTGCTCAATTTGCTCTTTGCAGCTCACAGTATTGTTTGATTAACTGAACCAATGTTTGCTACCTGTGCGCTCCCACGGTAGGTGGGTTCATTTGGGGCGTTCGTACGGTAGCTCCCTTGCTGCCTGTAGCCATTGTCCTCCCGTTCGTTCCTATGTTCTGAGGGACTGTGGGGTTGGTGGTAGCTTTGAGGGAAGGTTTGGGGTTTTACTAAATGCTGAGGTGGAGGAGGTGGTGGAGGAGGTGGTGGTGGTGGGGGAGGAGGCGGTGGAGGTGGTGGAGGGGGAGGGGGAGAGAAAGATGGCAACCAGGGGGCCGGAGTCTGAGTCCGGGGGGTGGCATGGGGTGGCCGTCCACGACTGATTGAATCATAGGGCACTCTGGGAGCAAGTGGAGAAGGTGGGCGCTGTGGGGCTGGATGTGAAGGTGGAGGAGGATAGGAGGGAGCAAGAGATGGCCTAGGGGATGGAGAAGGTTGAACAGATTTGTGATAGAAGTGGGGTGAGGGAGGAGGAAGAGGTAAAGGTGGTGGGAACTGATTGGAAGTGTGCGGAGTAGGGGCCAGTTTTTTCAGAGGCTGTCTTAGACTCTGATCCACCTCATCCAGGTTGATGTCATCCAGGTCAGTAGTCGCAAGCTGAAAACCTCCAGGGAATCTTTGCACCGTGGATACAGGAGATCGTGATGGGCTCATCTGCACAAAACAGCTCATCTGGTTAAAAATCATACCCTCTCCACTTCACAGAAAGCACTGCAACTCCAACTCAACCTACTTATAAAACTCCACACAAAATAATCTTGAGATCAACACAAGCTCTGCAAATCATCCAGTCTGAGCGTTTACCTCGGGAGAGTCATTCTCCACAGAGGAAATCTGCTCCAGTCTAGTCTGGCAAAGCCGCTCCACCCAGTACTGCACTTTCTCCGACTCCTCCAGATCCTCCCGCTCGGTCTCTGTTACCTGCCCACACCAGCACATGCTGCAGAAACACCTCAGAGGCCTTAAACAGACCATTGTACTGGATTCCCTTTGTGCTGTTTTTACCCACAACAAAATAAAACTCTGGCAATTCCACTATAATGACACTTGAGTGAAGATTTTACCTCTTGCAAGAGTCGATTAATTTTCATCTGTTTCTCTCGCTCAAGTATCTCTTCCTTTTCTTTGGCCAATTTCAGCTCAAACTCCATCTCTTTCTTGTTCTTCTTCTCTGTTGGAAGCGTGTCTGTTTTTGACATCTTTTTCTTCTTCTTTGTCTCTTTTCCTTTCTGAATATTATAATAATTTTGTTCGATATTGGACAGAAGTTTGTTTTTATGCACACCACACAAAATACCATCCACATGCTGTCACCCACACACTACAGTTACCATGTTACTATATATATATAAAATGTTTTCTCAATGACACTAAAGGGCAATGACTTCATCATGGTAATGTTAGTAAATGTAGACTCTTTTCTGAAGAAATTTTTGATCTGAAATTTTATCACAAACACTATATCACAAACACTGCTCTCCATTCCAACACGCAGAGTACCTTTCTGTGTGTAGGGAGTTTTCCTTCATAGCGGTAAAACCAGTTGCGAGCTATGGGATCAAGATTTAAAAGAGTTAAACAGGAAGTAACGTGTTCCGACCATACGACTTAAATTCAACAGCTTCCAAAATGACCCAACCAAAAGAAATATAGTGAAAGTGCTTGCGTCCTTTTATGCGTTGTGATGCATAATTAGACGAGAAAGTGAAGGAAGGGGTTGTCAAAGGAAAACTTTTACATGCAGAGATTGAGTTCTCTTAGAGAACAGTTCAACTCCACTCACTTCTCTGCCTTCTTCTTCTTCTTCTTCATCAGTGTTAACTTCATCAACTGTGCAGGTCACAAGTGCAAGTCACAGCAGACACACACACACAGACCAAAGGAGAAAAGAGAAAGAGACTGCATTCATAAAAAAAAAAAATGAATGCACATCCAGTCAAGTGACAGATGAGTAAAAAAGGCAAGGAAGGTAAATCGATAAAAGTAGATGTCTAGATGACTTATGCTGTGAGCATATGATCATCAGTGAAGAACAGGAAAGTCTCCGTAAGATTTCACTCTCCACGTTCATGCAAGGGAACACAGGTGCCAGCATGCTTCAGTGTCTCAATGCTATGATCGTACCTGAGCTCCTGGGTTTCGATGGAGGTGGAGAATGTGATGGAGGTGAAGGAGAAGGGACAGGAGATGGACTTTTGGACTTCTCTTTGGAACCCCAGTCTTCCTCCCATTGTCTATTCTGCTTTATCTCTTCAGCCTCTATCCTAAAACACATACCGGTACATACACATGAAACAAGGACCTGAACCAGCCTATTTGACTTCTGTTTAAACCGAACACTTAGCAGGCATACTTTTCCATCTCCTTTCTGTATCTTTCCTCTTCCTCTGCAGCCTTTTGGGAAATCTCCATCTTTCTCCTGCAAGCAAACAAATAATAATAATAATTTAAAAAAATAATAACAGCAATGATCACCAACCAACGGTCTGTCAAAAATGAGACGTGCAAATGAAATGCACACGTCAATGTTCTAAAGCCACGGATGGGTCGTGAATTATTCATACCTCCATTTATTATCTATTAAATGTGAAATCCTGTGATTATTCTGAAGCATTTAATACATCCATTATCCAGATGCATTGTAATTTGATAAACTAGTACAGGTATAAAGAACTAGAGATACAAATCTGACTTGAAAATCTATTTTCTTCTCATATAAGGCAAAGTTCTGCCATCAGTTGGTGACAGAGCAGTCTCTGACTGACAGGCGCTCTTTCTCCTGCTGCTCTTTGATGATTCTGTTGGTCTCCATTGCCACTCTCTTCTGTTGCATGAGCTCCTGGCGCTCAATCTCTCGCCGAGCTTCTACTGCCAGCTTCTCCTCATCGGTCATGAACAACTCTTTGCCCTGAAATAAATCCATATGAAAAAGCTTATCAAGACTTGCACAAACATGCATGCGCTCAGACAGACACTGATTATAAACCTCATCTTTTGAACCTACTAGATCTTTAAATCGTTTAACTGTCAATCAGAACTGAAGTTTAAATTCATTCAAGTTAGTGTTTGATTTCGTACTTTAACATTAAAGGAAAAGTCTAACCTGAAACACATTAAATATGCTTACATTGAAATATTTGTGATGTGTTTAGTGAGTGAGTGAGTGATTTTCTTATGCCATGTCAACACCCGAGGCTATATCATGGCAAAATTTTTTTTAGCAGATATTACAATTACTTTATAAATAAATAATTAAAACAAATATTTAAAAAACCCAGAGTGTCAGCGACGCAGTGGCTCACACGGCCGTACCATGAGAAACCAGACTTCTTTATAATTAGCCAAGTTGTTCTTCATGATAACAGTTAGAACAATTTGATCTTCAAAACAAAACAAGTGTTTCCAGGCAAAACAAACCTCGCCCAGCAGCACTTATTTTATACCTGTATGTTGATAATGGTAATATTTCTCAATCATCAGCTATCTGGTGATAGTCCTATGAAAATCCATGGCCTTGAGTTTGACATTTCAGAGTCATTCAAGGTCAAAGGTCATGGTGCCAAATGAAAACCCATATGGCACTGTCGACCATCAACCGTTGTCAAGTGACAGCCCTCTGAAAATCCGTGACCTTGAGTTTGACCTTTCGTGGTCACTCAAGGTCAAAGATTATGGTGCCAAATGAAAGGCCATATGGGAATTTCTATATACTCACAATAGCAAACATTTGTCGATCAGCAACCGTTTTTGAGTTATCATGGAAAATGTTTTGACCAAAAGGTTGACCTTTCCGGTGACCTTGACCCGATTACCCCCAAAATTTAATCAGGTAATCAACGGACCATTGCCCACCTACTTTGAAAAGTTGAAGTCAGTCGGTACAACCGTCTAGACGGTAAATTGTTAACAGACAGTCGCGGACGAGGTAACAAACTCCGAAGCTCTTGTTGGACACATTTTTTTTTTTCTGAACTAACTTGAGTTTCATGAATACATGAATTCTTTTTGTCGATGCCCATGCAAATGATTCATGAATAAATCTGTTTGTCTTCCAGTTTGATCAATGAAAGCCATTCAGCCATTTTTTTTAAAGTTAAATCTTACTGCGTTTGTTAATTATAAGAAGTTAAAATGAATTCTGCTTGAAATAAACAAGGTTCCATCTTGTTTTATATGTATGTATTTGCCAAAATACACACATAACTCTTGCTTAATTGCCTCTTCACGTTGTACTGCGCTAATTGCTGCACTGTACTAATGACACTCTCACTTTTCTTTCTCTCTCCCGGTCACATTTTTACACCAACCCCTTCTTTGCTTGGCTTTGCTTTGCTTTTACTTCCACCCCTTTTGTTTCAATTTCTTTCATGGATCGTGGATTGAAATCCATTATCGTTGTCGATTCCTCATTTGTTACGCAATGAATTAACTCCACTTCCATCATTTTCATTTTTTTCTTATCAACAAACTTTTTTTTTTTTGGCTTCCAACCTATTCCGCTTGCCATTCACTACCCCTTCCAAACCAAATCCCCCATGGCCAGGCAGGACAGTCCTTCCTGGCTTTCCAGCGCTTTAACTTGGGGGCAGATTCGGCACTGTTCTCGCAGGACTACACCGACCCGAGCCAGGATGCGGCTGCCGCTCCGTACAGCGCCTTCACCAACGGCGATGAGCCCGAGAGCCCTGGAGGAACAGGCTCATACCAGCAACCCAGTGGAGACGGGATGTTTGATGGGTCCGCAGGATACCAGCGTCAGGAGTACTAACTATATGGAGGAAAGGCAGGAAGTGGAGCTTTGTTAGTTCTGTACGTTGGCATGGAGTTATGTAAGAGATGTTTCCAGCCAACACCATGCATTTGATAAGTTCAGAATGTTTTCAGTCATCTAGACAGTTTTATTTGACTCCGTTCTCATCATTTTGAGTGTAGGGTTGTTGGAAAAAGCCGAGAGTGAGGTTAACTTTTGCCTTGACAGTTTACAGTTTGCCTTGAAACTTAATTTTGTCTGGTGTATTGCTGATGTAATCAAAACCTTCTTGGGGTTACTCACAGTAGACATACACCAATCAGACATAACATTATGACCACTGACAGGTGAAGTGAATTACATTGATTGATTATCTCATTATAATGGCACCTTTCAAGGGGTGGGATATGCAGTGGATATAAAAAGTCTACACACCCCGTTCAAATAATAGGTTTTTCTGATGTAAAAAAAAAAATGAGACCACGATAAATAATTTCTAAACTTTTCCCACTTTTAATGTGACCTATAACCTGTACAATTCAACTGAAAAATCTGTTAGGGGGAAAACAAAAAACGTACAATAAGCTGGTTGCGTAAGTGTGCACACCCTTAAACTAATACTTTGTTGAGGCACCTTTTGATTTAATTACAGCATTCAGTCTTTTTGGGTTCACACCTACCATCAATTAAAATGACACTGATTAACCCCAAATAAAGTTCAGACATTTACTCAGTTGCATCCTCCAGCAAAGCCAGGGTTCACAGAGAGCTTACAAAGCATCAGAGGGATCTCATTGTTGAAAGGTATCAGTCAGGAGAAGGGGACAAAAACATTTCCACGGCATTAGATATACCATGGAG
>JANZLB010000027.1:40975300-40985882 GCA_026167865.1 Notarius quadriscutis
TATCTATCTATCTATCTATCTATCTATCTATCTATCTATCTATCTATCTATCTATCTATCTATCTATCTATCTATACTGTGTGCACAATCATTAGGCAAGTTGTATTCCTGAGGATTAATTTTATTCATGAATAAATAGTGTTCTCAAATCCAAATTGTTAATAAACCTAAAACCTGAATGTTTAAAAAAGGAAAAGGGAGTTTAGGCTTTCTCAGGGGAATATTTAAGCATGCACAATTATTAGGCAATATTTAGTGTGCAGAATTATTATGCAACTAAATGAAAAGCTAAAATTTTCCCATCTCACTTGTTTATTTTAATTTTTAGAGTAATGTAACAAATAAACAATTCAGAATTAACAAATAAACACTTTTGGCATTTCAAAAATATTCAGTGACTGATATTGCCACCCTTCTTTTCAATAACTGCCATGAGCCTTCCATCCTTGAAGTCTGTTAGTTTTTTGATTTGTTGATGATCAATTTTTTGTGCAGCAGCAACCATGGCCTCCCAAACACTGTTCAGAGTGGTGTATTGTCTTCCCTTACTATAAATCTCACGTTTAAGAAGGGCCCACAAGTTCTCAATAGGATTTAAGTCAGGTTAGGAAGGGGGCCATGTCATTACTCGATCATCTTTAAGGCCTTTGCGGGTTAGCCAAGCAGTGGAGTACTTGGATGCATGTGATGTTGCATTGTCCTGCATAAAAATCATGTCTTCTTGAATGATGCAGACTTCTTCCTGTACCACTGCTTGAAGAGTGTATCTTCTATAAATTGGCAGTAGACTTGGGAGTTGATTTTAAGTCCATCTTCAACCCAAAATGGTCTAACTAGCTTATCCTTAATAATAGCAGCCCATACCAGTACCCCTCCTCCACCTTGCTGGAGTCTGAGTCGAAGTGGTGCTGTGTGTCCATTAGTTATCCAGCCACGGGCCCATCCATCTGTTCCATAAAGAGTCACTCTCATTTCATCCATCCTTAAAACCTTTGAAAAATCTGTCTTCAGATATTTCTTGGCCAAATCTTGACGTTTCAACTTGCGAGTCTTGCTTAGTGGTGGTCATGTTTCAGCCTTCTTTAACTTGGCCATGTCTCTGAGCACTGAACACCTTGTACTTCTGGACACTCCAGGTAGGTTGCAGTTCTGGAATATGGTGGCACTGGAGGACAGTGGGTTCCTGGTAACTTCATGTTTAATCCTTCTCAAGTCTTTTGCGTCTTTTCTTCTCCACACGTTTTTTGCGACCCTGTTGACTATTTGCAACAAAACGTTTAATTGATTGTTCCATGGTCACATTTCAATAGCTTAGCTACTTCAAGAGTGCTGCATCCCTCTGATAGGCATTTTACAATTTTTGTCTTTTCAATGTCTGTTAAATCTCTTTTTTTTGGCCCATTTTGCCTGAGATAAAGAAGTTGCCTAATAATTATGCACACCTTAATATAGGGTGTTAATGACTTATGCCACCCCCCCATTACACAAATAAATACCACCTGAGAATGCTTAAATCCAATTAGCATTCAAGTGTATGTAGCTTGAGGTTGGAAAATATGCATGGAAATAATGGTAGGGTCAGAGTACTCACTTGCCTAATAATTGTGCACACAGTGTATTTCTGGATTCTCACCTATATTTTTTATATAAGTTTGTATTGGCATGTATGGGGAAGTCATGGTCTAATGGTTAGAGAATCAGCTTTGGGAACAAAAGGTTGCCAGTTTGATTCCCGGGACCAGCAGGAATGGCTGAAGTGCCCTTGAGCAAGGCACCTAACCCCTAACTGCTCCCCAGGCTGATCTGGGGATGTTGTACATCACTCTGGATAAGAGCGTCTGCTAAATGTCTGTAATGTAATGTAACACCCCACCAGGCTCCACAAGAGATGCTCTGACCCAGTTGTCTAGCCATCACAATTTTAACTTTTGCATTTATTGTATGTCACTCTGGATAAGAGCGGCTGCGGAATGCCATATGATGTAATGTAAATGTTAATGACATCTGTCATATGTTTATTGTTATTGTACTACTGTTGTATGTTTACTGTCTGTGCTTATTGTCTGGTCTTGGCTGCAGAGAGATATCCAAGTCAAAATTTCATTCTGCTCGGTACACTGTACTTGCTTATATGCCAGTAAAGCTTGGAATCCTTGAATGAATGAAGCAAGGTCCATAAAGGCACGGTGTACCAAGGTTGGAGTGGAAGAACTCAACTGTCCTGCACAGAACCCTGACCACAACCCCACTGAACACCTTTGGGATGAACTGGAACACTGACTACACCCCAGGCCTCCTCACCTGACATAAGTGCCCAACTTCACTAATGCTCTTGTGGCTGAATGAGCAAATCCCTACAGTCATGCTCCAAAATCTAGTGGAAAGCCTTTGCAGAAGAGTGGAGTTTATTATAACAGCAAAGCAGGACCAACTCCATATTAATGTCCATGGTGAATAGATGGAAACCAGTATTAACAGATGAATCTTCCTACGCTTGTATTCAGTTCAGCACAGTGTTATTGGACTCCAAGACACAATGTTAAGCTGCCTGTTTTGATGAAAGGCCCCAGTTTAAGAGCATTAATAGTATTTACTGTCTCTCATTATTGCCAATAGATATAAGATGGTAATACTCTCTTCCCCCTCTCAGCTGGTTCTGTTTGAGTCAGCAAAGGAGTGAGTTGGACAGCGAGCTTGCATAGACGAGGACCCTCCTACATAGTTTTGCTCTATTAGAATATAATAGGTACCACCTCCCTCCCCTTGTGATATATTTCTCCTCGGTGTGTCTTCTTCACGCATCAGAGCTGCTGTTTAAAAGCTCTTTCCCACAGAGAGTTAAGGCAAAAAAAAAGATGGCACGCATAAGCTTCACTCAAAACAGCAACCTACTTCACAATCCAACACATTATGAACTCCTGAATTAGGACACCTTCTGGGGAACTACAGGGACACAAAATGATCCAAATCCTATTAATCTTTTATGAAAATGAAATGCTGACATTTTGTGATCTAATTAAAAAAGACCACATTATGAATGGCAGAATGGTTCCAATAATTATTCCGAGTGTGTGTGAAAGGAAAAGGTGACTAAATGGTGAACATGTTCGAATCTAGCCAAAAAGGAAAACGCTTAACAAAAGCCCATTTTATGCATATCATTACAGTCACATTCTTTCCCCTTAAGCTTTAATTATTCAATTAGTGCAAAATGCCATTCCATGCTGTGATTAAATTGGGTAAATGCATCCATTAAATTGTCTGTTGCTTAATCAGCCACTAAACTGCTCTCCTCTTTAAATGTACTTTGAATGCTACATATTGTTTATATGCACAGTACAATGCACTCATCTCAGTGTAGTCTGCACATTTGCATTTCATCCTCCTCTTTGCTACCCCGATAATTCAGATCCAAATGCCTTCCTTCATCATCTGAAGCCATTAGATAATAACGTCCCACAGTGTCTGTCTAGTTCCTTGGTCAGCAACTTATCTTTCTCTGGACACTGGCCCCTACAGGCCTTTAAATCATTGCTTCCTACTCAAAATAACCAAGCCAGTCACGTTGTCTGCTGTCATACTTGGTCATCATAAGAGATAATTACCCTCCTCCACGGACAGCCACACTGTGCAGCTCCACCAGCAGCACTCTCTCACAATGAAACTGTCGGACCTGCAAAAGGACTCGGCATGAATAACGAGTCCGGAGTGGCAGAAATTCTGTCCCTTATGTCAAAAGCACACATGCACACACAGACTTAGGTAATGGCAACCAAAGGTAAGTCAAACTTCAGCAGTGGGGGGAAAAAAGATTTTTTTTTTTCCATTCAAGAAGAAAATGCATCAATCAATAAAACAGATGAGCACTTGAAAAAAGATTCACAGCAGTAATTCTTCAAACCCTGGCAGAACAGGAAGCTGACGGTGGGTATGACCAATAGGGGGCACTGTTGCTGTTTGGAATAGAGGTGCTACCATTTTGCTGCAGTGGGTGAGTGGACAGAGAGGAGAGAAAGGAGGAAAAAAACCCTGCTACTCATTGAGTGACAGGAGGAAGCTACAGTGATCGGTATTGATCTTTTAGCATTGTCCCGTCACTTGACCATTGCCCTTGTGTCCACGCAAACCTAGTGCAGCTTTATCAAACTAGGGTCATGATGTTTGAGCCAATTCTTGTCAGAGACTTCTGGTCAGAGTTGCTCGGTCTGTCTGTCTGTCTGTCTGTCTGTCTGTCTGTCATGCCCCTGCATGCATAATAACAACAAAGATACTCTACTGAACTCAAGAGAGAAACCTCTGTTGTCTTGGGAACAAAACTAAAGATGTTTCATGAGCGGCATTCACTCAAGCGTCACAAATAAGATTTGGCAAGTCCAAAAAGCACTACAGTATGTTATGTTATTGCATAGTAAATCACTTTTCCCCCCATTTTTTTTTTTTTTCAAGAAATGTCAGGCTTTTTTCATTAGATGGACATGATACAGTGTGTGATGGCAATAGATAGCAATAGCATTGAGGCGTTGCTTTTAAATCTGCTTGGTGGTGCTGGTGGTGACTGCTTTAGAACTAGACGTGTCTTTTTTCCATTCACACACACCCAGTCTCCTCTGTCTCTCTCTCTCTCTCACACACACACACACACACACACACACACACACACACACACACACACACACACACATATGCACACATTTCAAACAAAATCTATAATCAAGATCCTGTGCTCCACCCCCTCCAGTGAGGCCAATTGGTATTCCAGAATATCCTCTGCCCCCTGTTGTGTTCCCATCTTTAACCAGGAGAGAGAGAGAGAGGAAGAAGAAACTGCTAAACCCTAGGATGGAAGATGGCTGGCTGTGGATTAATAGCTGCAAGAACAAATGAACTCTAGGAGAGAGTTTATATCCATCGATACAAAGTAGCCAGGAGGACGACTTCCTGCATTTCTATATTGATGCACCATACAGGTTGCTCGGGTTTACTCACTGGATTTGTGCTGACTTTTAGTGTGAGCTGAATGAATAGGACAGCAGGCTGAGTGGCGCTCTCTGCATCGAAATGAAGCTGTGATGAAAGTCAAATCAGCACAAGTCAACAGGTGCTATTGACTTGTGTTATTACAGATAATTGTACCACGCTATGCCTGTGGTGTGTGTTGGTTACAAACTAAATACAATATTCATATCTGAGCATGGCCTATGAATTAAAGTCAGTAATCCTTATGTTATTTCCATAGAAATGAAAGAAGCCAGTTTGCATTTGTCAGTGTAATTTATCACCCAAGTCCATGCACACAGAGATTGCGTCTTCCTATGGTTATTTACAACTGTAAGCCGAAGAACATCTGCTCGTCCACTCAGCCTGTAGCCTCTCACATTTGCATGGGTGTTTAATTTAGTTATCTGTTAGGCAAGAATGAAAAGAAGGACATATTACACAAAGAATACCTGAGACATACATTCAAAGCCTTCTGCCTTTGATATTTAATTGATATTTCCCTCAGTATCATGCCTGAAGGAAAATAAAAATCCTCCATGACACTGAAATACCTTCATGGACATAGCCTGACCTTCCCTTAAGGCTGAACTGTCTGTTTCCTCAAGAAACAGCCAATGGCTATTCAAACAAAACACTAATGAATTCAGAAGCTGGTAAAAAAAAAAAAAACCAACAAACTGTTGTGTCTAAGGTTAGTGCGAGCTTGCTCTTATTACTTTGTATACACTCTCCTCTGCTTATTATATAAAAATTATCAGTCTCTTCACTATTTTTGACTGTATTGTTATGATCTTGTGCATTCGAAATGATGGATTTGTTTCTGAATTATGCATTGTTTCTTGGTCTGCTTTGGAGTGTCCGACTCTGTGAAAAATCACCTGAGATGCTGACCTTATAAATAAGAGGCACCATTCTTTGCTTAGCATTTTTAGTAGGCTTCTTTTAAAAGATAAAATCAATACACCAGGTGATGAACTCCGAATCAATAGTGTTCAACGGCATGGAATTGAAAACACAGGTTTCTGAAGACTTTTTTATTTATTATTATCTGCACTGGAAAGCTTGAACTTTTGTTGGCTGAGCCGACGCAGATAAGAGCACAATAGCTGTTTCGCTGTCAGCTGAGGTCATACTCCAGTGAGCTGACTTCTTCCAGTATCCATAACTATTAAACTAAAGTTCTCCAGCCAAACAACCCTCTGTGTTTGTTCTCTGAAGTTCTTTCGAGGATTTCTTAAAGTTTTTTATTTTATTTATTTAATTTTATTATTTTTTTTTAACAACCACACATACAGGGTAAATCCAGTGGTGCTCCAGACTTCTGTTCCAGTTTTATCTCTTGCTCTAGCTGAGGAAGAAGCCTGTTCTCTATGAGTAGTTGTCGAGGAAAGAGAGAAAATAAGTGATGCTACAGCTACAGCTACAGCTTCGAGTCCCAAAGATACCGGCGCAAAAAAACAACCTCAGAGAGAGCTGCAGGACTAAAGCAGTAAATCCAGCCTGATCCCTGTGACCTATCCAGACTTCATAGATCTCTCTCATCTGACCACTGAGGGAGAGCGAGGCCTCTGGCACTGTGTCATTTAATTACCTCTGTGTCTTTTCCATGTGCTCTACATGGCACTTGTGTGAATCAAGCACACTGATGTCCTTGTCTGTAGGACTTTTAGGAAAGCACTGAAAATGAATGAATGAATAAATAAATAAATAAATCCACCAACGTTGTCTTTCCTGAAGCACAGCTGGTTATTTGCTCGACTGTTTAGCTTTTGTGAGCGTCTCTGCCAGAAGCTATGTAAAGGAAGTAAATTGAGTTTGGCTGTAATTTATGTTGAGCCACATCTTACAGGTAAAGTTTTTATTTTATTTATTTATTTTTATTTTTTTGCATCAGGGTTCCTTTTATGCTTACTTGACAGATCACTAGGTGATAAAGAAGATTCAAAAGGAACTGTATAAATGAATAAATCCTGTATTGACGTTTTGGTACATGGTGTCACATACATTATTAAAACCAAACCACCTCTCACTCTCAGCTGGCAACAGAGTGGCAGCAGATGGCATGGATGCCTCCTGATCCCAAAGGAAAGCTCTGTCTCATTCTTATCCCTTGTCCAGTCATAAGGTCATTCAGGTGAACTGAGGAGAAAATTAGCAATGTGCTGTTGAGCGGGCCCACCAAGCTGCCAGGAAGATATTCATCAACAATGGTAAATAACAAATGAAAGCTGCGAGCAGAATTACCTGTCTGGAGGCCTCTCCTCATTAAATGCCATCTGAAACGGAACCTGATAACAAATGGACGTGGCACCCATGCTGGTGTTTATCAGGAGGGGCATACATCAAGGAGAATGTTGTTAATATCAAGTGTCTCATCTGGCCAATCGTGAAATAAACGCCAATGGAGCTTGCAGTTACACGGTGCGACGGCGAGCAGCATCTAATGGGACGAGCAGTCTGCACTGCGGGGACGTAATGGCCTGAGACATCATTTTTCAATGAGAGAACGTGGCCGTGTTAAGATGTCGCAACATTGCCATTTGTAAAAGGGGATGGCAAGATGTCACCTGCTTAGCTGAGGTTAGGCCAGGATAAATCAGACTTCATGCTGAATGCAGAATGTTCTAAAAGACCTGTGGAGCTTCTCTAGCTGACCAATGCTTCCAACATCATAGCACTACACTGGCAATGAAATCGATCCCACCATCTCAGCCATGTTGTCCACACACATCACCACTTTGTCTTAGAAGTAATTTGCCAAAGATGTGGCAGCGCGGTTTTATAGGTCATCGGGTACAAGTGCATGCTAACAGAGATATTCTGAGTGATGATGGGAAAATGTGTAGAGCTGTGATTTACTGGCTCATCCACCTCCATAATGAGGAGTAATTCCACTTTGACACCCCGTTTCCCCCTTTGTGCTGTGCGGGGAAACTCAGCATTTTTTCACCATGTCTCCTGCAGGAAGAGGTGACCTGACACCCATCTTATTAACCACAGGATCCTGCATGTGTCTTCATTAATAGCCTATTAAAACCGACATACAGAATATGAGAAACTGACCTCCCTTCCACAATATCCGGGAGGAGATTAGCGGGAACTTGGAAGATTTATGCTCCCGGAAGGAGGAAAAAAATAAGTTATTTAGCTGAAGTACAAAGACTAAATAAATCATCATTAGGTGAAAAGGAGGGAAAAATGTAGCATCATGTTCAGCAAAGCAGGCTTGAGTTAAAAAGGCATACCATAGTGGCTTTATCAATAGCTGTCAGAGATGAGAGAGAGAGAGAGAGAGAGAGAGAGAAATAATTTTTTCATGGCCCCAATGACTCACAGCATGTTGAAACACTCAATAGCCCCAAGGTCAGATGCAAACTTGCTCTGCTTTCACTCTTGTCTATAAGGCTTTGAATGCATCCCACAGGAAGTGACACTAAAGTGCCAAGGCCATGAGAAGCAGGTGATTGTCTGCATCTCTTCAATTCAACAGGCATATTTCGATTAATCTCATCCATGCTCAAATGTATATGTCGATTAGATTAGATTAGATTAGATTAGATTAGATTAGATAGAACTTTATTGATCCCTTTGGGCAGGTTAGAGAAAACTTCTGGATAAATTAAGTATTTAAATATACAAACATAAAAAAAAATATGAAAAAAGTCCAGCAAGAGAGGTATTGCACATTATATTGCACATTTATATTGCACATTGTCCAGTATTGCTTTTTGTCAGGCTAGGCTACTGCTCCTTCCCGTCCTGTCCTCCTGTTACCCCCCCAAGGGAATTGTACAGTCTCATGGCATCATCACTTTGGTGATTGATTTAATATATGAGAGTTTTGATTAGAATGAAGCCTATTACCTGAAATTTGTTCCTGAAGTTATTTAACAGTTATTCACCGAAGGCAAAGTGAATATCGGTGAAGTCAAGGCTATTACTCACTGAGATTCACTAAGCCTGAGGCGGATAATTGTTTTAGTAAGTAAATAAGTGGTTATTAAAAATTTTTATTAAAATAATTTATTTCAAAAGTGGCAGGCATGCAAATGTAATAACCTCACACAAATTTGTGTCACTTATCTATGCCAACTCACATAAAATACTTTGTTTTGAAATAGATAAAATAGATCACAATTCCACCTTACCTTTGATTAGTTACTTCATGGCATTTTTAGTGCTTTTAGAAGCAGCATTTTCTTTCATAATTTGTAATTCTTCCTCACTTATGGTGACAAAGCGATTGGCCGCCATTTTGTCGAGTCACTCAAGGTAATTATTGAGAAATAGTAGGAATCTTTTGACCAATCAGCATGCATGATTTCCTTACTCACTTGTGTATTTCTACTAATATAAAATATAACACATTGTTATTATGGACAGATATAGAGTTCTCAGTTTACTATGTGCATCCTGCTCCTGCACTTTTTCATTATTTTATCAGTGCACATGTCACATTTTGGCAGGATAAAGATGTAGCACAACTGTGTACTCAAGTTCAGCCATAAACTGAAAGCGTATTCATTTAGAAGTGTCTCTATTCTGTAGATTACAACGGGTTACATAATAGTCTAGAAATAACAGTGCTTAGCAGACATTTCAACTGTTTTCATTATGTAATCAATAAAATATGACAGGGTGTAAGAAAATAATCAACAACAGGATCATGTGATTACTTTCCAAAACCAGCATGTCCTGAAATATGTTATTGTTCTTGTGCCACAATGATTTGCTAATGATAACGAATGACATGCACTTTTAACCATTTATCCACTGTCGTTACATTTACTGTAATGTTGTGAAACATGCAAGAGAAAAGTTAGTTCCTGTTATCCTTTTACTATAGCAGCTATAAAAACTTGCTCCCTTACCAACCTCTCTTTTTTCTCTCTCTTTAAGCTAACAAGATGTATACAAGTTTGAATTATACAGTATATGTCTGAATAAGGTTTTCCTGTGATAGAAAACCTACTCATCAATGCAAAGTGCTGACATATGCAAATCTCTAAATCACTCTTTACAGAAAGCTTTGCTTTATCACTGATTATTCAGTAAAGAATAGCTTTTTAAGGAAAAAGGAACATTTTTTTGGGGGGGATTCTCCAACTGACAACTCTTTCTGTGAATCAGATTACCATATTTTGCTGTGTCATAATGGTGATACATATTTTTCCTTTGACTGCCACAACAAAGAAATAACACCAGGTCATATCCTTTGAGAATAAACTACAGAGTCTCCCACCACTGTTGATATTTCCCTGCAGTCTTCACTGACCTCGGAAGTTAAGGCATTTTTAGTAACACTGGTGACTTTATAAGGAAAACAACAACAACAATGCTACCCTTATCAAAAAGAATGATACTTTATTGAGTATACTTAAGTAAAGTATATTTCCTTAAGTATACTTTTGTGTACCAAGTATACTGATATCAATGTACTTAAAGTATACTTGAAAGTAAACTAATCTAATACTTCTTGGGACTCAATTGGCCCACTTTTAGTTTATAAAAGTATACTTTAAGTCTAAGAGAAGTAAACTTTGAGTATACAACTAGTATTTTTTATTTTGTACTGCAAGTATAC
>JANZLB010000027.1:41021574-41036451 GCA_026167865.1 Notarius quadriscutis
GGATGGATGGATGGATAGATAGATAGATAGATAGATAGATAGATAGATAGATAGATAGATAGATAGATAGATAGATATGGGCTCATCAAAGTCTTACTTAGTGTGAGCATAAGGATTTATGTTTTTCAGGTCAGTACGCTATGACTAAACTTTTACCAAATATCTCTGGTAACAATTCAGACTTTCTTTTTTTAAATTAATTAATTTCTTTTATTATTTTAATTTTCATTACAAGCTTTAAATTTGTGTTGTCTATAAGCTCTTATACTCCACAAATCTTTTGTGTCAATTTTTACTGGTCCTTGAAATTGGTGTGTATCTTTTCTCATGAATGAGATTTTTAAAATATCTTGAAATTTCATGCCTGAAAATCCCCACACTTGGCTTCTCGCCTACTGCTATAAATTGGGAGGCCACTTTTCTTCTCCTAGAAAATCCAGTTCACAGCAAAAAAAGGAGCCACTGAATGACAAAATGTGATGCATTATATTATTTACCAAAATGTCAGAGTTGCCTGTAAGCACTTTAGACCTTGAAAAATACCTGGATCAGACACCGCTGAATGCCCATGTTACACACACTGCAAGTCACTGGTCATCTAACACACCAGATTGTTCGATCTTTGCAGGTGAATGGGGAGAAAATTCTTTGTAGTGCTCATAGCAACAAAAGTCCAACCAGTAGCTGCAAAGTTCATTTTGGTACAAGATTAGTCTTCAGTATATGTGTCATTGAGGCAATAGAGTTGTCAGCCTATTAAAAAAAAAAACCCTGATCCCCTAATGATTCTGTTAATAGAAAGATCCCTGGGACACAGGGGAGATAGAGGGAGGGAAAAAGAGGGCTGATTAAACCATTTTCATTTACTTAACTTGCAGCGAATATTTCAATTAGAGCATCTCCAGGCAGAGAAGACGTAATGTAGGGATAAAATTGGAGATGGGAGAAAATGAGCCCCTTAAAAGGAGGAAATGAAGAATCCCACACACACGAGAAGTCTTTTTCACAAGGTTTATCTCTGCCACTTCCGCTCTCAGTTGTGTCACTCAATTTAATACAGGGACACTTTTTATCACAGCCCCATTTGCTCTGATCCACAGTGAAGCGACTCAACAACAGACATGCAGTCCTTATGAAGCTCGTGAAGCTGCCTTAGTGGGGACTTCAGTAAAATCTGCCCACCCAGAAAAAAAAAAATAGACTTCCTGTGGCCCCCTCCTGTCTCCTGTCCCCATTACCATAAACCCACTCACTCATGAGAACCATTAATGCAGAGTCTTATTAAAAACCTATCAATACACGCGCTGCCATTGCGCTAATGGGCAGGAATTCCTCTCCGTTAAGTCCGGACTTGTGGTTCCACTCTAGGCTAATGAGAGCCATCCCTCAGCATCTCTTTGGGCTAAATCACCTTTATTTGTATCTGCCTCCTCATGCTGTCTGCAATTTATGGAAGTGTGCACTATGGGGGACACATTAGTACTGGCCTAGAGGGCCATGCTTACAGGGTGATTCAGCTCTGCTCTGGCCCCATGGTGAGCTGTTAATTGTTCTTTGCTGTGAACCTGGTAATAAAAAGTAGAGGGGAGTCAGCGATGCTGCTGCTGATGAGGCAATGCTTTGTCTACGTTTATATTTAATGCAGAGTCAAAGGGAGGATGCTTTCCAGTTCATGCCCTGCAGGAGGTTGCACCAATAGCTCAGAACAGGAACTGCATATTGCTCTATCAATCTGAGCATTTTACAGCTCCTTTCTCTCTAGCTATGAGAAATGTGGGGGTGTATTTACACTGGCATTTACAGTTTCAGGCTACTGTAAAGTCTAACCACTAGAAGGTCTGTCACAAGTCAAGTTGGACAGATGCTTTCCAAAACACTCCTTATGATACAGCCAGCCTACAATCAGGCAGCAATTTGCAGTTTGCAGCAGACTCATGCTTTTAATATTGAAATTACACTTTTTGTTGACAGCTCAAAAGACTGAAGTACTTTGGAATGGCTAAATAATCTCTCACTCCTCAGAAAAAAGATAAAATGTTCGAAACAGATACGAATATGAACATAAACAGAGGTTGTTCAGAGGTTATTCTTAGGGTGGCTCCCGATCCGATATTCTTAGGGTGGCTCCCTAACTGATATAGAGTACAGCAATTAAAACTAAATCATATGTACCGAGTGCTTGATGGGATGTTTCCTAAGTACCTTTTTGACAAATTCCTTTCCATCTCAAGAAGACATTCTCATAATACTCGTTCTAGTCAACATTCACTTGTCATTCCTCATTTCGGTGCTTTTGGTAAGTTTTCATTTTGTGTCACTGGTGCTCAGTTATGGAATAGTCTTCCTTCTACTTTCGTCAATTCTAGTCAATCGTTGTTAAATTTTAAGAAAAATGTTGTCATTGTATAATGTTATAACTTCTATTGAGAATAATGATTTTATTTTTATTAATTGTTGTATATTTTTGTCAGTATTAGGTTTATATCTTTCCTTTATGTCACATGATCTTATATTATGTGGACCACAACGGAAATAAGTTTTTAACTTTTTTGTGTTATCCCTGGCAATATCTACAGTATGATGTATTTTATGTATGTTTTATATTCATTTATTTTGGATAATCTTTTTGCATATGTTTGTTATTATTTTTATGTACTGTATTATTGCCAAATAAATACAATAAAATTTATTTATTTATTTATTTATTTATTTGAAGGCATCTGTTTTTTCTCTGGTTGCATAAATAAACCCTTCTCATTTAGGTCATAACTACTTCAGGTTTACAGCATTTAGCAGACAAAATCCTCATGCTGGTTCACTCGATCAGGGACTAAGAAAACCATGGAGCCAAAACTCTGATAGGAGTCAATTACCCCACTAACATCCCCATCTAAGGTCATCTTGTTTCTTTGGTAGTTCTGCCAAGACATTATGGTTTCCAGTTATGGCCTTTTTAACAGCAAAAGTGAAAAACACCACAGGAAGCAAGTATCGGGGTGATGAACAGATAGAAACTTCAAACCATAGTGGTCATCAGCTAAGCTCTAAGTGAACAGTCTGTCTTGAAAACGCTGCAGGAACCCAAGGAACTGTGAAGCATAGACACCTATGATGATAAAATAGAACTGTTCAACTCCTGATCTTGGGGAAGATTTCTTGCCATAAAGAGGGCCAAACAATTGAGCTCTGTCAGAAACCCCTAGCAGAGGTCACTCCTAAATGTATCAAAGTTGAGCAGAGAAGCACAACCCCTTGTCCTCTGCACATCTGGGTCAGTTCTGTAAGAGTTAAGTAATATCTGTAGTATCTATCATGCAATCAATCATTTCAAATGGGATCACCCACTGGCTGAGATAAATGGGACATCCAAGAGCACACCTCAACAGTACCAGTCAAAAGTTTGGTGTGTCCAAACTTTTGACTGGTACTCTACATACCACCAGAAGTATTTTCTTGTCTCGATAGACTCATCACTAGCCATTGTTTTCAGCACCCAACCAAATTGTTTGGGACTTCATAGAGAAACTCACTGAGAACATTAGCCAGAATAATAGTCCAAGTTCTAACTGGATTTCTTGCCAAATGCCTCCCAAGTTACCCAGCAATAGGCATGTAAACAAATATGAATACATTATTCAGAATTAACAGACACATTGCGTTCTATGTGCATATAAGTATATATAGAATTAGGAGGTACTGTTCATTTTTTTTATTGCTTGCTAGAAAGGTTCACAGAGCACCTGCTTGATACAGGATATGTGAATTAGGATCCCAAATGACACAATGAAAAAGTTGTGTGACTGTAACTCAAATAAAGACTATAAAATTCAGCCTGAAGAGACAGGACGCAAGCGTGTAAAATCAGCCTGTTATTTATTGAGGGTGATCCAGAAATCAGAGTCATAGGGCATGGCACGAGTCAATACACATGAAAGGTATGCCACAAAGGGATAACTCATAACAATAAATCAAATAATCAGGAAGTAACTTGGAAACACAGAAAGCAGGGAACCTGGGAAACAAAGGCTTAGAATTGCATATACACAACAACAAGACTTCACAAAGAGACAAAGACACAAGAGGGTATAAATGGACAAATTAATCAGTACGTAAACTTGTAACGGGTGTGCACACTCAGGATATACACTAGTGATGGGACCTGAGCACATAGGAACCACAACGTGATGGGGGAATCTATGACAAAGACTATATTCATTAAATATGAACATATGGTGGTCATTAGTAACTGCATGGTCAAGGTTGTGGTGGTTTAAATTAGGCTACTAGTTTCTTAATATTTTGGGAAATAGTACCAGTTCAATTCATTATAAAATATCACAGGCAGGTGCAAACAAAATAATAAATCTTGGGTGATACAAGGTTAAGGAATTGCAGAGCTAGAATTCACACACCATGATGACATTTGCTTGGTTTAGGTCATGCCTATTCTGAGTTTAATATTCAGACACAGATATGAATATTTGGAGCACTAAACAGATACAGTCATAGATAGGGCCTCAGTAAACTTGATGCATTAAGGATCTTTTCATATATTAGGAAATATTAGGACCTGTAAAGGAGGTGCAATGTATCTTCAGTCAGTGTGAGTGCTGAGAGTGGAGGAAAAAAGGTGGACATGTGTAAAAACTGGCAGCTAAAAGAATTGGTATGAGAAAACAAGCTATCGTTCTGACAGAATCCAATTACTCAGTTTGATTACGGCTTCGGCACGGCAGGCCTGCCTGTAGCATTCAGGCCTCGGTAGATTCATATGTGCTCCCTTGAGAGGCTCATAATAGCCATCAGAAAAACAAGCCAATAATGTTATAGCCATAGCAATCATTATCTGCCTTGGAATTGCTACAAGCCTGGAGAGTGAAGAAGAGCCACCTGTCAAACTCAGCCGTAAATACGAATGCACTTTGAGGAATGGTAGCGATGGTGTAGTTGGACGGGAGCCAGGCGCACATTGAAAGCAACAACAAAAAAAAAATCATTGACATGCTGAGTCAGATGCCAAAACACATACATTATACATCCAGTCTTTCTCTGATGCCTGTCCATTCTGCCATTTCCTTCCAAGTTCACAGACACATGGGAAAGCATTGAGTGTCAAGCACCCATAGGCTTTAAATACTTGTGAGGGCAAACTTGAAAAGGCATGCATCAGAGAACTGAATAGGAGGGAGGAGTTGCTGCTTCTTGTCTGGGGAAGAGAGGCAATGGTGGTGGGTGCATACACTGGGGGGCAGTATTGTAACACACAGGGTCTAAGCTATTAACACTGACTAAGAGGTAGGAGGGCTATCTGTGGGGGTTAAATTAGCCATCTATCTATCAGGAAACATTAGGAGGAAAAGGAGGTAGCAACTTGCAGACACAGAAAAAAAAAAAAAACAGGTTAAGCTGACATTGTAGGGTCAATCACGTGAATATTTTTTCCCTAAGTAACTTCCCAGGTTTATCCTCGACACTGAACAACACTGACAGAGTGTTTTATTTATTACTGCATAATAAGCTGGTGGAGGTGTGAACCTGTCTAGCAGACTCTCATTAAGCAGTGGACCTTTATTTTTAGAAAAAGGAGCGTGCAAAACAGCAATAAAATGACAACATGCTTTAATACAAAAATGACAACTTGTAATAAAATGTTGCATACAGGAGAAAGATGCAGGAGAAACTTTTACACAAAATCAAAGTTTTGCCTTTAATTATTCCGATTTGCAGACTTTGAGACAGTGTTGCTGTCTTTGTGCTGATAAATATAAGTATTCACACCTCAGACAAATTGTTGGGGCCGTTACTGCTAACGTAATGCAGTTAATGCTCACAGATGAGAGAAACTATGGGCAATGGGCTGTAAAATCCCAGAAAGCATAAAACAAGATCCAAATGGTTATTTTGGGAATGCAAGCTCGCTAGGCACATCACAATGCCTCCTCTGAGCCTCATTTCCTCGAGTAAATGTCACACAAAACACGTAATATATAGCAACAGTAAACATGTGCTGCATATTAACACAGCAGCTCCAATTTACTGGACATCAGTAGCAAATTAACTTGCATATTATCGCTGTCATTTACTGGTGCTAGCTCTATAAATTGCATCGTTTAATTTGCATGGCAGGGTGGTTCTTGTCAGAACAGACGGGGTGTGAGGCAGTGGGAGGGTACAGAGGAGCAGCGTGTGGTGGCTGGCAGTCACACTTTGACTTTGTTCTGTTCTGGTGGCCCTGCTCAGTTCTTTTCACTTTAACCCACAAAAATGACTAAATCCTCTCTCTAAAGCGCTGCATCCCTGCTAGTGATTTGGACACATACCTCTTTGAAGTGGTGTTTGCACAAGCTGGACTGCTGCGTTTCTCTTCTTTGTTGTAGGAATGGTGGATGGCCCTTACAACAAGCCCAACAAGTCCTTCATCCTTCATGTGTCCTCTACATAGAAAAATAAAGGTAACACAATATTTTAAGGAGCACATATAATGGGTTAATTAAGGTATTTTGATGAATAAAGCTCACATTAGACAGTTATTCACATCAGAAATATATTCACTATGTATACATACATACATACATACATACATACATACATACATACATACACCTGTATTGGCACATAACTGTAGATCTGTTATATGAACATGACTAATAATTGCATAGTTGTGTTAATGCACAATATTGAGAATGAAATAATAGCATATATTCAACTTTTTCAGCTTTCAGTTTGAGGTAGCATCAACGGACTGTATTTTATGGCTTAAAAACCTACAACCCCAGTTCCAAAAAAGTGGGGATGCTGTTTAATTAAATTCTAAATAAAAACTAAGTGTGATGATTTGCAAATCATGCAAACCCTATATTTCATTAAAAACAGTACAAAGATGGCATATCAAATGTTGAAACTGAGATTTTTTTTCCTTTAAAAAAAAAAAAAATAAATGCTCATGTTGAATTTGATGCCAGCAACATATTTCAAAAAAGTTGGGACAGGGGTATGTTTACCACTGTGTTGCATCACCGCTACTTTTCACAACAGTCTATAAATGTTTGGGAACTGAGGAGACCAGTTGCTGTAGTTTTGAAAGTGAAATGTTGTCCCATTCTTGCTTGATACAGAATTGCAGTTTAGGGTTTCCTTTGTTGTATTTTACACTTCATTATACGCCAATTTTTTATTTTATTTATTTATTTATTTTATTTTTTTCAATTGGAGACAAGTCCGGACTGCAGGCAGGCCAGTTTAGCACTTAGACTCTTTTACTATGGAGCCATGCAGTTTTAATATGTGTAGAATGCGGTTTGGTATTGTCTTACTAAATAAATAAATAAACAAGGCCTTCCCTGAAAAAAATGTCGTCATGTTGCTCCAAAACCTGTATATATCATTTGGCATTAATGGTGCCTTCCCAGATGAGCAAGCTACCCATGCCATATGCACTAATGTTATGTTCCTGAACCCATGCAGCGACTTCCACTACAGAATTGTATCTGTTTTTAAAGCAGCATTGCTTGAGGGCCTGAAGGTCATGGCCATCCAATGTTGGTTTTCAGCCTTGTCCCTTGTGTACAGAGATTTCTCTAGATTCTCTGAATCTTTTAATGATATTATGTATGGTGGATGATGTGACCCCCAAATTCTTTGCACTTTTACATTGAGGAACGTTATTCTTAAATTGTTGCACTATTTGCTAATGCGGTCTTTCATAGAGCAGTGAACCCTTCCTCATCTTTACTTCTGACATACTCAGTGTTTCTGTCATACTCTTTTTTTTTAATACCCAATCATTTTACTGACCTATTGCCAATTAGCCTTCTTCTTCTTCTTCTTCTTCTTATTATTATTATTATTATTATTATGACACAACTTCTCCAGTCTTTTGTTGCCTTGTCCCAACTTTTTGGAAATGTTGCTGGCCATGAATTCAAAATAAGCATATATTTTTCAAAAAACAAGATTTCTCAGATTCAACGTAATTTATCAGTTTCGTTTTAAATGAAATAGAGGGTTCCCATGATTTTCAAATCATCACATTCTGTTTCTATTTACATTTTACACACCATCCCAACTTTTTTTGAATTAGGGTTATAATAAAAGCTGAATAAGTATCAAATACTTAAATACGCTTTCTATATTTTTCAGAACACAGAGTGGAAAAGATGCATTTTAAGATCTATCCATCCATTATCTGTAGCCATGTATCCTGTACAGGGATACAGGATAGGCAAGCTGGAGCCTATCCCAGCTGACTATGGGCGAGAGGCAGGGTACACCCTGGACAAGTCGTTAGATCATCACAGGGCTAACACATAGAGGCAAACAATCATTCACACCTATAGTGGATATAAAAAATGTACACACCCCGTTAAAATGATAGGTTTTTCTGATGTAAAAAAAAATTAGACCATGATAAATAATTTCAAAACTTTTCCCACCTTTAATATGACCTATAACCTGTACAATTCAAGGTGGTTGCATAAGTGTGCACACCCTTAAACTCATACTTTGTTGAAGCACCTTTTGATTTAATTACAACATTCAGTCGTTTTGGGTAGGAGTCTATTAGCCTGCCACATCTAGACTTGGCAATATTTGCCCACTCTTCCTTGCAGAAGCACCCCAAATCTGTCAGATTGTGAGGGCATCTCTTGTGCACAGCCCTTTTCAGGTCACCCCACAGATTTTCAATTGGATTTAGGTCTGGGCTCTGGCTGGGCCATTCCAAAAAATTTTTGGGGGTCATTTTCATGCTGAAAGATGAAATTCCTCTTCATCTTCAGCTTTCTAGCAGACATCTGCAATATTGCTCTTTATGAATAAAGACTAATACATAATGAATAACCATTTCATGTCTAGTTTGAGTTTTATTCAACAAATAAGACCTTTACTAACCCCTCATATGCATTTCAACAAAAAAGTGTTCCCATAGAAATGACAAAGAAATTTTAACCTGCCTTTATATCACATTGTGGTTGAATTCTCTAATCAGAATTATTCATTATTTTTCTCCAACAGCAGTTCTGACAATATTTCTGTCTGTAACATAAAAGACAAGCTTATATTAATGCACTCATTCTAATACGTACTTTTTTCTTATAGTAACAGCTTATACACAGGGACTTGCATAGCAGATACTCCATGTATTCTAACATGGATATTTTCAAAACACAAAAAGGTCTGTATTCTCAGTAGTCTGTATTCTTGAAAATCCCTGCACTGCTATATTATGTTACCATGTGACTTGCAAGCCTGATTGTGCCTGACAAGAAGAGGAGAATTTAAGCTTATTTCATGAGCTCCATAAGTCTAATCATCTTACAGTTTTTACACATGACATAGTTAACACTCAATATGTTAAAAATTTTATATTATTTATTACCTAGTAATCTTATTGAAATAAAATGTTGTCAGTGGTTAGCATGGTTAAAACAGACTGGTGTCACACATGGTGTAAGTGACCAGAGTTCATGGCAGCCTCCAAACATGGCT
The DNA here is from genome assembly GCA_026167865.1 of Notarius quadriscutis. Classification (NCBI taxonomy): domain Eukaryota; kingdom Metazoa; phylum Chordata; class Actinopteri; order Siluriformes; family Ariidae; genus Notarius; species Notarius quadriscutis. The sequence continues at coordinate 41,031,061 of JANZLB010000027.1, forward strand.
GCCACAGACTACAACTCCCAAACATTTCATGGCCCTCCCTCTCAGGAATTCTAATCAGCACTGCACCTGCACCTCATTTACTTGAATACTTAAGGACTGAAACACTAACCTGTCAGTGTGAAGTATCACTCAGCATGTTACGACCTGACCTTACTGAGCTGTTGTTTATAGCGTTGACTTCCTGAGACCTTGACTCTAGTTCCATTAGTTCCCAATCCAATTACTTGCCTAGTCTCCTATAGTCTGTCTGCACATTGCTTGACCCTTGGCTATCCCCCAACTCCAAGTTTGGCTCTCGATTTGGCTTTGTCTACCAGTTTGCGATACACCCGTTCTCCCCTGCGACTGCTCCTGTAAGTGCCTGCCATTTCTGACAGGATGCTTCACCACTCACCATGGATGCAGCAGAGGAGGTGAAACAAACTGCTCTCTTAGCACAGGGACAACTGTTAGGTGAACATCAGCAGATGTTGAGTGATTTGGATATCCGTATCTTGTAGAGAGCTCTAGATAGAGGTAGCACCTTAGTGTTCTAGCTGCTGTGTCCCACTGTACTGTGGGTCAGGCAGTTTTCACTGTGTCCTACTGTACTGTGGGGTGGACAGGTCACTCTGGTCCTCATCCATCACTCAACTCTCATGTGCTGGCTCCAAGCGCCACATCCTGGTACACCGCTTCAGCAGGCGGGCTAAACCACATGAGGGGATGGTGTTGCCACTACACTATTGGGTGGAGGAGCTGCCCGTCAGCCAATGGCCAGGGCAGAGGAGGTCAAGAGGCTCAACGGCCAAGTGGATGTGGCCAAGGGCGTGCTTTCAGTGGGAAGATGTCAGCTGTTGGCCTCAGCTTGAAGAGGAGATAGGCACCATCAAGCCTACTGAAAAGACATGGTCACAATGAGGAAGCAATCCCACATTCTGGCTCAGTCAAGACCCGGACAAACAATGGCTGCGTGTCCCATCAGATCACTCCAGGGTGGGTGTGTCAAGTTGGCTACTGGAGTGAACAGCAATACCAATGCCAAAACCATCAGGACAACAGACTCCACTGTCATCAGAACATGGAATGTACGAACGCTCCATGCCTGTGGCCGCATCCACAAACTTGAGCACAAGCTAGCACGCTACCAATGGGACATCATTGGTCTAGCAGAGGTATGCTGGAAGGGATTTGGAGGGACCAGGACAGATGCAGGACACAAGATCTGGTTCTCAGGTGATGAGAAGAAACATTAATATGGAGTAGCATTCATTGTGAGGAAGGAAATTGCTAACAGCATCATCAGCTGCACTCCTATCTCAAACAGGATCATCGCCATTCACCTGGCAGGGAAACCCCTCAACATCAGCATTATCCAGGTGTACACCCCCACATCAGTTCACGAAGATGAGGAGGTAGAGGAATTTTATGAACAACTGGATGAAGTCATCAAAAGCACCCCCCAAGACATCCTCATAATACAGGGAGATTGGAATGCCAAAGTGGGACCTGATGCATACCAGGATTGGGTAGGAACTGTAGGCAGGTTTGGGATGGGAGACACCAACGACAGAGGTCTAAGACTACTAGACTTTGCGAGCAGCCATCGCCTGACACTGACAAATACCCTCCACCCCATAAACCATTGTGCACAGCAACCTGGCACTCCCCTGACTGCTGCACTCACAACCAGACTGACTTCATACTGGCCCCTTCATCAACACTGGCAGCGATCATGACTTAGTCATGATGACTTACCAACTGAAATTGTGATGCCGAAGAAAACCAGCAGGAACTTGCATCCATTTTGACCTGGAGAAACTGAAAGATTTGAGCATTGCAGAAGCCTTTCAAGCTCAAGTAGGAGGCAGATTTGTAGCTCTCAACATTGTGGATTGCGATGTGGACACTTTGGTGAACAATGTGAGAGATGCCCTGACTGCAACAGCTGAAGATGTGCTCAGGAAAGAATGCAAGAGGAACAAGCCATGAGTTACCAATGAAGTGCTGGAGCTGTGTGACAAGAAAAGAGAGCTGAGGAAGAAGAGGCATGAGAGTGAGAGAAGTCACACTGAATACCAAGAAGCACACAGAGAAGTCAGGCAGAAGATGAAAGCAGCAAAAGAAGATTGGATAGAGAAGCAGTGCCAGGAGATCAACCAAGGGCTGCAGTCCAACAACAGCAGGAAAGCATATGCCACTTTGAAACTCCTAACGAAAGTAAGCCAACCAAGAACTGCGGTAATTGAAAGCAAGGATGGAGCATTGCTGACAGACAGTGCTGACATACTGAAGAAGTGGACAGAATACTGCAAAGAACTTTACAACCACTAGCTGAACCCAGACACATTTCTGATCAATCCCAACCCAATAGACATCCATGAAACCAGCCCATCAATCCTGAAAGAGGAAGTCAGAGCTGCTATCCACAATCTCAAGCCAAGAAAATCCCCTGGAATAGACAATATCCCCACTGAACTGATCAAGCATGGAGGAGAGAAACTGCTGGAAGTACTCTAAGTCCTCTGCCAGAAGATCTGGGAGCAGAAGAGATGGCCTGCAGACTGGGTGCAGTCACTCATCATCCCACTTCCCAAGAAAGGGAATGTGCATCAATGCTCCAACTACAGAATCATCAGTTTGATCAGCCATGCCAGCAAGGTACTGCTCAAAGTCATCCTTAGCAGACTAAATCCAAAAACAGAATTTTTTTACTGGCCAAAAAAATTTCTTTACTGGCCAAAGAACAAGCAGGTTTCAGACAAAAGCGCTGCACCATGGAGCAAATCTTCAACTGTAAGATCCTAATTGAGAAAAACCTTGAACACCAACAAGACCTTTTTCTTAACTTCATTGACTTTAAGGAGGCTTTTGACCATGTGTGGCACAGTGGCTTTTGGCAGGTCATGAGAGATTTCCATAAAGAAGAAGACCTGATCCAAGTTATCCAGGCGCTTTACCATCAGGCCCACAGTGCAGTTCTATTGAATGGACAGGTTGGCGCATCCTTCCGCACCACCATCAGAATAAGACAAGGATGCCTACTCTCCCCTGTCCTCTTCAACCTGTTCCTAGAAAAGATCATGCAGAACATGCTAGAAAACCACCACAGCACCATTTCCATCAGAGGTCACAGCCTATCCAAATTGTGCTTTGCCAACAACATTGACTTGCTAGCTGGGAGCAACCAGGAGCTTCAAGACCTGACCAACAAACTGACAAGAAGTGCAGCAGCATATGGAATGGAAGTCAGCACAGAGAAATTGAAGGTAATAGTGAACTCCACTGCGGGCAGCCAAGCCAGCATCGTCATGAATGGTGAACCCTTGGAAGTTGTGTCAGAGTTCAAGTACTTGGGCAGTACACTCACACAAGATAGCACTAGCTCCAAGGAAATCCAGATGAGAATCAGAGCAGTGATGGCAGCAATGACAAGACTCCAGAGGATATGGAAAAGTAACATGAGTTTTAAGATCAAATTCAAGCTGTTTCAATCACTTGTTATCTCTATATTCCTGTACAGATGTGAGACCTGGACGCTGTTGGCTGAGCGCGAAAGAAGAATCCAAGCATTCGAGACCAAATGCTTTCGCTGACTCCTATGGATAAGCTACAGGGAGCGGAAAACCAATGAATTTGTTAAGAGCGAAGTCAGGAGACTAGTAGGACCCTATGAACCTCTCCTCATCACAGTAAAGAAGAGAAACCTCGCTTGGTTTGGCCACACAACATGCCACAACACCCTCAGCAAAACGATCCTGCAGGAAATGGTTGAAGGCACACACAGAAGAGGAAGACAGAGGAAAGCCTGGATGAACAATATCACCAAGTGGACCCAAAGGAGCCTCCCAGAGAACATCTGAGCCGCAAGCGACTGAAAGACTTGGAAGAGGATATTGACCTCAGTGGCTGCCATGTCTCCCCGACGACGCCAGTCAAGGGATGAGTGAGAGTGAGTGAGTCTTGTATTGATGACAGGAGAGTAGAACCAATGCATAAAGTCTTCTCCAGCATCCCGAAGACTTTCAATGTGGTTAAAGTCAGGACTATGTGGTGGTTAATTCATGTGTGAAAAGCAGTAGTTATCAAATCAAAGGCTCTTAAGGATTTGCTTATTTAAATCCAAATGGTGCCTTTTTTGTTTGGGCAATGTATTTTGAAGAATCCACCACCACTCTGAAAGGCTATGAAGGGTCAGGATGTTTGAGAATGGGCACAGTGATGAAGACTTCTTTGAGCTAATCCATTGGAGTTTATTGGGTCCTTTTTTTATCAGCAGGGTTAGAGTTGAAGCTATGCTGCTAAAAACCTTAATAAATCACCTGTACAAATTGGCAAACCCAAGAAATATCTGCAATTACTTTACAGAGGAAAAGGAAGTTGGCCAGTTCTTGACTGTCATGACTTTGTCCTTCTCTATAAAAACTCCATCAGAGCTGATATATCCTAGGAATGAGACTGTGGAAAAATGAAATTCACATGGACCATATGGACCAGTGGCCATGGTGAGTGTGTGACTGGGGGAATAGATCAAACTGTTGTCTGTATATGCTATGACAAACTTTGAGCATTTCACAGAGCACATTATTGAAAAGACAATGAAATACTACAGGCACTGAAGATAACCCACATGCCATTATGCAGTACTCAAAGTGACCAGAGGTGCTAAAGGCAGTTGAATGATTTATGGCCGCAGGCCACCTTCATTTTTTCCATGAAAATGAAAACTGCCAATGCTGGTGATATTGATGGGTGGATGTACCCTTGTTTTAAAGCCTTCTTGATGTACTCATCCATAGCTTCGGTCTCTTTGGTGGACATGGGGTAGACACTGTTTTGGGGCAGTGATGCTCCTGCCAGGAGTTCAATGGTGCAATAATTCTCAATTCAATTCAATTAAATGTTATTTGTATAGTGTTTTTAACAATGGACATTGCCACAAAGCAGCTTTAGAGAAATATATGGATTCTAGATCTAGATATTACATCTATGAATGTATAAAATTTATCCCTAATGAGCAAGCAATGGGTCATGAGGTGGTAGTCCACTGGCTTTGACTATGGTCAGGAGGAGAAAGATTTATTCCTTGTGGACAGCACTAGTGTTGGGAGTAACGCATTACAAAATAACGAATTACTGTAATGCATCGCTTTTTGCGGTAACGCGGTAATTAAAGGCATTACAGAAAAAAAAATTGGTAATATTTTACTCGGTACAAATGTCAGTAACGCGTGTTACAATGCATTTTTAACCTGGAATGAAGTGGTGGGGTTTTTTTTCTCCTTCATACAAATTTGCCAAAATCACCATGAGATCAGCAGAGGTGAAACGTCCACGCAAAATGTTTCACTTCCTTTTCCTTTAGGCTAGTCAGACAGAAGAGAGAGATGAGTGAACCTGCAGCTGATCTAA
>JANZLB010000027.1:41341565-41351683 GCA_026167865.1 Notarius quadriscutis
AACATGCAAACTCCACACAGAAAGGCCCTCGCTGGCCGCTGGGTTCAAACCCGGAACCTTCTTGCTGTGAGGTGACCGTGCTAACCACTACACCACCGTGCCACCCCTAAAAAAAAGAATGAATCTGTAAAAGTGTAAGAAAACAAATTTTGAAAAAAAAAATAAGAAAATCAATAAAAAATAAAAGAATAGGAAAATAAATGTGGAAATAAAAATAAAAAAGAATAAATGCTTTTCTTCATTGCTTTTGCTATTTCCTGTTGTGTTTCCTGATTGCTTTTTCATTTGCTTGAGTGGCTAAGATATCAAACAACTGGCTTTGGGTGGGCCTTCCTGCCCAGACTAAGCAGTGGCTTTTTTTTTTTTATGACACACCTTTTGTAGTATTCCTTTTTCCACACGTTAGTTTTTTGTTTAGAATAACCTGAAAATTACTCATTATTTATTTCCTTGTAAATGACTATGTAATGTAGTGGGTAGTGTTATTTCCCAGCTCAAAGATTGCTGGTTCAATCCTCAGCTTGGGCAAGCTTTTCATAAAATGCTTTTGTTCTGGGACTCTATGAAATTCATGTTCGTTCAGAAAAAAAAAACATTAAGTAATTAAAAACATCTATTTTCTCATTCTTTTTTATTTATTTTTGTATTGTTTTATGTTTATTTTTAATCATTTTATTATTCTTTTTAACATTTATTTTCTTATTCTTTTGCAGATTTATTCTTTTTCAAGTTGCCAGTATAGCACTTAAAACAAATAAATGCAGTACTTGTTAAAAGCAAAATCACATCCAATGGTATGAACTGTGAAAGTCTTAATAAGTCAGGGAATGTGCCATTATAAATTGTCTCTTCTGGTCTTCACTAGAAGTAGCCCAGTCCTATTAACAGTAGCAGAAAATTAAAATGGTTACATAATCATTAATACTTTATGCCCTGTGCAACTCTAAGCCATGCTGAAACTGGAAATTGACAGTACTTTCAATATTACAAAGGCCAGTTGTTTATTTTCATTTTGCATTTATTTTATTAAACTGTACTATTCAGCCTGTGGTGCAGTTTTACACTATCCAGATCAAGAATTACCAGTTAATAATTGCCACACTGAGACTACAGAGGAGAAATACATAACAAATGGCATTGCAATTAGAGTAATGCATAAGAAGTGGATTCATTATCCTCATAGCAGTAACTAATTGGCCAGCATACCATGCACAAAACAGGTGGTAAACATCAACATTCCCAAAATAGTTTGATTTATTTCTAAGCTTTTAATATGAGTAAAACAATAGTTGGCCATACATGCCATATGTAAACACATACTGTGTGCAATTATTTAACATTTACATAGAAACAGAATTTTGTTGCTAACATATTTTATGCATAAAAATGTTTATAAATTTTGACTGCTTGGGTCTTTTTGTAACATCTGTAATAGAATCTATTCCCGACTCCATTTCCCAGAGCACACTGTGACCTACAAACATGGCCGCAGTGGACTACAGTTCCCATGGCAACACTCCACTCTCACGTTCACAGCCACCTGACTTTTAATCATGTACAGATGAGCTGGGGGAAGCCGTGGCCTAATGGTTAGAGAAATAGCTTTGGGACCAAAAGGTTGCTGGTTTGATTGCCTGGACCAGCAGGACGGGCTGAAATGCCCTTGAGCAAGGTGCCTAACCCCCAACTGCTTAGCCAAAGAAAAACTGATGATGCGATTATCAGTTCAGGCAGGGAACCCAGCCATAATAATAACACATGCCATATAACACTCAAGGACTTATATATGGACTCCAAACACAGATGCTTGATGTAAACAAGTGTGTGCTACCTGACTTTATCAAGCCTTTTGTTGCTATTCTGGTTTTTGACTTTGTTTGGTTACCACATTCACATATTTTTGCATTTTGCCTTTGACAATTGGTTTGCACATTGCTTGATCTTCTACCTGTCTCTGACCAAGATCTTAAGGGGCCGGCTCAGCCTTCCCAAAATCCTCTTTGCCAAGTAGCAAGTCACAATTTTCAATGCTAGTGATATTCCTAAAATATTCGGCAGCAATGCAGAGACATCCTAGACCACAGGTCTTAAATTGTAATGTGAAATGGAAGATATTTTGTTAGTGTCCATATTTTAAATTCTTTTGACCAATCCATTGCATTTTTGTATGGTTATTCCATTGTAATGGACCCAAACCAGCCTCGGCTATCTCATGGGTGGCCACAAAACAAAGAAAAGATAAGGCATATTTTGTTCAAAAGTTCCATGTATGACATGTAGATGAAGAAAAAAAGCTTGGGATGGGAACACTAACAGTGAATTTGCAGAGATTTTGTTACACAGACAGCTAGCAGCGAGCAGGTAGCAGTCAGCTATCTATTATCTGTAACCACTTACCCTGTGCAGGGTTGCAGGCAAGCTGGAGCCTATCACAGCTGACTATGGACAAGAGGCAGGGTACACCCTGGACAAGTCACCAAATCATCACAGGGCTGACACATAGAGACAAACAACCATTCACACTCATGGTCAGTTTAGAGCCACCAATTAACCTAACCTGAATGTCTTAGGGGGAAACCAAAACACACAGACACAGGAAGAACATGCAAACTCCACACAGAAAAGCCCCCGTTGGCCACTGGGCTCGAACCCAGGACTTTCTTGCTCTGAGGCAATAGTGCTAACCACTACACCACCATGTAACAGTCATGTGTTTAAAAAAAAAAAAAAAATGGATTCTGGAAAGTTTGAGTTATGCCTTTAATTCACATTTTGATTTGTCTGCCATCATTTTTTTTATTAACGTGCATTTTTTTTTGTATTTAAAAACTGTAATTTTAGTAGTCATATGTGTTTAAAATGTTTGGAAATGTCATGTGGTCTTGGGGCATTGTGCTGCTTAGTGCTATATGAACTGATTGCAGTGAGGAGATAGTGATTAGTAGGCTCAGCTTTTCTTATGGCTCTTCATTACTCACCCTTCCTATAAATCCACAGAAATCACTGTTGCTTATTTTTATTTATTTATTTATGTATGTATGTATTTATTTATTTATATAGTGTGAGATTCTGAGATTTATGTGAGATGAGTTTACCATCCATAAACTGCAGGTGAAACAGAATAGTGCTACATAAGAAATGATAAAGTACACACACAGACTCAGTATGTTTGTTATAAGATCAGGAGCAATGCTACAAGAGAGTGATTCATCATAACATTAAACCTAATGGAAGAGGATTTAGATTTATTTGATAGAAATTGGATATCCTGAAGCAGTTTAACTAATACTTCTTCACTTTTTTCCAGGGGGGCAAAGATTCATCATTCACCCATACCTGTATGGCTGAAAGGTCCAATAATATAATTCAAAATTTGACAGTGCCAAACCACCTCAGGGTTTTCTGCAGCTCTATTAGCCAAAACTATTGTTCCTCCTATGAATGAAAATCTCAGAAGTGAGTCAGCTCCCCATAACACAGACATGTGCTTTTTTGTACTTTAACACACAAAGCCCATGTTATTTCATGTTAAGCTAAGGTCTGCATGTTCTTCTTTGAAAATCCAATGAAGCAAATTAGAAAAAATAAAACAATATAACCCCATTCTCAAAAATCTCTTAAAGAACCATAAATGTGCTATGCATAACTCTACCTGTATAGAGTAAATACTGTATGGTCCTGTTACTCCCACTTTCCTCATATTCATACACCATGAACTAAATTTTTAGAGTTTGTTTTTGTATCTTATTGTTCTGTATTTTAATGATCTGAGATATAATCTGACACACTTGTTAACTCCATCATCAATTCTATCTCTAACATTATGCTTATTAAGTTGCACAACCAACTGATGACTTGTTATTTTTCCCCATATATGTTGGAAGATGGGAAAATTATGTACATGCTAATGCAAACAACATAAATACAAGAGGAGAGTGACATTTATGCATCATCAGTTCTTAAACAGCTAAATGTGAACTCTTAGATTCAATGTTAAGTACCAAAACAATTAACCCATATTATTACTTCTGTATTAGGGACATGCATCAAGCACAACAAAGGATAAAACATAATGTTATTGAAGTACATTTTTATGGTATTTTTGTGGTGTTTGGTTAATGTAATCAAAATATGGCATTTTAAAAGAAAACAGATTCATATAAGTGTCAGGAAAATATTTCCTGATGTCACTGGAGCTGAATTCTGAAAAATAAATAAATAAATAAATAAATAAATAAATAAAAGTGACAAAAAAAAAATCAGGTGTTGAAAATATCTTGAAAAATCAAGATTATGTTTTGTAATGATTGGTTTAACAAATGCAGCAGTAAAACCAGTTAATCTGCCTAAAAATCTCTAAATCCTTGCTAGCTAAGTGTGATTTCCTCTTCATGATTCGATCAAGTATTTATCAAGTCTACTTGGTTTACTCTGTGATGGACTGGCATCTCATTTAGGCTCAATTCTCCTGCCTTACTCCCAGTGTTCCTGGGATAGGATCTGAACCCACTCCAACCCTGACCAGGATAAATGAATAAGTTTGGATTCAGACACCGACTCTCAAAGTTGTCATTGCACTGGTGCTGTAACACTGTCAGAACTGAGAATGCACTCTGCAAAGACTACATAAGATACATTTTAAAAATGTTTCAATGATTTGACAATTATGCATTATTTAAAAATACATTTTATTCACAGAACAGAATTCTAACTGGTTATTATGCCATCAGTATTAGTGTGACCAGAGATCAGTTGAATGAAGAGACAGCAGTGAGGATTGTGTTTATACTCTGTGAGTGACTTTTACTTCAGGTAGCGATACAGAGAGTGATGTGGATAATGCTTTTCTTCCATTTTTTAACTTTGAATTGTCTAAAATTGTTTGTAATGTTGTTTTTCCATCAGTATATTATGTCATAAATGAGGTATGTGGGACTGGAAAGGAATTTTGAAATGTCATTTCCTCTCTTTTCACTTTTAGAAGTAACTGGATTTTACAACACTAGAACTTTAAAATCTGATTGGGAAATACGCAAAATGGAAACATGTTTCAGTACAGGGTTTTTGGTAATTAGAAAACTACAGTATGGTGGAGAAAATGTCAAATTTAACCCTTTGATGCACAAGCTAAGCAAACCCAGAATAAAACTTTTTTTAAATAAAAACTCAGCCGGGTCACTTTTGACCCAGGTTGTGCATCAAAGGGTTAACCATGTGAAGCATTTTCCAGGTTACCACACACATACTGAAGCATTGTATAAAATATTAGTCTTCAACATCCATTTTAATGAATGCCAAAACAAAAATCTTCCAAATGCAAGGGCATCCGCATAAGGTACCTTGAGCTGAGCCTGAAGATTATAATGCCTAACAGTCTTTAATGAATGAGGAGAAAAAGAAGAAGCGACAAAATATAACCAAATTCACTGTACTTTTGAGGTGGTGATAAAAGTAGTGGTAATTGCAGAGCAGAAGCTACACATATCAGTCATAAAGGAACATCTGGCTTTTGTTATAATAATTGGAGAAGAGGTTTTGGCAGGAATAGTGTCATTAATTAGAACCTTTCTACAAGAAATCATGGTAACAGATGATTCTAGAAACATCTGGATTAAGCATTTGGTAAATAATTTATTAAATCCGGAGAGGTTATGCATTTCACCAACTAGATTTTTTAAATAGAATTGTGTACCGAAAGTTAAGGTTACTGAAAGGTTTTCTTGATATACAGTTGTGGCAGTGGAGGCATGTTGAGCATCAGCTGTGGGGGTGGTAAGCAGGTAATATGTGATAAGTTTCACCTGTGTCTGATTATGGGCATTTCATTTATGTGTCTCTCTTGTGTTCTTGTGAGAAAGCCAGTGACTAGAGAGAGAGAGAGAGAGAGAGAGAGAGAGAGAGATGAGAAACCCAGCACTGTGTGTGTGTGTGTGTGTGTGTGTGTGTGTGTGTGTACGCGCATATGTGAGGGTGTCTAAAGTACAGAGAGTGAAAATAAAGTCATTGAAAAGTAGACTGAAATAAAACATATCTTGATCTGTCTTGCCAATCTGCCAGTTACTCATTTCCTGAGCTGCAAAAGTGTTTCAACAATATATTAAAAATCACCTGAAATCTTTCAGATCATTAACAGCACAAAGCATATATCCATCCATTATCCATAACTGCTTATCCTGTGCAGGGTCACAGGCAAGCTGGAGCCTATCCCAGTTGACTATGGGCGAGAGGCAGGGTAAACCCTGGACAAGTCACCAGATCATTGCAGGGCTGACACATAGAGACAAACAACTATTCACACTCACATTCACACCTATGGTCAATTTAAAGCCACCAATTAACCTAACCGCATGTCCATGGACTGTGGAGGAAATCCACATAGACACAGAGAGAACATGCAAACTCCACACAGAAAGACCCCTGTCAGCCACTGGGCTCAAACCCAGAACCTTCTTGCTGTGAGGTGAAAGTGCTAACCACTACACCACCGTGCCGCCCCAAAAAGCATATATGCAAGTAAATAATAACAGTAATAATAATGCCTTAGTATTATTACATTAGTAATTTAAAAAAGTTAAATTTTCAGAAATGAAAAAAAAAAGACACCCCATGTTGACAACCTCAGTGCCTTAACAAGGTAATGTTACACAGACAAATAATCAATATTTTGCAAATGACTCTATCAATAATGGTTCAGCTGTCAATGACCCAGGCAGTTAACCTTTTAAATAGAATAAATCACATTTTCATCAGCATGACAATGTCAATGAGAAAAGAAAAAGAAGAACAGAAGATGTGTGAAGTTCTTTCTTCATTTACTTTTTGGAGCAAATTCATATTTGTGTGTGGATTGCTACAAATAGAAGGCCAATTCTGGCTTTTGGCACTAGAATAAAACAGACATTTAAATTATCCACAATAGCTTTCTTTTTTTTCTTGTTTTTTTCTTCTTTGGTGCTATTAAACTCTATGAACTTGCCTTGGGGCCAGCATGCTTCTTCTTTGGCAGGTCATTCCTTTCACCCTACTTTGAAAATATGACTGACCCTTGAAAATCAAAAAAGTCAGGGTTATTTTTAGTGAATACAATGGACTCCACTAAATACATAAACAAACAAACAAACAAACAAATAAATAAATAAAAAATACTCTGATTCAAAGATTTAAGTTTACCACAGTGTATTTTCCCACGTACTGTTTTAAAGTAGGCAGCACAGATTTAAAATGGCAGCATTCTATAATGGCTGTGAGAGTCTGTGCAGCCTTATCAGGCATAATATGGTTTTCATAGGAATACAAACCATTTACATTTTAACTGGCTTTTCAAGCTCTAGGGAGCTTAATCATAAACAAAGCTCTCTAAGAGACTTATGAGTGAACATTAGCCAAGATCTGTCCAGTTCCCTTGACCAACAAATCAAACCCATTCTTTTTATCCAAACAGTTTTTTTTTTTTTTTGGTCAACACATGACCTTTGGACAGACTTCAGATTTGGGGAATCACACAAATACCATGACTACTGTAATTAAAGATGATTTACATATCTAGTCCCAAAATATATATTTAAAAGCAAAAAAAACAACAAAAAAAACCCTTCAATACAGCACCAGATTTGTCAGCTTTGCTCTTGCACTATAGGATACACCCTTGTGTCACACTCTGACATGTAAGTTTGTCTCATTTTCTGTGCTGGCTATTACTACAGACCCAACACCACCATGACCTAGAAAGATGGTATATCAGAGGTGCTTTGCCCGGACCACTGGGGACACCCTGAAGAAGTGTGAGACAAATGCTGGCAAATAACTGAAATGACAGATCCAATCCTACACGTATCATATAAACAGAGATGGATCGCCACTGAAGCAAATCAAATATTAATAAATAGATGTGGTGCTTAGACATGACGATAGCTACAGCATTAAACCCATTTATCTTCCACTTTGCTTTTCCTCCTGGCTATAATATTTCTCATCAATCATCAAGTGCAGTGTCAAATGTAGCTATAATTCAGAAAGAGGAGAATAGCAGTCCCATCAGAGCTAGATCTGAACTAACCTTGTCAATCAATGACAATCTTCAGTTAATGAATGTGTAACAGGGCTTTGAAGTAGTGCTTAATTTAATCTTTTGTTCCTTGGAAGATCTGACAGTGGGTTGTTGACAAAGTAGTGAGGCTTTCTGAAGCATAAACCGAGTATTTCACATCCAAAAAAAAAAATCCCACTAGCAGGATCTACCAGGCAAGTGAGCTCCTCTCGGACTGATAAAGAAAACAGTGGAGCTCTGGGTGAGTTATAAGCCATGAACACAAGCTTCAATAACTTAAATTAAACAGCCATATTGTCAGATATTTTATGGTTATTTCGGAGTAGGATTTATATGAAAACATCAGTGTAATGTATTATGGGCAACCGAGAATATGCCTTATAATATACAATGTACACGCATTCATTCATTCATTCATTCATTCATTTATTATATCATAGAATATTAAACTCAAATGCTTGTGTAATCAGCACTGATAATTGTGTTTTAATGATTGTAATTAGCACTTAAGAAGCATCAGCAGCTTTTTGATTGACACTGATACAGCTCTGAAAGCAATTAATTGTCTTAGGAAAGGAGAAGCACACGTATAAAGTGCACATACACATAAAAGTTAGTTTTAATTCACACTTAAATCACATACTTCCTAATCTGAGAGGCCATATGTAAAAGCCCATGGTTTAGCATTAAGGGGCATCAAGAAATCTGTCAGAAAAAATGACTGTACTATAATCACTTGAACATTCATTTTATTCTGAAAGCAAATCCAGATCCTTTTATGCCAGTTAATTAAAAGAACAAACAAACAAAACTTACACCAACATAAAAGCAACATCAGATAGCAATTTTAAGAGAAATGTCACTCTTGTTCCAAGAAACCATTTGTATGCTCTTACAGCAGAGTAACTGTTATGAACAGATTATTACTTGGACCCACAGATCTCTAACAAGCAGTGGCTTGGCCAGGAATTAACCCCTTCAGTGTCCTTGGACGAGTCACGTACATCATGAAATCTTTTACTGCTGTGCCTTATGACGTACGCTACTCATCATAAACACCTCCTTTTATGTACCTTACCTGGCACACTACTTTTACTTCACAGTGGCACATATGAATTACAGTCAATGACTAAAACATTCTTCCGTCATACGGCACAGCGGTAAAAGATTTCATGACGTATGTGACTTGTCCAAGGACATTGAAGGGTTTTATTATTATTTCTACTTTCTCCTGAGTTTCACATGGTCCTGAAATAGAGGTTAGAAGCTGACTGATGAAGAATCAATCCTGCATTTCAACAGTCTTTTTTTTTTTGCTGTAATGTCTTGGCATATTGTATTTATTTTTCACATGATCAGTGTGGGTTTGATGTATGAGGTTGAGGTAATGACCTGCAAAAGGGCCACCATGAGCAACTTAATCATCTAACCAACAAGCAACAACAAAGACTTTGAGCTTTTTAAAGAATTTTATTGAGCCTTCAACGGGTTTTTTTTTTTTTCTCCTTCCCGGGGACACCGCTAACTCTTTTTTCTGTGTAATGACTCTCTCGCTTCTTTCTGAATATCATCATGAAGTCGGTCTCATTTTAAAACATCAGTGGTTGACGTGACGTGTGATTTTAGTGTAACATAGTGCAAATACTTACTAAAATGTGTTTTTCCTTCCAAAAATCATAAGTAAATGAAGAAAGTTACAGTATTTTATGTTGTAAATTTACTTTTGGATGAAAAAACATTTTTTGTTCAGGTTTATTTGAAGGTTGTTATGCCAAATGTCCTGCGGTGTGACTGCAACACGAATGAGACATGAAATATAAATAGCTATAAAATAAACCAGCAACGTTTGGAATAATTCATAAAAGCTTTGGCATTATTTTGCAAATATTAACTAATTTTTAAAAAAAAAGGTTTTGACTTGGAAAAACATTATACAGTAATATTTACAACAAGATAAATGTTGTAACATAAATGCCGTCCTGTAGTGTGACATAACTTAAAATGGAATTAAATGCCTTTTAAGTAAGTTAATTCATTTTTATCATGATGTACCTTTTAAAACACTGCATAA
>JANZLB010000027.1:41671992-41682570 GCA_026167865.1 Notarius quadriscutis
CACCAGTTAACCTAACCTGCATGTCTTTGGACTGTGGGGGAAACCGGAGCACCCGGAGGAAACCCACGTGGACATGGGGAGAACATGCAAACTCCACACAGAAAGGCCCTCGTTGGCCACAGGGCTCAAACCCAGACCTTCTTGCTGTGAGGTGACAGCACTAACCACTACACCACCATGCCGCCCCGACTATATTTCTTTTACGTTAAAAATCCAGTAAAAATTTGACATCTTCAACACATACATGTAATTACACAAACATGTAATTACACATAACTGTATAGGGTCTAACATAGTGACAATGCAGTGACTACATACTCCACAAAATAGCCAAGGGAATTCCATTTCTATGCACATACAGTATATGTAGGATCAAGGATTTTACCATCTAAGTTTCAAAAGTACCAAAATAATCTAAATACAGGGTAATCACAGTGTTTATAAGAGCATAAAGGAACAATGAGATGTACAAAAGGTGATTAGCAAGAGGTCAATATGCACAGATGTATCTGATAATTAATTTATTAATTCAACCACAAAATTTTAATCACAGTACAGTACTGTGGCAGACATTGCAATGGTCCATTTTCCTAGCAGCACTTTATATTCCAGAAAGCTTTGGTGTATCACAGCCTATGGCTGAATGAGCAGATTTGGACCCAAAAGCAGACTCAGAAAAAAAAAAATCTGAAAACAGAATGGCTTTAATGTGTCATCACACAAATCTTCACACAAAATATTATATCTTCGTTCACACAAAAGCAGGGTATTAACAAAAATCTCCAGACAAACCATGAATTCTCAATGGTAACAGAGAAGAGGTGTCAGAGTGCAGGCACTTACTGATGCAGGCGCAGGGGAGACCAGGGCAGAGCAAACTGCAGAAGTAATCCAAATCAGCGTGCAGGAAGCGAGGTCAGTAACTAGTGAGGGTCAAGCAGTCAGCAAACAGAGCAATGTAGACTAGACCATAAGATGAGGTCGAGATGAAATGGGAATACTGGTCATACACTGATAAACAGATGGTAATCAAACAGCTTGGTACATTAGAGAGAGACCACTAAATGATACTTCACAAAGTTGAAGTGTGAGAGCTGTGCTTATATAGGTGAGGGGCTGATTACTGAACGAGATGCAGGTGATGTGATTAATAATCAGGAGACAGAGGGCGCTGTGGTTCTTGGGGTTTGTAGTTCAGAGTGGCCATGCTTGAAGGCTGTTCTGAACTTGTGTTCTCTGAGCCATTACTGACAGACCCCCCCAAAGAGCTCCCTCTGGGAGCAAGTGATTTTCTGGGTTGCCCCCTTCCTCTAGGTGCCAGTTTGTCTGGGTGTCGGCTGTGGAACTCCTGTATGAGCAGGGAATCTAGTATGTCTTTGGAGCTCACCAAACTTTGCTCTTCTGGGCTGTAGCCCTCCCAATCTACCAGGTACTCCAGCTGCCCTTGCCTGCGACGGGAGTTCAGGATCTTCTTAACCTGGTAGATGGGTTCATCCTCAGAGTCGGGGGGGTCATCTGTGGCCAGGGTACCTTGTATGGGAGGCTTTAAGCAGGAAATATGGAACATGGGTGCCACTCTTCAGTGTGGTGGGAGTTCTAAACTGTAGGATACTTTGTTTATTTTGTGCAGTACCTTATATGGGCCAATGGAATGTGCTTTCAACTTCTTACACGTGCTCGGTTCTCTGAGGTCCTTTGTGGAGGTCCATACCTGATCTCCTGGGGAGTACTCTGGGTTCTTGCCTCTGCATTTGTCTGCATATTGCTTATACTTGTTATTTATCTGTTCCAACCTTTGGTGTACTTCATCCCACACTTGTTGGCTTCTTTGGAACCATTTATCAACTGCTGGTAACTGAGTGGGTGTGTCATCCTATGGAAACAGGGGGGTTGATAGCCAAGCATGCACTGTAAAGGTGTTAATTGTGTGGCAGAATGCTTGAGGGACTTTTGTGCATACTCAGCCCATGGGAGAAACTGTGCCCAGTCCCTTTGGTTTTTCATACAGAAGATGCATTAAAAAACAACCCACCTCCTGATTTGCATGTTCCACCTGTCCATTGGATTGTGGATGAACCCAGATGTGAGACTTACAGATATGCCTAGACAGTCCATGAAACTGATCCAAAGTCAGGAGATGAACTGGGGACCCCTGTCACTTATGATGTCTTCTGGAATCCCAAAGTAACGGAATACATGGTTAAATAATAGTTTGGCCATTTGAAAAGCTGTGGGCAGATCTGGTAGAGGAATGAGTCGGAGCACTTTGGAAAATCGATATATGATTACCATGATGACAGTATTTCCTTGAGAAGGTGGTAAATCAGTGATGAAATCTGTGGCTATGTGTGACCAGGGTTTCTGAGGTACTGGGAGAGGGCATAATTTTCCAGCAGGAGGGGCACATAGTACCTTGGCTTGGGCGCACTCTGAACACAAGGAGATGAAGTGATTTATGCCAGAGATCATGTTCTCCCACCAGTAATTGTTTCTTATGAGTTGGTATGTGCGATGGCTGCTTGGATGACCAGTGGCAGGTGAGAAATGAGCCCAGGTGATGAGTCTTCCCCTGATTTCAGATGGAACATGGAGGAGTCTGGGAGGGCAGTTTTTGGGTGGGTTCTGGGTCTGTGACTGCTGGATATCTTTGTCAATGTCTCAAGTGATAGCCTGTACAAAACACTCAGTAGGCAGTATTGGTGTGGGTTCAGAGCTGTGGGAAGAGGAGTTGTGGATATGGGATAAGGCATTTGCTTTGGTGTTTCTGGAGCCAGGGTGGTAGGATATGATGAACTGGAAGCATGTGAAGAAAAGGACCCACCTGGCTTGGCGCAGGTTCAGCTGTTCAGCAGTCTTCAGATATTCTAGGTTCTTGTGGTCTGTAAGGATTGTGAAAGGGTGTGTGGTGCCCTCCAGATAGTGTCTCCACTCCTCTAGGGCCAGCTTGATAGCTAGGAGCTCTCAGTTACCAGTCTCATAGTTAATTTCTGCAGGTGAGAGTTTCTTTGAAAAAAAGGCTACAGGGTGCAGCTTATTCTTCTCCCCAACATGTTGTAATAGCACCCCTCCAGCTCTAGTTTCAGATCCATCCACTTCTACTATAAATGTTTTGGTGGGGTCTGGATGTTGCAGAATGGAGGTGGAGGTGAAGGCTGACTTGAGTTTATTAAATGCTTCTTCAGCCGTTGGACCCCACTTGAGCCAACGCGGTCCATTTTTTAGCAGGGAGGTTAATGGGCTGGTGATGGTGCTGAATCCCTGGATGAAGCACCTGTAGAAATTTGTGAAGCTGAGAAAGCATTGTAGCTCCTTGACAGATGTGGGGGTTGGCTAGGATGTGACTACTGTGACCTTGGTTTGGTCCATGCTTACTCTCTCAGAACTGATTATGTATCCCAAAAATGATATCTGATTGACATGGAATTCACATTTCCCTGCTTTGACAAAGAAGTGATTCTCGAGCAAGCATGTTAGCACAGACCTGAGGTGAGCCTGATGACTGTTCTTATCTGGGGAGTAGATCAGGATGCCATCTATGTATGTAATGATGAATTTCCCTAGCATATCTCTCAATACATCATTTGTTAGGCACTGGAAAACACTTGGAGCTGAAGAAAGGCCATATGGCATGACCAAGTACTTAAAATGGCTGGCAGTGGTACTAAAGGCCATCTTCCATTCATCCCCCTCCCAAATATGGACCAGGTTGTAGGCACTGAGGAGGTCCAATTCAGAGAAAACCCTTGCCAATCTTAGTTGTTCTAATGCAGATGGTACGAGTGGTAGTGGGTAAGGGTATTTGACAGTGATTTGATTCACTCCTCTGTAGTCAATATATGGCTGGAGGCCCCTCTTTTTTCTCCACAAAGAAGAATCCAGCAGAGGTGGGAGAGGTAGATGGTCTAACATAGCCCTGCTTCAGTGCCTCCTGAATATACTCCTCCATCACCAAATGTTCCTTTTGGGAAAGATGGTAGATTCTGCTGTGAGGTGGGGTTGTGCCTGGGAGGAGGTCTATGGCACAGTTGTATGGGCGATGGGGAGGTGGACCACATGCCTTACCTTTGCTGAAGACTTCCTTCAGATCAAGATAGCAGGTTGGAATGTTGTCTAGGGAATCAGGCATAGGACTCTTCACAGAGGTTGAGGAAATTGTGACTTGAGGAAGTTGCAGACAATTCTGAAGGCAGGCAGTTGACCACTGCATAATATCTTTCTTCTGCCAGGAGATCAAGTGGTCATGTAGTTGAAGCCAGGGGTATCCAAGGATGATATCATGATGCGCTGCTTGGGGGATGAGCAGGGAAATGTGTTTGGAATGAAGGGTCCCCACCTGTATTTGAAGAGGGGTTGTGCGTGAGGTGATTAGTCCATCTCCAATAGGGCCCCCATCGATAGATTTTATTTGAGCGGTCCTAGTAGGACTTCTGTGTCCAGATTGAATCTTTGGATGACTGCACAGGTGATGAGATTCCTTTCTGCCCCTGAGTCTATGAGTGCACAGAGGACATGGGTAGCATCTGGCAGTTTCAAAAGTACAGGTAATCTAAGAGATTGAGTCTTAGAGTTAAAAACAGGACTCACCAGGTTAGGCAGTTTGTGTTCCTGGTGGGCAGGAGCTCTTTTAGGTGGGTGGACTGGGCATTGGATGATTACATGACTGGCTTCACCACAGTAGAAACATAAACCCTCTCTTCCCCTTCTTTCTTGTTCAGATTGCTGCAACAATGTACAAAACACCTCCATGGGCGTTGATTTGCGAGTGACCTGAACAGGAGAGCTAGATGGTGCCATAGAAGGTTGGTTGGATATTAGATAATCCAAGCAAATAGCTAGGTCAACTAAGGCATCAAGGGACAAGTGTTCATCGTGGCATGCTAATTCACTCAATACCTCAGGATGCAGCCTCTGGCGAAACATGGCTTTCAGCGCTAGTTCATTCCATCCACTGCTAGCAGCGAGTGTGCAAAAATCCAGGGCATATTCAGCAACTCTTCGATCACCCTGTTGCATGGATAGAAGGGTCACTCCAATCTCAGTTCCCTCCAGCTCGTGATCAAACACCCTCTTTAAAAGTTCTAGGAAGCAGTTGTAGGAAGTAGTAGGCTCATCGCCACGTTCCCATACTGCACATGCCCACTTGAGCACCTTGCTAATGAGTAAAGTGAGAAACTTGGCAATCTTTTGTTCCTTGGTTACACTGGAGGTTGAAGCAAAATACAATGAGCATTGGAGGAGAAACCCCTTGCATTGTGAAACTTCACCAACAAATTTTTCAGGTAGAGGAATGAGCTGCACAGTGGCATTGGAAGGTGTGGAGCATGGTGGGAAGGCCTGCAACACAACAGCAGTAAGCTGAGCCATACTGGTGTTTAGATCGCAAAGTATCTGCTGATGTCCTCTCCCAATAGGCACCTCTGAGCATTGAGCGCAGTTTGCTTTGACTCCTCTGCTGGATCCATGGGTGGCAAAGTATCCTGTCAGAGTGCAGGCACTTATGGATGCAGGTGCAGGGGAGACCGGGGCAGGGCAGGGCAGGGCAAACTGCAGACATAATCCAAATCAACATGCAGGAAGTGAAGTCAGGAACTAGCGAGGGTTGAACAGTCAGCAAACAGAGCAATGTAGACTAGACTATAAGACGAGATCAAGATGAAATGGCAATACTATTCATATACTGATAAGCAGATGGTAATCAAACAGCTCGGTACGTTAGAGAGAGAGAACACTAAATGATACTTTTCAAAGTCCAAGTGTGATAGCTGTGCTTAGGCAAGGGGCTGATTACTGAACAAGATGCAGGTGATGTGATTAATAATCAGGAGACAGAGGATGCTGTGGTTCTTGGGGTTTGTAGTTCTGAACGGCCATGTTTGAAGGCTATTCTGAACTCGTGTTCTCTGAGCTGTTACTGACAAGAGGATGGATAATGGCACAAACCGTCATAGCACAGTCAGGGCAGATGTTGAGCCACAGCACATTAAAGGATACCCACAGTGAAAAATAAACATAGGCTAGAAATATTACATATTTTGCACAAATGCATTTTGACTACCCTGTATTGTCACACTGTGTAGCATAAAGCAGTGTTTTAAAATTCTTTTGTATTCCTGCTCACTTAAGTTCTACTCAAGGGTGCAGCCATATTGACATTTTGTGGACAGAATCAAAGGTCTGCTGAACATCATATTGTTGGTAGACTTCCTGTATCTGGCTTGGCTTGCTGTTCCCGACACTGTGATGAAGCCGGATGTACCTGAATGTACCCGGATGTACCAAACATTGTTGAAAAATAGCAGCGTGCAAAGCCTATTGTTGCAAAAACAACAAATTGGATAAGAAAGGAAGGTATTTTTTCTGTATTCCTTTGCTGACAACCAAGCAACATAAAAAAACTTATTAAACAGTAATGACACAACTTGGGAACAGGTGACACTTTAGAAATGCTCTCCTTTGGCAGAAATTCTGTTGTTTACAAGGACAATTTTCAGCCCAATTCCTTTGAAAGAAATCTACAGGCTGAGTTCTTGGGCTATGCAGGTTGCGTTAGACTCAAACCCGATGCTGTGCCAACAATATTCCAACACCATCCATGGAAAAGGAATTCAGGCCATGCAAGCAGATTAGCTGGAATTGTCTAAACATTCAAAGCTTTTATATATATATGGCACTGCCTATAAGTAGAGCCCTGATGAGTGTAAAATGTGTTAATAAATAATCCCATAGTATTTTTTAAAAAAAGTGTAAAGACACCAGGATGGCAGCCTTCTCCCATTTGCAGGTACTCCTCGTTGCATAGTGGCCATGGTGCTGAAAAGACAGCATCCCACTCTCTGCTTGAAATACAAGTAGCAGCAGTTCAGCACCACATACAGAATATTTGACTCATCATGAGGTATCTCCTTGATGTGAATGTGCAGCAGTGACAGATGTTCCAAAAACTGGCCCACGATCTTCACACAGTTATCCAGGAGCATCTGAGCTTAAGGCAAATGTCGTCTGCAGCCATGGTTTCCCTCCCTGACTGAGCCTGCAATGCCCAGTGCCTAAAAGCAGATGATGGTGGTGAAGCATTCTTGGGGAGTTTCAAGAGGGTGGCTGAAAGGGAAGGCTGGCAACCCAGGAAGTAGGCTCATATCCTCGCCCCACTCCTCACTGATGAAGCACAGTGGGCCTACCATGTCCTCCTCCTGGTTGAGGCTGAGGACTACTCTGTACTCAAGGAGAAGATGCTGGCCTGCTGTGGGCTCTCCCTCACCCAGGCCACCTCCAAGTTTCACCAGTAGAGCTACAGGCCAGGCCAGGAGCACCAGATGCAGATTGGATAGCCTCCTTCAGATCACTCATAGATTGGCTCCAACCTGACCAGCTCATCCCTGCAGAGATTGTGGAACAGGTTGCTCTTGACTGCTTCCGGCAGGGCCTCCCGGGTGAAGGGCATAGATCCACAGAGATGAAAGTGGCCCAGACCCCCAGAGACATGGTCACTGCACTGAAGTGTGTGCTAGCCACCCTGAAGATGTGGAGGGGAGAAAAAGGGACCCCCTTCCTCCACAAGCCCCACTACCACTGCCACCCGAGCCCTAGTATGCCTCAGAGGGCACAGAAAGACCCCCTGTTGCAGCCGCCACCTTGGGACGAGCCAATGCCCATGTAGCCAGAGGACTGTACACCAGCTCAGCCCTGCAAACCTTGGTTGGCAGAGTGCACGCTTCATACTGCCCTCCAACCACAGGCCTCCACCATCATGCTCAGGTTGAACGGTGTTCCAGTGCCTGTGCTTCAGGATTCAGGGAGCACCATCACTATAGCTCCTCCCTAGATCCTAGCAAGGACCTCTCAACCCTGTGGAAGCCTATCCATCACCTGTGTGCATGGGGATTTGAGAGAGATCCCCACTGCAGAGGTCCAGATCAGGGGCCAAAGAGGTGAGTGGTCAGTAATGGTCAGTCTAATCCTTGATCTTCCTGTGCCTGTCCTCATAGGTTGAAACTGGATGGGGTTTTCTGCCTTCATGACTGTCCCAGAGCAGAGGAGGAAGAAGAAGAACTCCAGAAGATCACTGCAGCAGCCACAGCACTCCCTGCAAGCTGCCCCTGGGATCGTGTTCTTAGTTGAATGAGAGACAGCAGCTGTAGAAGCTGAGGCTGAAGGTGTTCCCTCCCTACAATCTAACCCTTTCTCTGCTTTATCCCAAAAGGCCATCAAGGAAGAAAACTTTGGGAGAGAGTAAAAGGAGCAAGACCAGCTGAAGCACTGCTGGGGCCAGGTGCTACAGGTTCACAGGGAGAGCCTGCACCTCAATCAGGAGCTGCCCTGGCTTACTTTCTGGTGAAAAGGGGATAGTAATTATGGTATAGTATAGTACTGATATTGGTATAGTAATACTACCATTCCAAATGCCAGGGTGAACCCTCTGACCTCATCATCATCCCCATGGCAAAGATTGACTCAGTCATGTACCTGGCCCATGCCCACCTGCTAGGTGGCCACCTGGGACCCCAGAATATACTGGAGAAAATCTGTGATCAGTTCCACTGACCAGGAATGGTGGCTAGGGTGCACAACTTTTGCCAGCAGTACCCCCAATACAGGTGGACTTCCTATCGCAGGCCAGCCACAGCCTCATTGTTTTTTGTTTTTTCCCCCATCAATGGGGTCCCTTTCAGGTGGGTGGGCATGGATCTCTTTAGGGCTGTTGCCAAAGTCTGCCCATGGCCACAAGTGCATCCTAGTGATTATCAACTATGCCACACAATACTCAAAGGCTGTCCCTCTCCACAAGATTACCTCAGAAAATATTACCCAAGAGCTGATGCACCTGTGTAGTTGAATTGGGATCCCCAAGGACCTGTCATTGACCAAGGGACCTCCTTCATCTTCAGACTCATGACAGACCGATGCCAGCTGCTGAAGGTCAAAACCTCAGTCTACCACTCTCAAACCACCAGCCTTGTGGAAAGATTTAACCAAACCCTCAAATGGATGCTGAAAGGGTGGTCAATGAAATTGGCCAGAACTGGGACCTACTCCTCCCATATGTCTTCTTTGCCATGCAGGAGATGCCCCAAGCCTCCAGAGGGTTCACACCCTACAATTCCTCTTTGGCCAATGGCCCAGGGGCCTACTGGATACTGTCAGGGAAGCCTGGGAGGAGCAGCCATCTCCATTCCACTCCCTCGTTGACTACATCCAGGAGATGCACAAGCAGATTGAGAGTGTGGCCCCCATAATATAGGAGCACATGCAGGCAGCCCAGAGGGAAGAGCAGAAGGTCTACAACTGGCCAGCCCAGCTGCAAGAGTTCTGGCCTGGTGACTATGTGCTCCTGCTCCTCCCAAGTGTGAGCTGTAAGTTCCTTACTCACTGGCAAGGCCCCTATGTGGTCTAGGAGCAATCAGGTCCCACAAACTACTGCCTACAGCAGATAGGTTAATAAGCCCTCAGTCAACTCTATTATATTAACCTGCTGAAACATTGGATTGAATCGGTACCTGTTTTCTCAGCCTTTTCCATCTCCCCCACAGGTCCCACTGGGCCAGTGCAGGTCCACAAAGGTGAGGATTTAACACCTTCCCAGCAACAAGAGTTGAGGGAACTGTAGGATCAGTTGAGGGATGTGTTCCCTGCTGAGCCTGGCCAGACTCACTTCCTGCAGCATGACATCAAAACCCCTCTGGGGATAGTCATCTGGCAGTGGCTCTACTGAGTCCCAGAAACCTGATGCCAAGCTATAGAGGTAGAAGTAACACAGATGCTTCAGGAGTGCATCATTGAAGAATCCACCAGCCCCTGGTCTGGCCCCACTTTCATCTTTCCCAAGTCCAATGGACTAAATCCAGGCTAACAAGTATGTTTACATCAGCTACACTTAACTTCCAGTGTGTGGCTATCAGTAACTTGACGTCACATCCTGGACAGCATATTGATTGCCCATATGCAATAAATCTTGCTGTGCTTTTGAACTTTTAAGCATTTAAAGCTCTTAGGATGGCTAATAAGGCGGCTGCACTTGTGTGCATTATTATAATTAAGGCTTGTACTATTGATATAAATCATGTTTAAATGTTCTACAGGTACCCTTCAACAGTGTTCATGATTCAGAGAAAAAAGTCTAAGGCAGAGCAAAGTGCCACACAGGCCAAAAACAGAATACAGTGCAAAGTTCCAACCAGGCAGAAGTCCATAATCCAAAAACAAAAAGAGGGCAAAAATTCACAATGAACCTAGAGTCCAGGAAAACTAGCCAACTAGAGCTTGGTGTAGGCAGGAAGATAACTCAGTGAAGACTGAATCCCAAGACTGAGTTAAAGTACTGTTGATTAACTAAATCAGCAGCAGGTGGGACTGGAAGCAGAGCAGGAGGCAGAGCATGTTTTGGGTATAACACAGAGTGAAGCAACTGGCAACACACAGCACACCACCCAGATCAAAACCTGCCTCAGGACCCGGAAGGCCTGTCCCGGACTGTGACATAGTGCAGGGAAAATCTCATCTCATTATCTCTAGCCACTTTATCCTGTTCTACAGGGTTGCAGGCGAGCTGGAGCCTATCCCAGCTGACTACGGGCGAAAGGC
>JANZLB010000027.1:41764631-41776579 GCA_026167865.1 Notarius quadriscutis
TCAGCTGGGATAGGCTCCAGCTTGCCTGTGACCCTGTAGAACAGGATAAGCAGCTACAGATAATGGATGGATGGATGATTAAGACATGAGTGGCACGGTGATGTAGTGGTTAGCACTGTCACCTCACAGCAAGAAGGTTCTGGCTTCAAGCCCAGTGGCTGACAGGGGCCTTTCTGTGTAAAGTTTGCATGTTCTCCCCGTGTCTGAGTGGGTTTTCTCCGGGTGCTCTGGTCCAAAGACATGCAGGTTAGGCTAATTAGTGGCTCTAAATTGACCGTAGATGTGAATGTGAGTGTGAATTGTTGTTTGTCTCTATGTGTTAGCCCTGCGATGATCTGGCAATTTGTCCAGGGTATACCCTGCCTCTTGCCTATTGTCAGCTGGGATAGGCTCCAGCTTGCCCGTAACCATGCACATGATAAGCGGTTACGGAAAATGGAAGGATGATTAAGACATGTGGGATATGCCAATATTAATTGGGTTTTAGGACATGTATACAGCGCATTCCGAATATGTGTCTCAATTTGGATTTTTATAGCAGTTTGTGACACACTGCCTCTTCCCTGTTTACAGGTAAGAATATCATATGGATGTTGTCTTTTTTGGAATAAGGGCAAAAAAGAGAATATTCTGTGCATGTAAACATAGCACATGAGAGCTATGGTGCAGGGTATAGCTGACCTTCTGCACATTTTATATA
Organism: Notarius quadriscutis; assembly: GCA_026167865.1. NCBI lineage: Eukaryota > Metazoa > Chordata > Actinopteri > Siluriformes > Ariidae > Notarius > Notarius quadriscutis. Next base: position 41,765,332 of record JANZLB010000027.1, read on the forward strand.
ATATCAGTTGACAAATCATTGGCATGTTGCCACCTTCACAGCTCCGGTGTTTAATCCTGAACTTGGGTTACGGTCAGTGTGGAGTTTTCTTTGTTTTCCCCATGGCTTTTCTCTGGGTTCTCCGGTTTCCTCTCATCTCCCAAAAATATGTAATGGACTGAGATCCATTCAGAGTGTATTCCTAACTTGCTGTCAGCATTCTTTGGATAGGTTCTGGATTCACCACAAGCCTAAGCAGAATAAAGCGGCTTTTGAAAACAGATGAATGAATTTTCAAATATCAGTATAATCAGGTATGCAAAAAAAAAAGAAGACAGACAAAAAGAGAAAATGAATCTGAATTCATATATTAATATTCCTGCTTGTGCATGGTCATCCAAGTAGTTTCAAAGGCTGCAAATAACAAATGATAAACGAGTTTAGAATTTAAAAATGCTGTTAGCATAACAACACATTCTGCTGGCAGAAGTGACTATTTATTTGCCAAACCAACACTGCCCCCTCTTCCACGAAGTGAGCCACAGTCTCCATCAGCAGTGCAGCTTTTACATGATGAAGGCGGAGACACTGAGGCGTGACCACGCCTCGGTGTTCTGACGTCATTCTGGAACTCAAGGAGTCGGTGGCACTAGAGGCGTGTCCACAAAAAGCCGATTGAGAGTCGTGCGAGTGTCAGATTGTTGTGTGAGTGAGTGAGTGAGCGAGCGAGAGAGTGAGTGATGCTGCGCCAAGGCGCACTTTCATCCTCCTCCGTTGGGAAGAGCGCGCGCTGACAGCAGTCCATGTTCACATCCATTCTGCGTTTAACTACATGACTCGTTCCGCCAAACAGTGAGCGTGTGACAGGCGAGGGCACGCGCTTGGCTATGTTCTCAGCGCATCTCAATAGTGCGCACTTGTGCATTAGACACACCAAATTCACTAAAGCAACCCCCGTGTGGCCCGGAAGACTCCCATGTTTCCAATGATGATTTTTTTTCCTCCCTATTTTTTCCTCCCCTCCATTCAGAAGTGTTGTGTGTTGAGTGAGTAAGCGACTCGGAGCATCAGTGTGAGTGCGAGTGCAACTGAAAGCAGTCGAGTCCATCCGTCTGAGCAGGAGGAGGAGGAGGAGGAATTACAGCGAAAAGTAAAGCACCAAGGTTCCAACGCCGTTCTTGTGGACCGTAGACTTTTCTATTTCTTCTTCTTCTTTTAAACGACACGCATCGCGCATTTTAGCTGGATATCGTCTCAAGCTACTTGATTTTCTCCTGCGAAGAGATTGTCCCCCCTTTTCTGTTTCAATCCACTTGAGTCTCGGCTTCACGGCACTTCATCTCCTAAAGCGGCGATGCTGCTGCGTGACGTGAATTAGAAGAGTTTTTTTTTTTTTCTTCCCCACATTTATCCAAAAAAAAAAGGTAAGCAGCATCTTTTGATATTTATTCAGGATTCATTGTAGGCTCCATAATAGGTTGGGATATTTATTTATTTATTTATTTATTTGCGCGCTTAATCCCAGCTCCCAACTCGACCAACGTTTATAGCTGGGACGCATATAACCGGCGTGAACATACGACTTTTTTTTTTTCTTTTTTTTGTGTGTGTGTGTGTGTGTGTGTGTGTGTCTTCTGTCTCTACTTTTGTTAACATCAGTGAAATGCGTCCGTATATATAAACACGATCTCACTAACATCATTTGATTCCTTTGATGCAGTCTTAATCTGAGATGCGCCCAGGATTAAGAACATGAGCCGGCATTTTCTCTCGCGCGTAGCCTACCATCGCTTTTTTTTCTTTTTAACTTCACTAATCGACTACAGTAAACAAACATCCCGCGTTTTCTCGAGCCCAAACATCTGCCTTCTGGAGAATACCCTAATACCCGGTTCTTTCCCCATTTGTGTTCCCCATGAATCTTATTTCATGGAAGACACCTCGCGCCAAATCCACCGACATCATATTATGGGATTTGCAGCAGAATAATCGAGTCAAAATCGAAAACAAAGTCAAAGTGGCCTTGTGCGCGTGAACATCCAAGTGTTCGAATCCTATGCATGTAACCTGTGCATGGATTGCAGTTTAGCAACTTCAAAAAACAACAAAATGGGGGGGGGGAAGAAAAACAATCAGCTGCATGGCGTCAGTTTCATATTTGACAGCCCACTTTGGAGAAATAAACAGGCTAAAAAAGTTGCTCTAATATATATCCATAGCCCAGCAGTAACCTAGGACATTTAGAGAAATTAAGGAGACATACAAACAATCAGCATTTTATTACTACTTTATTTAGTGTGCTTTGGACTGGTACTCCAAAACCAATAATTTGCAAAGATGTAGAATTGCAGTGAGAAAAGTGTAGAACTAAGCTGTAGAACTGTGATCCAAGACAAAGTCTGATTTTAAACATAGACTAAACTTAGCCTATTTAGGTGCCAAAGATGCATCATTCTGTACCCGGGCTGCTGAGGGGATTTTCCCGAGGATCCATTCTCCATTCTAAACAACATCCCTTACAGTCTTCCAATTGAAATATGGTCATGATCATGAATCCTATATCTTTTTCTTATTTTATTCTAGATTATTGGACCTGTGCTGCAAGACTCCAGAACACATTGCAACAAACAATAATGTTATCTACAGTCATTCAAGTTCTGTGTGTTTAGGAAAACTCTTAAAACATTACAGTGTCTGTTAGTTGGCATGCCACATTGATACTAAATAAATAAATAAAAAGTCAAGTTTAATTTTTGGGCATTTGATCTTTCGACTAGACCCACATTTGGGACACTCATCTTAATGGACAGAAGCTCTCTCACTTGTGTGTCTGCATGTCATTCTTTCCAAAAATGAGCTGATTTGAACTGATAGAATGTAAAAATAATATATTAGTATGAACTTCAATTTCAAATCTGGAATGTATAACCAAAGTTATAGCACAGGAAACCTGTTGTTACCATCATCCTACTATCCTTCTGGCTACAGAAGCTGAGGATGTAGCCTCAAGGGTATGTCTTTTGTACCACAGAAAGCGAATGTAATTCACCTCTAAAAGTTATTTAAGATTCATCTTTGTACCTAAAGGCAACACATTTGGAAAACATCTGTATTGAGGCTACAGCATGCTGTTTCTACGTCACGGAACAAGTATGTATCTGTAAAGTATCTTTTTTTTTCCCCTAACAACATCGATTCCATGATGTGAAAAGGAAACAGTCAGTCATACCATACATATGACATTTTGTAAAATAAGCGCTAACTACACTTGTTGACATTTTAATTCATTTTGAAATTTTAGAAAGCTACAAAATGTTACACATCATAGAGGCATATCAAAACCGTGAGTTTTTGTAAAATGTCACTTGAAAGGTTGATTATCAGAGATATTGTATTTTTTTTTATTTAAACATTTAAAACTGGAGCTGATTGACATATTCATAAACATAGTGCTGTTCCAGTGTTCGTATTATACTTTGCAAGGCTTTGTATGTTTTATCAATAATCTGTTCGATTTCCTCTTCAAAGTTCTAAAATATAACTATGCTAATTCTGATCTCATCCCCACCACTTGAGTGCCCTCTACTGAAAAAGTTTTTCCTTTTATCTAGCAAATAATGGATTACATTTATAAATAAATTACGATCAGTGTGAAATGTAATAAATTAACTAGGCATGTTATATGTGCATGTGTGTGTGGGGGGGAAGCCTTATCTTTAGGGATTTTTTCAGGCCTAGAACACCTCATTTCAGCCTACCTAGATCTGCATGGTAAAATTAAGAAAAAAAAAAAATTATAACATCATGACCTTTAAGATTTCTTCTTTGTATTTTCTTCCTCACCATACAGACATAAAAAAGTGTGCTTGTCATTTTGTGACAGCCTTTATTAGAGATGTAATAAGTCCTGATTTTAAAAAAAAATTTTTTGCGATAATGAACTAAAGAAAAGATGATGATTACAATTCTAGGGAAGACTGGACGGAAAGCGAAATAGCCTTTAGCCATCCTGTATGCTTTCGCTTGTGGAGTAATTTTAGCCTTTTTGCAGTCTCTGTCCAAACACATTTAATCCGATAAAATGACATGTCAGCCCACTGACATGTTTTCCTATTGAAGCTGCCCACAGTAAATTGATGGATGCTGGTCTCAGAAACTAAAATCAAAGTTTCATTATGATTATTTATAGGTCAAATTAGCACAGTAACAACAACAAGCACAGAAACACCAAAACTCCTCACTGTGATTAGTGCCTTGCCGTAATGCACAAATATTTCCTTGCTTTTCTGTTGGCCATTATTTTTTTCGTCTATTGCATGAAAACATTTACACAAATGGTTGATATGGCTCCTCAGCTGCATAGTCATCGCTGACAGACATAAATCGATTATGTTGGATTAACCACATTTGTTTATCCTTTTCGAGTGACAGCCTATTTAGTATGTTAATACCTCAGTATTGATCAAGCACAAGCTTTTCTGATCAGTATGGCACACCAACTTTGTGGCTGCAATTTACAAAATTGTAACAGATTTGACCTTTAAACTTCACTCTATCTCTCTGTTAGAGGATTTCAGTGCTATTTTGCATACATCTTTATACCTTTGATTTGAAATATGGTGAAATAAGTCAGTGATGGTTGTAAAAGTGCAACTTAAGTGCACAATATAGCCATCCACTTGAACGTACTAGAAATTCATAGCTGCCTCAACTATATTCATGGAGTGTTAAAGCAGAATAATGAATAAAAAGAGTCACGCATGGATGTGAAGCTTGACATCCTGAGTAGAGAGGAGGGAGAGCAGGTATGGGAGGCAGCTGGCAGGACAGAGAATGGCCTCGTGTTGCTGATGGCAGGAGGTCGAGGGTGAATTCAAATAAGACGCTGAAATGTCAAAGAAATGATGTACATTCAAACCGATTGGGAGCATGAAGCATGCTTGATAAAATGAACAAGTTGAAGTGAGTGACATGCTTTAGGCACTTGTCCCAGATTAACTTCCATAAGCACCTTTAATAATTCTGTGCAACGCCTCCTTGATTTAATTACAATTCTGACTTCGCTCAGAGGTTATAATCTCTGAATATCATGCAGAATTCACCACCACAGCTGCCGAGGCAGGAGACACCATACAGACAATTATTCAAAACAGCCATCCCATTGCAATGTAAGCTGAAATGCTCTGGGGCTGCGGAGATATTTTCTTCCTTGACAGCTTGGCTCATAATAAAAACAGGCAGCTCAGTCCATCACATTGTCATGTAAAGCGATCCCGAGTTGGTGTGTTCCTCGGCTCAGGCTCCAGAGGGATGGGTGGCTTTTGCCTACCCTGTGGATTCCATGGTCCAGTGCTCAAAATAGATCATCGGAACCCACTGCAAGCAGAAAAATGCATCCTCAGTGACACATGTGATTTCTCTTGACATGAGCTCCCAATGTGCTTGCAAACTGAAAGTTTCTCAAAGATTGAGAAAGTTGAACCTTCAAAGCACTGCAAAGCTATCTAGGGTGGAGTTTTCGGAGTTATTCCCAAGAGGAAATCTGAGTGTAAAATGACTATACATGCTTTGCAACAAAATAAACTGTCCTAAATATGGGGAGGAATGGCATGTTTGCTCCCTTGTGGAACTGACTAATCCCAGCTCCATGTCCCCGGCCTGAAAAGCTTCTTACAAAATGCTAAACAGTGCTTACTTTCGAGCGAATGCTCGGTTATGGTACATATTCAGTCTGTGATGTTGCATTCTATTTTGGGTTCGTATTGTCAGCAGCACTTTATATGTTGATATTGTTGAATATACCAGTGAAACGAGCGATCTTGAATTGTATCGAATCGTATAGCTCACAACAGGAAGTTTGAAAGTTTAGTACGTTTTAAAAGCTGTTCAATGCCAACCTTAACATAAGGCACCACAATGTTCAAGAATCTAGATCGTCTTTTCATCTTTTATTCACTGCACGTAATGCTTTCCTTCACCAGCAAGTTCTCTTCATTATACATTTGTTGGGCACAGCTTCAGACTGAATGTTTCAGGCTTATCATAGTACAGTAGGTGTATAATAATTGCATGCTCTTGCTGGTTAGAAAAGGTCCGAACTTCAAAGCCAAGCGAATTATGAGCTCTGTTGTTTCATTTATTTATTTATTTTGCAAAGGACTGCACTGAGTTAGCTACCAATTTGTGAATCAGTGTAAAGTATAAGCTGCTCATTGATCACTGCCATGTAAATACTGTGTACAGAGCTCTTCCATCCAGCAAACCTTTAATGAGTCTCTCCAGAGGTCTGCTATAGAGTACACGCTCAGAGTAACACAACATGCCCTGACAGCACAGATCTGAGCTCACCACTGTTTGCAGTTTGTACACATCAAAACAGGCTTTGCGACCATATATATGTAAAGAAGTCTTCCTTTTTGCAGAGAGCTGATGGAATTCCAGGGAGAAATGTCATGCTTATTTCATCAACTTATGCATATTTGATGGAGAGAAGCCAATCTTCGTGGCAGGACTGTCTGCTACCAAGGCCAGGAATATATGATTCAGAGATGGCCATATCAGTAGTCTGGGTTCCCAGGACAAGCACATATCTTGTCCAGTCTCTTAGTTTGTAATTCATAGAAGCCCAGTGGACATGTAGGTTTAACAAGCTGGAAAATAATTTTAAAAAATCCCTTAATGATTTTTGCAAAATAAATGTTTTTATATGGTATGTAGCTATGTTTAAACATAATTCATGCATCCTACTCATTTGAAATCCCACATCATGCTGCACGACACGCATCAGCTGAGACGTGACCTAGTGTTGGTAGAAAGATTTTTACTTGCCAAAATAATTATGGAAGACATATTATCTTTTCAGAATCAGGGATGTTGAAATAAATGAAGAAATCCAGAAAATTAAAATTCACCACAAAGCTGCCAACTCTCCTGCTATAAGTAACAGTCAACTCACTATTCACATATCAAGAGGAAATAAAGAGTCTCACTTAAAATCTTTTAAGTGTGATACAAACATCACATCTCATAGCTGAAATGGTCACGAATGAATTTCTGAGTTTTTGTTTCATAGCATAAACACAATGTTCTACACCATCGTGCATGCTTTCATTTCTATGAGTTAGTATTAATGCACATAAATAGCTAACAAGCTTGTCCTACATTATTACGTTTGTTTAGCTACCAATTTTATCCCAGTCATGAATACATAGGATTAGGAAGCTTCAACATGCCGAATGGGTCCACCCCAGTGTTCATAAGAGCTCCTTAAATCTGAAAATAACTAATCACATTAATGTCATGAATTATGAAGATTTTATTTGTATCCCTCCCTTTTAAATATTTATTGACTATCCTTTAATGAAACTTTCAGAAAAGAGCGTTTTTACTTTCTCTGCGCTTGTTCTACCATCACATATAAGCATTAATATGTGAAAGTTAATGTAGCCTTCTTTTTTTTTTTTTTAAAAAGGCCATGGAAGAATCCATCAACTCTTGGGGCGAAGCTTTTTGGAGTCAAGCGAATTAAAGATGCACTTTTTAAACTTTTATATTGTTGCCACAGCTTTGAATAGAAGAAAGAAAACTCAACTAGAATGGCTTTTCAGTGCATCTAGGGAAATTACACAAATCACATTTTCTTACAGAAATAGCACAGCATATGAAACTGTGTAAAAGTAACAATACCCAGACTTTGGGAATGGTAGGCATCTACCCTACCAGTTTTCAATTTATTTATATCGTCACATGATAGGATTGGTGTAGCTAATATACAGGAAGCACAAAAATACAAATTCAGGAAACAAGTCAGGATACAAAGAAACATGTCTTTTGTATTCTTCTCTGGGATTACTTAGAACAGGAGTTATCAGTTGCATTTGATATGGTCAAATTCTCCCAGAGCAAATGCTCTTTGAGCCTGTAATGGTCATATAGAGACAAGAGATGTGCGCCCACTTTATACTCCCAATTTTCCCTCATTTATATTATAACTCCTCACATTTACTGCATTTTCAATACTTTCCAAATGTACATTTAATACTATCCTTTTAATACTATCCTTTTTTAACCAATCCTAAATAATTGTGATCCATCCATCCATTATCCCTAACCACTTATCCTGTGCAGGGTTGCAGGCAAGCTGGAGCCTATCCCAGGTGACTATGGGCGAGAGGCGGGGTACACCCTAGACAAGTTGCCAAATCATTGCAAGGCTGACACACAGAGACAAACAACCATTCACATTCACACCTACGGTCATTTTAGAGCCACCAATTAATCTAACCTGCATGTCTTTTGAATTGTGGGGGGAACCGGAGCACCCGGAGGAAACCCACACAGATACGGGGAGAACATGCAAACTCCACACAGAAAAGGCCCCTGTTGGCCACTAAGCTCGAGCCCAGAACCTTCTTGCTCTGAGACAACAGTACTAACCACTACACCACCGTGCCGCCCAATAATTGTGATATAACTTTAAATACATATTGTACATATATGTTGTAAGATGGGTTGAGCCAGGGAAAAATCACTTGTAGAGTGGATCCCCAGTCAAATGATCAAATAAATGTATTGTGGGTAATTGTATAAAATTTACTCACTTTCTAAGCTATAGCAGGAGTGGGAGATTATATACAATAGCATACTGTTATCAAAGATAACATTACATATCAGCTGTTTTTTGACTAAAACCTTTTTTGTGAGTATTATGGATATCGTCTACACCAGTGACTGAGTGTCACCATAATGCAGAGTAACATGTAGTTGAATCAACAGTAAAACCTTCCCTTTATTTCTTTTTAAAATAGCTGACTTTTGTAATAATTATTTTCTAAAATCAACATTGGGCATTTTTGTGTATTGTATTTTATATTGTTTCATATTGTTGCTACACTTTTTCCATTGTGCTGTGTGTTCCAGGTTTAAACTTATACATAAACTTATACATATCTAATTGGTGTATTTTAAATTAATATTTGTTAGAGGCATTTAATTTGAAAATAGACAAAAAAGAGAGACAGCACTGGGCTGTACATTTGCTTTTTCTCAAAGTGGTTAACAACATTAATTAGGGTGGTTGTCAAAGTTAAGTGAATCTATACCAGTTCCTTGCCAGACATTCATCATTTGATGTGGAGCACCAAAGGTTAATTGTGTTGAACACCATTAAATGTTGATATGTCCAAAGATTTGATATGCAGTCAATCTCCTCATTCATTAAGATGTGTAAGGTCATTTATTAAAAAAAAGTGTAGTGAAAAGAACACTAATTATAGCCAAATGTGTAATTGTGTGTTACATGGTTTTGTAATACAACAATTATCTTTTCCCCTTCTCTCGTCTTCCCTTATTACCATAGAAATTACAGACCTTCCAAGACAAATCCCCACCCACTCTGAGCATGGACTTGTTGAGTGAATCCCTTGTGCTGGTGCTTTTCCTCACCTGCCTGGTGTCTCTGAGCTGGACCCAGGAGAAGGATTACACAGTGAAGGAGGAACAGCCAGAGAATGTGCGCATCGGGAATCTGCGCAAAGACTTGGACCTAAACCTGGACCCAAATGTTAAACTGTCATCAGCCCTGGAGTTTAAACCTGTCTATAAGTCGGGAGAACTTCCTTTGGTGAGGGTGGAGGCCAGCACAGGAGAAATCTTCACAACATCAAATCGCATTGACCGCGAGAAGCTGTGCTCTGGAATCTTCAACGAGAAACGCTGCTTCTATGAGATCGAAGTAGCTGTGCTGCCTGATGAGATCTTTCGCCTAGTCAAGATTCGCTTCCTTATTGAAGACATTAATGACAACGCCCCTCTGTTCCAGTCAACCGTCATTAACATCTCCATTCCCGAGAATACAGCTATCAATAACCGCTATCCGGTACCCTCAGCCTTTGACCCTGATGTGGGGCTTAATGGCATCCAGCACTATGAGCTTGTCAAGGTGGGTGCACTGGTCTCCTGTGGCTGTAATTGATTCTGATATTTAAATCTGATATTTAGATCTTTAAAGAATATTGAAAAATAGTAATCCTGGTTTTAGACTCAGGGTTCGACAAGTAATTCACTGTGCTTATTTAAGTAACATATTGATTACAGTGAAAAGTATGAAAACAATATACTGAATATTCTTTTTTTTTTCCCATGCCTGACTAGTATGAATCGGAAAATATTGCAATGTTGTCAGTGTACTCTTTCTAACCTACTTATATATAGAAAAAGGGAATGCTTTCCATTAATGTATACACAACACATATAAAGATTAAATTAATTTCAGATTTTTTTTCCAGTTCTGTGTATGTAGTACAATTGCAATTGCAACTGGACATCTTCTTTTACTTTGACTGTAGAAATGTATTCATGAAGCATATTTAAATAATATTGCCTGCTGTTGAGTGTTATATCAGATATATTCCATTCAGCTAGCATGATATTGAACGAGTCGAAGACAAGTTCAATATCATGCTAGGTGAATGGAATATATCTGATATTCCATGAAAAAAAGCCAGCCAATATTATTGTTGTTGTTGTTATTATTATTATTATTATTATTATTATTATTATTATTATTATTATTATTATTATTATAAATACATACATACATACATACATACATACATACATACATACATACATACATACATACACACTCTCTTCATATCAGCATATCTGCATTCTCGAAGGCCAACACTAGCTTACCCACAAGTTGGTGCCGCTAGTGTGACAGCGAAGTCACCTACAGGCGGTGTAGGGTTCATCAGCGCGGCAGTGAAGTGACCTACAGCCACTGTAGTGTTCATCAGCACGGCACTGAATTCACCTTCCAGACGCTGTAGCGTTCATCAGTAACACAGGCTAATGACCAAGAAACTAAGATTTCTGTCCCAAGACTCTTCTTCCACACACATTCACCACAGCATTTTTCACTCAGACTTAAGTTTCCTGATGTAATTTACTTAATACTTTTAAAATCAACATTGACAGCTACACACAACGAAGCGACCTGGCAGCCAAAATTCTCTCAAAATCTTCCATATTTACTGAAGCAAACCTCACGGCCATGTTTGTTTACAAACTGTCACAGTCACTCACTAGCGCAGAAGTTTTATGTCTCCGACGTCTCTTTTCAGTTTTTCAATGTCCTTTGGTATGTTTTTCTTTTGTAAATATGCATGAAAAATATATAATGAAGTTTTGATAGCCTTTTGGGTGTTCAGCACGTCTTTAGTTTCAGTTTTCAGTTTATTTATTTAGGGTTTAAATCTAGTGATTA
>JANZLB010000027.1:41873776-41886688 GCA_026167865.1 Notarius quadriscutis
AGCTGGAGCCTATCCCAGCTGACTACAGGTGAAAGGCGGGGTACACCCTGGACAAGTCACCAGGTCATCACAGGGCTAGTGTGAGAAATAATTATCTAAATACATCAAAATCATCCATAACATTAAACCACCTGCCTAATAGTGTGTAGATCTCCTTCTGAAGGTGTGTTCTGGTATCGGACACCAAGACATCAGCAGCAGATTCTTTAAGTCCTGTAAGTTTTGAGGTTGGGCCTCCATGGATCAGACTTGTTTGTCCAGCATATCTCACAGATGTGTGATCAAATTGAGATCTTGGAAATTTGGAGGCCATGTCCACACCTTGAACACTTTTTCATGTTCCTTAAACCATCCCTGAACAATTTTTGCAATGAGGCACAGTACATTATCCTGAAAGAGGCCACTGCCATTATGGAATACCATTTGCCATGAAGGGATGTACTTGGTCTGCAACAATGTTTAGGTAGGTTGTACATGTCAAAGTAACATCCACATGAATGCCAGGACCCAAGGTTTCCCAGGAGAACATTACCCAGAGCATCACACTACCTCTACTGGCTTGCTTTCTTCACATAGTGCATCCTGGTGCAACCTCTTCCCAAGGTAAGCGATGCACACATACCCGGCTGTCCACATGATGTGGTGACCACAAAATTTGATAAATCAAACCAAGCCACCTTCTTCAATTGCTCCATGGTCCACTTCTGATATTCACATGCTATTATAGGCACATTCAGAGTTGGATAGGGGTCAGCATGTTCACTCTGACTGGTCTACAGCTACACAGGCCCATATGCAACAAGCTGTGATGCACTGTGTGTTCTGACCCCTTTATATCATAGCCAGCATGAACTTTTCCAGCAATTTGTGCTACAGGAGTGCTTCTGTTGGACATCAACAAGCCTTGGGTGTATACTTTCTTGGACCAATTTAGGTAGATACTAACTACTGCATCCTGGGAATACCCGACAAAACCTGCAGTTTTGGACATGCTCTGACCCAGTCAGCTAACCATCACAATTTGACCCTTGTCAAAGTCACTCACATCTTTATGCTTGCTTGTTTTTCCTGCTTCCAACACATCAACTCCAAGAAGTGACTGTTTAATATATCCTACCTCTTGACAGCTGCCACTGTAACAAGATAATCAATGTTATTCACTTCATCTGTCAGTGGTTTTAATGTTGTGGCTGACTGATGTATATTTTTTTCATGGCCAATGGCTGAATGAGTAGATTTGGACTCAAAAGCAGACTTGGGTGGGGGGAATGACCTTAATGTGTCTTAACAGAAGTATTAATTTTCAATGGTAACAGGGAAAAGGGCAGATACAGGCACGCACACACACTGTCATTGCACAGTCAGAGCAGAAGTTGAGGCACAGCATATTAACAGTGTTCTTGGCTCATAAGAAAGGTCTAAAGCAGAGCAAAGTGCCACACAGGTTAAAACCAGAACCCAGAACAAAGTTTCAGTCAGGCAAAAACAGAATCCAGAGCAAGGTTCTAATCAGGCAAAAGTCCATAATCCAAAAACACAGAATGAGCAAAAAAACTCACACAGCACCAAGAGAACAGGAAGAGAGAAGGGGAAGAAGAAAGAAAGGAAAAATAATCCAACAAGAACTTGGTGCAGGCAGGAAAATAACTCCACTAAGACCGAATCCCAAGAATGAGTTAAAGTACTGTTGCTGATTAACTAAACAGCAGGTGGGACTGGCCACAGAGCAGGAACAGGCAGAGCAGATCTTGGGTAAAACATGGAGTGGAACAACTGGCAACACACAGCACACCAGTCACCAGAAGCAAAACTTGGCTCAGGATCCGGAAGCCCTTGGCCGGATGGTGACAGTATCCCCTCCCCTATGGATGCCTCCAGGCATTTGAGACAGGATCACTGGGTTCTTATGACTGAAATCCTTAATCAACGTTGAGTCAAGGATGAAATGAGTTGGAATCCGGCTTCTTTCCTCTGATCTGTAGCCCTGCCAGTCGATCAAATACTGAAGTCTGCATCCCCATCAGCGAACCTTGAGAAGGCTTTTCACAGTGAAGGCCTCACCACTGTCAATGATCCTGAGGGGTGGGGCTCTCAAGAGGAGGGGGACTGGAAACCAGTGGTTTTAATTGAGAGACATGAAAAACAGGGTGAATGCGCTGCATGGCTAAAAGCAATGACAATTTGACAGTGTTGGGGTTAATGAATTTGGAGATGGAAAAGGGACCCACAACCTTTGGGGCTAACTTACATGATGGAACTTGGAGATTAGTGGTGGAGAGCATGGCTTTTTGATCTGGGTGATATACCGGAGCTGGGGTTTGGCATCGGTCTGCTTTTCTCTTGTAAACTTGAATGGCTCTCAGTAACTGGTGCCTGGCCCATGCCCACACTTTCCGACAGTGATGCACAAAGACCTCGACAGAGGGAACAGCAACTTCTGCCTCTTGGGTTGGAAACAGAGGCAGCTGGTATCCCAGGCAGCAGTCAAAAGGTGACAGCCCTGCAGATGATGAAAGGAGGCTGTTATGATCATACTCAACCCATGGTAACACCTGACTCCAGGAGGAGGGATTATCAGCAACCATACATTGCAAGGCCACCTCCAGCTTCTGATTAGTACAATCAGTCTGTCTGTTGGTCTGGGAGTGGAACCCTGAAGACATGCTGGGTGTGGTGCCAATAAATCTGCAAAAATCTCTAAAAATGAGCAGAAAACTGAGGACCTCTGTCTAAGACAATATCAACTGGTAAACCGTGAATCCTAAAAACATGGTTTCTCCTGAACTTTGTCATCTCCTTCAGTGATGGGAGCTTGGAGAGAGGGACAAAATGAGTGGCAAACTTGGAAAAACGATCAACTATGGTCAAGATGCAGGTGGTACCATTGGAAATGGGGAGTCCAGTAACAAAGTCCAGTGTTACATTGGACCAAAGTCAGTGTGGCACAGGCAGAGATATCAAAAGGCCGGCAGGAGGTTGAGTGTCCTGTGGTATGGATGGCCACCAGAAGCGCTGCTTCAGGACTGACAGGGTACAAGCCAGACCAGGCTGACAAGTCAGCCTTGAGCCATGACTCCATTCTAGGACCTGGGAATGGACACAGAGGGGAACAAAGAGGTGGTTAGGGGGTTCATTACCTGGTCCTGTATCCTGCGAGAGAGCCTCCTGAACAGCAGTTTCAATATCCAGCTGAGCAGCAACATATAACATGGGAAGAGAGAATGGTGTCAACATGGTCCTGTGAGAGATCTGGTACAAACTGCCTGGACAGGACATCAGGCTTGGCATTCTTTGAACCAGATCTGTAAGAAAGCTTTAAGTTAAAACGAGAAAAGAACAGTGACTACCTGGCGTGACATGAATTGAGATGCTTGGCAGACTTAAGATACTCAAGATTTCTGTGTTCCAGTCCAATCCAATCCAGCCAGTGAAGGGTACCTCCATTCACTCTAACGAGTGCCTCCATTCTTCCAATGCCAGCTTGATTGCCAGAAATTCCTGGGCCCCAATGTCATAATTTCATTTTGCTGGTGTCATTCAGTGAGAAAAAAAGGCACAAAGATGCATCCTGTTATCATTGGCTGACCTCTGGGAAAGGATGACCTCCACCCCCATGTCATTAACTAATCAGCAGCAGATGGAACTGGCCACAGAGCAGGAGCAGGCAGAGCAGGTCTTGGGTAAAACATAGAGTGGAGCAACTGTCAACACACAGCCCACTGATCACCAAGAGCAAAACCTGGCTTAGGACCTGGAAGCCCTGGGCTGGACTGTGACAGTTTCTTCATAAAGCTATATGCACTGTTATATAAATCCATTAATCTCTGAGAATGATAGAGCTGGCCAACACATTCAAACTAGCTAGCTAAAATACAACAAAGAGAGCAAAGGTATCACCTCTAGTTGTTACCATTATGTGTATTTTTATTATCCATTATGCATTTTCTGTGCATTTTATTATTTAATCTGTGCCTGTCAAAACACATTTTCCATGACTAAGATAGTGTTAGCACACTAGCTAACACACACACACACACACACACACACACACACACACACACACACACACACACAAAAAAAACTTTCCTGAGGCACTGGCTGGCTATTCTGAGTTCTCTAGTTCAGCAACATCTCAACTGAATAACAATACAAATTCCACAACAAGGATACATTGAATGAAAATAATTCACTGGCTTCACACCAAGTTAGAGAACAAATAAATGCCTTGCTTTTTTTGTCAGAAAAAAAAAATCTCCATCAATCTTGAATCCCTTTTCCTCTTATGGTATTATATTGACAGTTTTATATATAGACTGACTCCTGTT
The DNA here is from genome assembly GCA_026167865.1 of Notarius quadriscutis. Classification (NCBI taxonomy): domain Eukaryota; kingdom Metazoa; phylum Chordata; class Actinopteri; order Siluriformes; family Ariidae; genus Notarius; species Notarius quadriscutis. Next base: position 41,878,102 of record JANZLB010000027.1, read on the forward strand.
TGTTTTGCTTAGCCTCTCACCCTGTCCACTGCTTGGGTGCCTGCTCCTCTTTTCCGCTGTGTAGTTGACCTTCTTTTGTGCTTAAAGTTTATGTTGCCTGGTGTATGATGTATGTGTACAAATTACCAGCCAATTCTGGCAAGACACTGCTGACTGTGATATATTATTACAGACTTGTCAGGGTGACTCACAGCAGTTGAGGAACATCTTATTATAGAGTATTTCTGTCTGCTGATTAAATAATCATGTTTTTCTATTATTATTTATTTTTTAAAAATCATATGCAGTGCTTTAGGAAGGCACAAATTGTTCAACAATTCCAAACTTTTAAACTGCAAAAATATGAACTATCCATTGTTTAAAGTGCCATTAGTGCAGCTGATAGCATCCTGCTTTTCTGTGGTTTGTCAGAGTACTTGACTATCACTGTGAGACAGTGTTATGTCATTTTCTAGTCCCATTTAGGCCATTTCAAACCAGACATGTTTCTGAGACGTTTTTTGTTTAAGTGCTCGTGACACGTGTGTCATACACACCAGTAATGGTTCCATTTTGACAAGCATATCAATCCACACCAGCTCTGTTAGAGATGTGTAACATGTGAGTTTTCCCTGTGTTATGCTTGTTGCTGTCGCTCTCTCTCTTTTTTATTATTTCAACTGTGTGTGGAAGTGAAGCATAAAATCCATAGAATTCACTCAATCACACTTTTTATATGTTGTGAATTTCCTCGTATGTTGGGTGTGTAACAAATAAAATACTCTCTTTAGTAAAAATGAATGTGAAACAGTATAAAGTTTATTTATAATGTGTTGTGCCTCTATGGGCCTCCTGAACAGCTTCAATACATCTTAGTGGAGATCCACAAGTCTCTGCAACCGTACAGAGGATGGGACACCATTCTTCCGAAAAATATTATTTCAGCTGGTGTTTTAATGATGGTAATGGAGAGCACTGTCAGTCCAAAGTCTCTGGTGACTGGGAAGGTGATAGTATATGAATTAAATCATCTTCACATTTTTGAAACCATTCACTTGGGACCGGGGGGTGGGGAGTGTTGAACATTGGTCAAGGTATTCAATCACAATAATTTTTAATTGATTTGCAGTGACTTTTCTCTCTTAGGGAATAAGTGGACTCAAAACATACCAGTGGACTCAAAACATGCCGTACCCCCCCCCCCCCCACACACACACACACACACACCCCTTATGGTACTTGAAATAGAAAAATATAAAAGCACTACCCACTTCAAGGACTGGACATGGGCTAATCACAGTTGAGTATTCAAATGCCTTTCTTGTTTCACAAACATGAAGTGTATGACACTGCTCATGTCACTGCTAAATTGGAGAAACCACACTAGATACAGATTTTTTTCTTCCAGTCTCGAAATCAGGGAAAGGCCAATTTTTGCAATATTCTGAGTAACACATGAAGCACTTTCATGTACTGGATAAAAAGAATTGAGAAATCATTATAAATGACTGACTCTGAGCTGTGTGATATACTCTGTATTATCACATAACTACATATGCACTAAACAGATTTTCTTCATGCATCTCCTTAAAAAGGGTCAGTTATTCAATGCATCCAAATAGTGGTTAACATTTTCAAACTGATACCCAAACCACACTGGCGTCTAAGCTCCATTCAGAGAGAGCTGTATCTTGTCATACATATTCTAGTGTCTGGGCTCTTTACTTGTATAGAGAGGAAGTTCTGCAAAGCCTGTTCTTCTGTTCCTCTCCCTTTGAGACAGGGATCAGCAGGCACAATCTCTTTTGTCCCTGTGTGGTGTGTGTGAAACACTTGGCCTTGTCCCAGGGTGCCGCCAGGATCAGAGCATGGCCATCATCTCAGTGCTGGCAACACACAAAGTGGGCTTGGAATGACAAATTGGTCTGAGCCACCAACAGGCACATGCCAGGAAAGACCCTCCGCACCAAATGGGCAATCTAACCCAAGTTTATGCAAGCTGAACACACAAGTGCTGTTCCATTTGGCACATGCATTATTATTGTAAAGGACTGATATACAGTACACAATCACACTAAAGTTGCTTGAAGCAAAATTGAACACACTTGGAGATGAAATATTTTGTGTAACAATGAAATTGCTGATACAACTTGTCCTTGTCTCCTCTTTTCTCGTTTCAGTTCTCTATAGAAAATGGCTTTAGGTAGTCACGTGTTAGGCATGCGCCAGGTGTGTCCAGCCCAACGAAGTTGGGAGACTGTGATCAGGGCTTCCACGCTTACTGTATTGCTGAGTTTCACATAACATCACATCCACCTCATTAGTTATTCAAACCTTTAGCTGGTGGTCTACCAAAGCTCAGTTGACAAAGCGTTTGTATGAATAAAGTGCATTGCTCACGTGAAAAATGCCTTACAATTGCATTGTTTTAGGTTGTTCAAATCGATCAAACCATGAAACTGATAAAAGTTTCTTCAGGGGTCCCTGTGAACTAATAAAAAAGAGTGAACAAATACAGGATTTCACAAAAAGAGATCGAGAAAGGTGGCTTTTGAACCTCTCACCGAAATCAAAGGGAGCCGAGTCGAAGCATGCTCGAGTTTGCAGTGATCACTTTGTGAAAGGTTTGTATAGCCCTCTCAGCTATGCCCTTAGTGTTTTCCAAGTACTCTTTTTGCTATGTGTCATTATTTTACGGTACTTTTTCTTTAGTCACGAAGCGCTGAAGTCCCCAGCTGTTTCTTTGTTTACTCCTCACTCCTCCCAAAGTCCATATGCATGAAGGACGCAACAAAATTCTTACCCAGCCATACAGTTATAATGTGCCGCGATCACTTCTCTGTCTTGTTTAACTAAGATACAGGTCTTTAAAGGGGTTTCTGATGATCTTTGTGAATGATTTCCCTGAGAGATAAGAGCAAACACAAGTGAGAATCAAGTGAACTGTTATTTGTTTACACTTCAACTTACAGCACTTCATTGTAAAGATGCGAAAGAAAAGTAAAAAAAAACAACAACATACTTACACGGGCAAAAACAATACAGGATTCATTCAGCAGCGACTTGATACTGAGCTCCTTTACCTAGCCACATACAAAATAGTTGTAAGCCTCCATACTCTTCCACGCTTTCATCTATTTTGCGGTGTAGAAGGATGTCTGCAACACCAGATAGTTCAAGATGTCGGGGAACTCGACTGAAGGGTAGTTTGAGATCGTATGACAAATCCTTCTTTCCCAGACTGTAGGGGTCTATTCCTTTGCACATAGCAATCTTCTTAATATATCTAAAGCGAGCAGTGGCTTCTAGATTATGAGGATACTCTATGTTATTGCTAGTTGTTGGCACTATGGCAGCTGTTTTAGACCATCAGCTATTTCACTTCCAGTAAAACCACTAAGAAAAGTCACGAGACTGAAACCCAGCAATTGGCTCTCCTGAGGACTTCTACATCGGGGACCTTGTCCTGCCATCTTATTTCGAGGATTTGACACAGGTGTTGGAGTTGTAGCCTGGTCAGTTTCTTGAAATGTTTACGGTAGAGTGTCATGCATTTGGTGGCATAAAGCAGAGATGGTAAGACTGCGGCATTGTACAGTATACTTCCAACTTGTTGGTTCTCTTGATGTCATGGTGAGATCACAGTTGCTTTTGTAACGCAACAAAGGCTTTGGTGGCAACTTGAATCTGGTGGTCTACCTCCAAGTCTGATGAGTTTGTGTTGGTAACTTCACTGCCTAAGTAGGTGAAACTCTCAGAACTCCTAAGAGGCATTCCACTGATCAAAACAATGTTGTTTGACCTTGCCTGTGGCTCAGGTGAGGGTTGGTCAAGGAGTTCTGTTTACGTGGTATTGATTTTCAGTCCAAAGAGAGTTGCAGCTGTGGCAAAGCGATCAACGATTTCCTGCATGCCATCCAAATCTGTTGCTACAAATGCAGACTCATCTGCATATAGCTGTTCTTGCACACAAAATTGCTGAGTTTTGGTTGAGGACTTGAGTCTGGCAAGATTGAGGAGTTTGCCTTCCAGTCAAGTCCTGATGTAGACTCCTTTATCTAGGTTAGTGTCCATAGTCCCTAGGACTGCTGTAAGGTAGAGTATAAACAATGTCAGGGCAAAAATGTATCCCTGTTTGATACCATGATTGACAGGAAAAGCTTCACTAATGTCTCCTCTGATTGAAACCTTCCCAGACATGTGCTCATAGACGAGCTTAATGAGCCTTGTCAGTCTTTCCAGGCATCCATACAATTCTAGTATCTTCCAAAGCATCTTTCGGTCAATGGTGTCAAAGGCCTTTGAGAAGTCTACAAAAACAATGTACAGAGGTTGACATTGCTTGATGGCTTTCTCTTGGAGTTGTCTCAGGGTAAAGATCTGAGGTAGATCTGCCAGCCCTGAAACTGCACTGACTTTCTGGAAGTATATCTTCTGAGATATTTTTAATTTGGTTTAGAACTATCTTGGCCAGAATCTTGCCTGCAGTGGAAAGCAGAGATATGCCATGGTGGTTTCCACATTCACTCATTTCTTTTTGTAGATGGTCACAATTAATGTATCTTTGAAGTCTTGGGGAAGACAGATGTTCTCCCAACATGTTCTCCCAACATGCACTGTACAGTTTTAATAGTGCAGCTGTTAGGCTGGGGCTGCCTTGCTTCAGCATGTCAGCTGGGATGCCATCTTGGCCGGGTGCTTTGCCACATCTAGTATCCTTGAGTGCTTTCTCAAACTCATCTGATGTGATAAGTACACACAGATCTTCTCTTGTTGGTATCCTTTCAAGCCAGTGACATGCCTCAGGACTGGCTGACCCTTGCTGGTTTAGGAGATTGGAGAAATGCTCTTTCCACTTTCTTTTTATGTCTTCCAGATTTGTGTGGAGTATACTTCCATCAGCATTTTTTCATTGGTGCCACCAAATTGCTTCTTGGTCCATAGAGAGTCTTCAGTCTGGCAAATAATCCTTGGTAGTCCTTCCTGTCTGCCAGTTCCTGTAGCTCCTCAGATTTCTTGCACCATCATCTGTCTTTCATGGCTCTGATTTCTCATTGCACTTTCACTTTAATATCTTTGAAAGCTTTCATGCTTTTATCGGAGTTCTCTTTTAGATGTAGGTTGTAAATTTTCCATTTTTCTTCTAACAAAGCTTGGATAGAATTGGCCTGTTCTTGAAACCAGTCTGGTGTACTTTTCTTCTGCTGTCCAAGTATATCACTTGCAGTTATGCATACAATATCTTTCAGCTGCTGCCACATGTCCTCAACATTTTCTGTGTCTTCTTGATCGGGGGCATTTTCCTGTAGAGCAGTTGTAATAGCCATTTTGAGTTTACGCTGTATCTCATTATTCAACTTGTCTACTGTATGTCTAGTTTCTTGTTTGTTGTGGAGGCTGCTCTCTTGTGTCTAGGAAATACAGTACAAGTCTGATCCTCAGCTTTGATTGGACCACATAGTGGTCTGTTGAGCATTCAGCTCAACAGAAAGTAAGTAAATTCATGTTGAATACAAAAGTTGACCTTTCCTATTTCCCTTGCCAAATTTCCCAATAGTACCTTTGTATGTTACGTGATCATTCCCTACTCTTGCATTGAAATCTCCCAGTAGCAGAAGCTTCTCTAATTGAGGTACCCTGTCTACCACATCAGCTAATTCATGATAGAAGGCTTCTTTTTCTTCATCAGGATAGGTCATGGTAGGTGCACACTGATCAGGTTTAGGTAACGATTATTCCCTGTAGGTACACGTAAACTTATGATTTGCTGAGATATTCCAGCTGATAGTGATGGCAGTTTGTTAGCTATCTTATTCGAAATGGCAAAAGCAACTCCTGCATTTTTTCTTCTGTACGTATTCCCACTCCAGAAGAAGGTATATTCATTCTCTTGCACTTGTCCTTGGCCTTCACTCACTTGGAATGCAGCAATGTCGATGCTGTAGCAATCTAGTTACTTCGCGATCAGAACTGTTCTACGCTCAGTTCTCTTATCATTTTCCAACATGGTGCAGACATTCCAAGTCCCAACTATCAATTTCATATTCTTCGTCTTTCTACCACTATTATGGAGACTATTATGGCTGGAGTGGGCCAACCTGGTAAGGACTGGGTAAGTTTTCTTTACCCCACCTTTTCTAGAGGCTTCCCTTTCCAGGACAGGCAGTGCTCTCCCTAAATTGGGCTGCCTGGACACCCACAATGCTACCTCAGCCTGCTGTTACCCAGAGCTTCAGTGATGCTGTGACCATCAAATGCGAGTCACCTGTGTGTAAAGTTCCTGCTAGCAACTTCCAGCTTCTCAGACCTGCTGCTGTCACATTTACTCCATCGCTACAGGGTTTTCTTTCTCCTTTCCTAAGCTCCTTGCACAGTAAGGTAAGACAAACAATGTCGTGCCCCCATTGTGTTGTCTCTCTGGACCTCCAGACTTGATGCCAAATGGTGCATAAAAGTGCCACAGACCTGACAAGTATGGAAGTTGCCCCGCAGTGACAACTAACTTGCCAAGTAATGCCATCTGTTGGCCATTTGAGTGGCTCTTCTGCATGCCATCTGGTGGTGTGCCATTGACCCTGTTGGGTTCATCAGCTACATTACACCAAAATGTGCCCTGCTGCCAGTGCCTTATTGGTGATGTACTATTTAACCCATAGCTAGAACCCAGGCAGGTGCTACCACTCTGGGTCAGAGTGGACCTGGGAACAGTGGTGATTAAGGGGTAACTCCACTTTCCCCAATATTCAAGTCCTCCTGGACCTGCAACTCACCACCGGTTGGAGTTTAAAGTCATACTCAGGACTAAGAATGACAGTATGAATAGAAATTTTCATAATAGAAATAGAATCTTTACTCTGTCCAATATTCCTGTTCAGAGTCTTCCAGGAGGCCTCTCCCTTCTATTCTCCCCTCTATTACTAGTGGGAGAAGATCACCATGCCATAGAGAATGACCAAGCCATCTACTCTGGCTTCTATTGATAGATATGATAGCTCTCTTCTCACCAACACATTGCAGTACTTTGTTTACTTTGTCATTGTTTACTTTGTCCAACCAAGAGATGTTCAAGACTTTTCTCCAAAGCCACATCCTACAGCTCTCCAGCTTCCGCACATCCTCTTTCTTCAAAGCCCACAATTCGGCCCCATACAGTAGAGTACTCCAGATGACAGTCTTAATAATTCTCTTCTTCAGTTCAAGGCTGAAGGCTTTTGTGAGCAACTCCTTTCATTTAGAAAATGTGTCCTTCACACGGGCTATTCTTGATCTGATGCCTTTCTCACAATATCCATCCTGGGTAATCAGACTTCCAAGATAGTTGAAGTGTGCTACTTGGCTTAGTTGGTTGCCCCCATGGAAGACTGTGAACTCCTCACCAGGTCCCTTACTGATTTTGATTATCTTGGTTTTCTTAATGTTGATCTTCATACCATATTCCACTGCGGTCTCCTGCATTTTATCCATCACGAGCTGTAGACCTTCAACCGAACTGGCCAAGGTTGCTTGATCATCCACATAATGCACTGTCTTTATGAGATGATCTCCTACTCGAGTACCTTCGTTCATATCGCTTAAAGCATCTCTTAGCACGACTTCAGCACATATGTTGAAAAGTATGGGGGACAGTGAGCAGCCTTGTCTTGTGCTATGATCAATCACTGCTGGGTCTGTCAAGCCATCGTTCAACCTGACTCTTGCACTTTGCCCCATATATAGCCTCTCAACCAGCCACCGGTCACACCAATCGACTCCTATGAATTTCAAAACTTCCAGGACTTTCCAGTTTACTCTGTCAAAGGCCTTCTCATAATCCACAAAACACACATACACATCCTGTTTGTGGTCGATGCATCTTTCGCTCAATAGTCTCATTGCTTCTCTAGTGCCAACTCCTTTCCTAAAACTAAATTGATCATTACTAAGGAACATATTTGCCTTAGGTTCTATTCTGCTAGTCAGCACGCAGAGAATAACTTTAGAGACATGCACTATAAGGCTTATAGTTCTGTGCTCTTCACATCTTGTAGTCTGTGGCTTCTTCTCAATGGGTACGAGTATCGACTCCAGCCAGTCTTTCAGCCATACTCCAGTCATGCATATGATATTGCAGAGCTCTACAAAGGTATCAATTCCAACTATACCCATTGCTTTCCACATTTCAGCAGGTATTCCATCTATTCCCTCCAATTTCCTATCTGCCAGGTGTTGTATGGCCTTAATAATTTCCAACCTTAGCAGCTCAGGTCCGAGATTATCCTTGCTGACTTCTTCATCCTTCTCCAATGGAACATAGATTGGTTTCTCATCTTTGGCATATAGATCTATGTACTCTCGCCATCTCTCCTTAAAGGAGATACACAGAACCATGGCCTCACTTTCATCAATAAATGCCTTGAGACCTCAAGAATGGCACAGGAATAGTTTTAACCATTAACAATAAATCTAATATAGTAATTTTTACAATTAAAGTGATTCATATAGGTAGCGGTCTGAGCGAATGACCTTGACATCCGTAACGTCACAGCAGGAAATCTATCGGTCTCATCGCCATTTCCGCTATACTAAAACACAGAGCTGACTGCAACTCCGATCCTCCATTTTGAGCTAA
>JANZLB010000027.1:42174580-42187578 GCA_026167865.1 Notarius quadriscutis
GCACACTCCAGATTTCTGTTTTTTCATCTTAATTATTGTTTGTGTCACAATAAAACAACAATTTTCACTTTTAAAGTTGTAGGCATGTTGTGTAAATCAAATGGTGCTAACCCCTCAGAAATCCATTTTAATTCCAGCTTGTAATGTGACAAAACAGGACAAACACAAATGGGGATGAATATTTTTGCAAGACACTGTGAAAAGTTGTAAATGAGAGATTGGTTTGATGAATTATTTAAGCCAATCATTTGGATTTGTTGCTTTATTATGTCATGCCTAATAGACATGTAAATGACTAAATTCAAATGGTGCTTGTTGCACTTTGTTACTATTGCTGAAATCATGGCTTTATGCCACACATGTTCATATAAAATAAACAGATGCCTGTCAATTTGACACATGCAAGTGTAAATGCAAGGTAGAACACTTTCCCAACTTTTTCATGTGATTCAGTGTCATTGCATGCTCACTCAGGCTGTTTATTAATTCTAAAAGTGTCAGACTGTGTGCTTGCTTTAGAAACATTGCTTCAGAAACTACAAGAGCTATTATGATAAGTGTGGGTCAATGACTCTTATAGAATGATTCCATCAATCTCTTGGACCTCTTAATTTTGGCTGAACCATCAAAGTCCTGACACTTCTGTGCATAAACATGGCAATGTTTGTGATCTACCTGTCCTTTTCCACCTCAGTCTATAATTTGAGTCTATAATGGAGTGCCTGTTACATAACTGCAAATTTGCACAAATTTCTCTCTCTTTCAAATGAACACACGCTAAACATTTTTTTTTCTCCCCCAAGGTATGGTTGGAAATGGAGCAGTGCATACCAACAATAATGTCTACTGATAACAAACTGCTACTATAGAGGCCCCAGGGGTGGGACATATTCATTCGAGATAGCATTTAACTGGGTGAATACAAGACTAGTACAGGATGACTCAACAAACATATTTTAATCATTTTCCCAGAAGTAATAAATTAAAAGAAGAATATCTCCCAAACTATTTGTCTTTTTTTTCTTTTCTTCAGATATCCTATCCTCTTGGTGTCCATAACATGGGTAACAGGTGCTGTACAAAAATCTCAAACACCTATTTGATTTCAGGGACACTTTAATTCCAGTAGCATCTTTTTGGCAGCCCTGAAATTTGAGCAGACAACATGCACTCATTCTTACCTGCTGAATTTTCACTGCCTCATGTAAATAACTTCTTCATGATTCCATACAATATGGCATTCAGAATTAGCCTGGTGAATTCTGGCTATGGTTACAGACGAAGAGATTCCCAATCACAGAGGTTCCTAGCAGCAGAATGCATTATTTTTACTCATTTGACGGCAGTCTTCATATTAATTGCTGAGTGACTCATCATTTTTAAGGAAACTGCCATCTTTTTTTCATCCAACAGTGTTACCTCGAACCACAGGAGTCACAAAAGGTCATAAGAAAAGCATGTGATGTTTAAATATTTGTATTTTTAAAAAGCAATTAAATGTTAAAAAAAGAAAAAAAAAAAGAAAGTGACAATGATGAAAATGCTCACTGGATGGATAAACTGTACTCTATGGAAACTGAGAAGAGCCATACTTGCAATATTTATTTTTCATGCTGTTTTCTTGTAATACTGAGAAACTTATTGTGATATCTCAAGATAACAAAGCCTGTTTACTCCTGATAATGAGTTAATAATTAATTATCATTAATTAAAGGTTAATTTTATTTTTTATATAATATTTAATGTTTTATGTAGCCTAGTTATTTATATATTCTTATTTATTCTTTTTTCCCATTCATTCATGATTGGTAGTTTCTGCCTCTATAGCCTGACAGTGGGCCTCTAGGACCTGGTAGGGCCTTTGGCAAATCAACACTCCCAGGGGTGTCTTGATTTCATGTCCGAGTTCGTGTGTCCACCCGAGTTCCAATGAGAACACATCTCCACACTGGTCTTCCAGTTCTCGGAGTTCATGGTTTTTGGATGGTGTAAGCTCCTGTCTGTTTCTCTGGTTGGGTTGTGAGGAATAGAGATGGTGGAGAGCACTGGCATTGGTTAAATCCTTTTTTTAAGAACATTAATATGGTATAGTTTATGAATGGCTCTCTTACCCAGATGCTGCAGACGATAGTTTACTGAGCCTACTCCCTCCGTAATGGTGTAGGGCAGGGGTTCTCCACCTTTTCTATTTTTAAGGCCCACCTATTCATACTTGTAATGAGTTGGGGCCCATTAATTCCCAGTTATTTTGGCTCTCTATTCTAGTAGGATCTAATCTATTGTACAGTGGATTAATGAAATGCAACATCACTCCCTGTTACAGATGGGAGCCCAGGAATTAAATAAATGCAATAAAAACAAACTGTTTTTTTTTTTTTTATTGTAGATATTGTATTTAAAACCACATGGATGTGCCAGGAGCTGACATAAAACCATGCATGCAGGGCATTCTTAGTCAAAAGGGATTAATGATCTAAAAGTGGAGTCTGGTCAATTAACACAAGAACTTATTGCTATGTTTGTGTCCAGCAAACAAGCAAGTTATTAAAACCAAGAAATACACTCAAAAGAAGTAGATATAGAAACCATTCCATGTGATAGATCCTTACATGTTAACAAAAAAGGATTTTTCCTGCAAGTTGGAAAATTATCCATCTGTTGATTTCCCCAACATCTCAAACTATCTGGTGCTACAGATATCATTCTACACAGACAAACAGATGAAAACCTGAAAGAGCATGGAGGTGTACAACTTTTTATATGTGGCTGAGTTAAAGATCTGGGGATCAAGACACTACAAGATAAATCCTGTATTGTTTATGCCCAGGTAAGTCAGCATTTTTGGTCTTTTTTGTATGTATTTTTGTGGTGGTTGCTAGGATGTTACAAGTTGTAGTAGTATTGGGTGTAAACAAACCAATGTCCACTCAATTCTCAATCCTCCCTGCTCTTTTCTTCCAGGTAAATAATTTACAAGATCCACAGAAACCCCTTTAAAGACCTGGTTATTATGCATATTATATACACGTTTGTTTGCAATATGGCCACCACAATCAAACAGTAAACAAAAACACATCTGAGAACTTAAGCATCTCTTGAACTTCAAATCATCACAAAATAATGGAAAATGGCAAGAAAAGTCATTTGCAAATCCAAATGAAATAAATCAGAGGAATTTATAAAGCTTTCACAAAGTGATCACTGCAAACTTGAACATTCTTTGACTCCACTCCCTTCCATGTGCTGATTACTGGGGATATGGGACCGGTGTGGCCTTAATCAGAATTCAGGAGAGGGAAGGTGCTGTGGTGCTTGGGAGTTGTAGTCCATGGTGACCATGTTTGAAGGATGCCACGAACTTGCATTAGCAGTGGCACAGGCTGTTCCTCCAGGACTTTTTGGCCATGTCCAGCAGGCCTCTGGGTCCTTGCCCAAACAGGAGCTCAAACTACGTGAAACCCATCAAAGCATGAAGGGTCTCCAGTATGGCGAAGGCATAGGCCAAGAGTACATCTCAGTTGTGGCCCTCTTCATCCACCCCCCATCACAGCAGCCTCTTCAATGTTTGGTTGTACCTCTCGATGAGTCCAGCTGTCTGCAGGTGATAAACAGAGGTTTTTCGATGTTTTACCGGCAACAGCCAGCACAGGTCTAGCATCAGCTTAGATATGAATGAAATGCCCTGGTTGGTGAGGAGGTCTTTGGGAATGCCAACATGGCTAAAGAGGGTCATGAGCTCATAGGTGATATTTATTGATATGGCCTTTCGCAGGGGAACAGCCTCAGGATATCTGATGGCATAATCCACTATTACCAGGATGTTCTTGTGGCCATTGGTGGACTTTGGGAATGGCCTTACAAGGTCCATACCCATCCACTCACATGGGACCCCGATGATGGGCAGGAGGATGAGAGCTGCAGGGCCAGCTTATAGGGAGTAGTCTTCTAGCACTGGGGACACCTTTGACAGAAATTATGCACCTACACAACCATGCCTGGCCAATGGAACTAGTCCTGGATTTTCTCCAGTGTGTTTTGGGGTCCCAGATGGCCACCTAGCAGGTGGGTGTGGACCAGATGCATGACAGTGTTGACCTTAGTGCAAGGCACAATGAAGAGATTGATGGGCTTTCCATGGCAATTACACCAGAAATAAAGTAGCTCATTATTGACCAGGAAGTAGGCTTTAGGGAGCACCTGGTTGGCACTTGCATTCTGCCTGTCAATCTTCAGCACCTGGTCCCAGCAGTGCTTTAGCCAGTCATCCTCCTTCTGTTCTTTGCCAAAGCTCCCCTCTCTGGCAACTTGGTTACACATAACAGAAAGAGGGTTACAGGGGATGTGGGACTCACCTTCTGAGTGGGCCTCAGCATCTGCTGCTTCTTCCTCAGCAAGAAGGGCGGTATGCACAGGGGCTAGAGTGCAGCACTGGCACCTGCATTCTCATGGAGCTTGTGGTCTCCTTGGGCCACCAGCTGGTAGAACCCTGGCCAGTCTCTCCTGATGAGCAAGGACACAGGTAGATCGGGGATGAGCCCAAGAGTTACTGGCCACTCACCTCCTCTTCTGTTGCCCACCTGAACCTCAGTGTCAGGGACTTCTCTCACATCTCGATGAACACAGGTTACTGCCAGGCTCCCATTTGGCTCAACAGGATGAGGCAGCATTAATGGGTGGGCTAGGTTAATGGCACTTTCAGAGTCCAACAGGGCTGATATTGGTCTCCCATTAAGCTGGAGGGTGAATGTGGGGGTGCATCCCACTATCCATGGCTTGTAGATTTTTAGGAGAGACCCTGTCACTCTCATCTGCAGGTGCCAGCTTGGGTGGTGGCTGTTCCTCTGTCCATTTCAGTGCTCTGTAGGCTGCCACAGGATGGTGGTGAAGTTCTCCAGGGCTGTTGAGTTCCCATGGCTGCCCCAACCATCTCCTGATCTCAAGTGTAGAAAGGGTGCACTCTATGGCTGTGACTGTTTCCTGCAGGTCTTTGCTGTTTTCATCCCCACAGCTTTGCTTTCTTCCCTGGGCTCTCAGGAACTTGTTGAGAGCAACACGTTCCACCATTTCCAATGGGGACAGCTGGTCTGGCTGGAGCCATCTTTAAGCAACATGCAGGAGGGCATCCATCTGTCCATGAGGCTCCTAAGTGGGTTGATATGCCCAGTGGTGAAACTCAGCTGTGGCTCAAGTGGAGGAGAGGATCTCTTCCTTGAGTGTAGAGTACTCATCTGCTTCTTCATCAGAGTGCACATAGTAGGCCTGCTGCACCTCCCTGGTGAGTAGAGGGGCTAGGATGCAGGACCAGTGCCATGGAGCCCAGCCCTCTCTGTTTGTGACTCTCTTGAAGGTGCCCAAGAATGCCTTCGACATTGTCCTCGGCAGTCAGCTTGGTGAGGAGGCATTGGGTGTCTCAGGCCAGGAGGGTTACTGTTGCCACTGGTGCAACCTGTTTGAGGGACAGGAGCTCTTGGGTGGCCACATGGAACCCCCGAGCCATCTCTTGTGAGAGCTGTGACTGCTGCAAGCTGATCTCAAGGATCAAATGACTGGATCCAGAACTGGAGGGTTAGGGTGTGGTTCTGTGTCCTTTGCCTATGTTCTCCACTAGTGTGGTGCCCCCTAGGACTCGGACATAGACTCAGGAGACAAAGTTTGGTTGGAAAACACAAATGCTGTTTTATTTACAAAGGTGGAAGGGAGTGGGGAAAAAGGAATGAAGGTGTGTGGTGCTGGTGAATCTTCCTGTTCTAGTGTGATAATGTCCCTTGGAAATTGCTGAGGTTTTGCCACTCAGGGGTAGCATCATAGAGGAGAGCTATTTCTGTCTGAAGACTGGTGAGCACTATCGGAACTGCAATCTGTTGACAAAAAGAGAAGCATAAACACATTGCTTCTACTCACCGTCCTCCTACTCACCCAACTGGCATCCTTTTATATCCTCCCCATGCTTTGTGAAGGGTGAGTGAGTATGCCGATTATCAAGTTCCAGTTGTGCTGTATTAGGTGTCCTGGCCATCGACCGTGTGTGTGTGTGTTTACCAACATTGGTGCTGTGGTGGCGCTGTCTCTTCAGCACTGCCACTATCGGGAGAGTGGAGCGCTGTTCCTTCAGCACAATTGTGGCAGCGTGGCGAAGAGCACTTGTGCACAAAGGCTGTCGACCCACTGTTGTCACAATACTTAATAAAAAAATAACTTATCATGAGAAAACAAGTTTTGTTATCTCAAGATAACAAGAAAAATTAACTAATCATGAGAAAACAAGAAACATTTATCATGTGAAAACAAGCTTTGTTATCTCAAGAAAATGCAATAATTTTCTTGTTATCATGAGAAAATGGCATGGAAAGAATTATTGTAAGCAGGGTCATTATCAACTTCTGTAGTTCTTGACTTCCATAGTATTCAGGTGTAATAATGTATTGTATCTGTGAAACAGCATGACTGACAGCTGCAACAAAACAAGTCATGCAAAAGGGACAGTGTAAAATAGAACGTGCAGTCATTGTTTAATAGTATGACTTGAGACAGTTTTGCATTTATTTGGATTTTTCACAAGTCTCTTTCATTGTTGACATGGCATTGTTATTCCTGCTACTCCAGTAAAGGTAAGATTTATTATTGGTTTGTACTCTATGGTAAGAATTTCAGCTGTAACAAAATAGCCTTTTTTTGTACAAAAGCCAAGTCATCCACATGTATTTGGTCATTCATTAATCTGCAAGAATGCAATTTATTATAATAGGGAAATTTTTTTTTGCATGTGTGGCTCCACTGAAAGGTGCTTTAACATTCAATTGGAAAATGAGGCTTGATGTAATAGACCACGCAGTTTATAAGTCAAGATCTTTTAGTGTCAAAACAAAATTAAATGAATATAAATTACATTTCGAGAGTTGCTAGAGCTGCCCTTGACTGAGCTTGTTTTATCTTTTAGAAACTATGGTTTACATTCAACTGTTTGTACAGTCTTACAAACATCCCTGCATTTTCTTTCTCTGTTTTGAAATGCTGAATGTCTGTAATATTTCCCTCATGCTCAGAACCAAATGGGTTTTGGAGAGGTTGGGCAGAGATTGGGATGAATTTTAAACAGGTCCTTCATATGACAGGAAAGGCAGAGCATCTCTTCTCAGTGTGACTGTCCTAGCAGGAGGCCATTCTTGCCTTTTTCTTAATCTTGACTCCCCTGAATGGGAGACTTCACCAGTGAAATATCTGTCACTTGTTTGTTTGACTAGGAACACCAAATTCATGTAAAGGATCTAAGTGAGTCTAAGTAAATAAACTTCACTCGACGAATGTAACTCTTTTCAGAACAGTGTACTGTAGAAACTGAAGTCATTCACTGTTTGGAAACTTTTACTGACTTCTTGGAGGCAAAATATCTAATTTTATGCTGTTTTATGCAGTTATCTAACCAACCAATCCCTTGACAACAGAAAAATGCATAAAATCATGCAGATCTAAATCAATAGCTTCAGTTAATTTTCACTTTAAACAACAGAATGGGGAAAAAAAATTGTGATCTCTGTGACTTTCACTGTGGCATGGGTGTTGGTGCCAGAAGGACTGGTTTTAGTATTTTGGAAACTGCTGATCTCCTGGGCTTTGCATACACAACAGTCTCTAGAGTTTACACAGAATAGTGTGAAAAACAAAAAACACTGAGTGAGTGACAGTTGTGTGGGTGGAAAAGGCTTGTTAATAAAGAGACCAGAGGAAAATGGCCAGATTGGTTCGAGCTGCCAGGAAGGATATTATAACTCATATAATCACTCTTTACAACTGTGGTGAGCAGAAAAGCATCATCTGTGACAGCAGAAGACCACATTTGGTTCTATTCCTGCCAGCCAAGAACAGGAATCTTAAACTCAAGAACAAGTTCCTATTAAAGTGGCTGGTGAGTGTAATTTCTTGATTTCTTACAAGAGTTCAGATAAGTAAGTAACATGAATGAACAGCTACATTTTAATGATTAATTATTAACCATTACTGATTAGGTCATTGCTTTAAATAAGACACTATAAATAAAAAGTGATTGTGTTTCCTATGCTTGACATTACCACTTGTGAATAGCATCACCATCTCTGAATGAGTTCTCTTTTGAATATAATGCTGGGAGAAACAAATTCATACATGTCTGTGCATTCATCTTTAATCCTGCTGTTTACACAGTCAACTTTAAAAAAAAAGAATCATGTCCAAAAGGTATCAGACCAGAAGGTAAATGAAATTTTTTAAAAAGGTATGGGACTTTCTTAAAACAATGAGCTGCATAAATATTCATTGCATAAATAATCACATAATTTATGTAAATGAGTAATTGGTCTTAAAAGGATTGCTAGGGCTCCCATGCGGTGTAACATGATGGTGAATTTGTATCCCCACAGTGACCATCTGTGATTGGGAGCCAAGGGAGCAAAATTGCCTATGCTGTCTGGGTGGAAGAGGTGGCATACCCTGTCTCCCCTGTCAATCCTAGCAACACTAGCCAATCACAGGCTTGTATGCAAGAGGGCATATAGCACTTTGCTCTGAGTGTGTTCAAAAAGTCTGAGTTCAAAAAGTTAGCTGTCTTCACATGTCTATGATGAAGCAAATTATTCTTCATCTTACCTGGTTGGTAGCTGTCATATAAGAGAGAAATGACTGGAGGGTGGGAATTTGCAAGTGACCAAATTGGGGAGAAAAATTGGGCAGTACAAATTTTGATGGCCCCTGTAGTAGAGGTGTTTGAAATGAGAATTAAAGACACACACTGGCATTCTTTTATCCTACAATAATACACTTTGCAGAATCTGTTCACTATATAAATCAGTATGAGCTGGCACATTATTCAGACTAGATTATTGTTTCAACTAACCATCCAACTTTGTACTTTATAGTTGAGGATATGTTACATAAATAATCCTTCCTCCACCTTAAAATGTACACTAATCAGGTTTGACAGCTGTGAGGTTCTTATTGATTGCCTGCAAAATATAATGCAAATGGTACTTACTCTGGAACAAAAAGTTGACAAAAAGGAGTAAAAATACTGTATATGCTCAGATTGCCAGGATAACAAGCTTCAAAAAAAAAAAGAGCTGCCATGTTTTGACAGTTAGGTTGAAACCACACCACCCCACTCACTGAAATGTCAGCATTCATATCATGGACAGAAGTTTGAGGAGATGGTATTGGCAGAAACACTAGCAGGATCTATAGAGCAATGGCATGTATATTTATTTTTTCAATAATATTTTAATCTAATTGAACTTAGCACCTATTTTAGAGAAAAGTGCATTGAAAGATTATGTTTTATTATTTTATTTTGACTGGCTAACATCTCTTGATTATTCTGCCCATCCTGTGCCCATACTCTCACCATTATGGGTGAACATCACAATTCTGCTCAGTTGTTTACTTTGGTCATCATTAATTAAGACTGCCTTGGCTTTTTGACCTCTTTGGCACTGGGGATTTTGGTGGGTTGTGAAGAGCTCGTAGAGTCTGGCTGAAAGCCCAGCACCCCCCCAATTTGGTCATCTGCAGTGTTTGATGCATGACAATTTAAATCCCCTCTTCTAATTAAATGCAATCTGCACTTGAGCTAAATGACATTTTTACAGAAGGCTATCAGGTACCTTGAAGACAAGGTGACATTCTGCATTCCATTATACCGGATTAGAACAGGTGAGGGGACGCTGATATAGTGGGCCCTTCAGCAAAATCTCTTTTTTTTTTAACTTTTTAAAATCATCAGTGGAGATGTGCAGTCAGCTTGGAGGAATCAAAGGGATTTGGGGCTTAATTCACAGCTTAGTCACTACATCCCCAATGTCAGCACAATGCAAAGTTCAGCAGTAAATCATTAATAAAATAATGTCATCACTGCACCTTGCAGGGTTCGGTGAGTACAAAGAATTCTAATTTGTGGTCAGTGCCAGAGCTTTCCTTGATGTACGTTTTTGACCTTTTTAGTATTTGTGCATGCAGAATAAGGAGTTCGGCCAAAAATCCAATTAACTTTGTGATTGCACTACAGTGCCCTACAAAATTATTGGCACCCTTCATTAAAAGAAACAAAAATGAGTATCACATACATAAAATCTTACAAATTAGATTTAGTCTTCAGTTATATAGGGATGCTGTATAGTTGTATTTAAACACTTATTTAACACATTAAATATGTTTTCTTAAGTATTTCTGCAAAAAAAAAAAATCTGGATTCTTTCACAATTATTGGTAGCCTTGCAAATAATATTTGGTGAAGCCTTCCCTGGAGTGAATAATGGCACTGAGCCACTTCCTGGAATATCGAAGAGGGTTGGAGACACTTGTGATGGGATCTTGGACCATATCGTTATTCAGCACACTTCAAGCTTTTTTATGATCCTGAAAATAATCCTTAAAAACAAAACTCAGAAATAAATGCTGTTTGCCAATCACGGCAAGTGCCCTGATGTGATTCCCCCCCCACACACACATGTTTAAATTAAAAATACAACTTTAGAACAACAATTTATCCATTTTAAAAGTTATGATTTTGCTAAAGATAGGTTTACCTGGATGCAACCATTTGCACTGAAACCAGATATCCAGCTGTGACATAACCAGATCACTGGTACGCCGCTTGCCTTCATAACATAGAGCCATCAAATAAAGGTTTATAATAATAATAATAATAATAATAATAATAATAATAATAATAATAATAATAATAATAATCATCATCATCATCATTATTTTTAAATCCCCAGGTGGTGTGTTCACTGCTTCAGATAGAAAAGAAAGAATTTCACTGTGCTGTAATGTATATGTGACAAAGACTTCTAATTCTAAAATTCTATTCAGAAATTTTCTGTATGTGATTTGTGAATTTTACTGCCAAAAAATATGCGAATCAACAGACTGCACTTTTATGAAGTCTGAATCTCATGCAGCTAGATAACACATATGCAGTACTGACACAGATACAAGTAAACAATCCTGTTGTCATTGCAGCAGGATTGTTGACATCTAAAAAGATCGAATTGATCAGGAAATATAAAGAAACAAAAGCATGTCACATAAAAATACAAGGTAAATTTTAATTTAAAAAAGAAGAAAAAAAAAAAACTGCGAGCATTGAGCAATGTAGCTAGCATTTATAGTCAGCAAAAGGCTTCCCAAAGCTGGGTATGTGTCAGCTCACTGTTTACTTGTGTGTGTGTTCACTGCTTCAGTGATCGGGCTTATTTTTACAGCCAAATGCTTGACACTCAGGCATCTTTAGGGCTGTTTACAACAATTTAGAAGTGATATGTATGCACTAGGTCTTAGCTCTGGTAAGTCATGTGGCGTTTAAGTGATGTCGCAATCTGACATCAGAGTGCAATATTTGGACCTCGGCGAGAGTAAGATATCAGTGCCCAAGGACACTTTATTTTAAAAGAAGTACAATCTGCCCACAGTGTACAGGTACAAATATGAACAAATGAGTACTCAAACACATCTTTTATGGATATTATCTATCAGTATAAAGGACATTTTTTTGTTTGTTTCATTTTAAACGTTTATGTATGTGGACTGTCATCTTTATTTTAGACCACAGGTACCTGATAGAATTTAAAGGCCTAATTCTTGGAACATCTCAAATATTTCCAGACTTTTTTTTTTTAAACAATGATTGCATCTAATGGTTACTTGCCTATGTAAATAGCTTCTCCTGTATAGTTTGAGGGGAAAAATTTAATAATTTTATCATTTTTAGAAAGCATGCCAGAATTTCTGGTGGGCAGTCTATCATGTAAATAAGCACAAATTTTAGTGAGGCCTCAAACTATCAGAAATTCTGTTATTTATAAAACATAAATAAAACATACTGTTAGCAATGCATGAAGATTTTGCCCACTCTTATTTGGAAAAGAGTTTTATGGCAATACGCGATTTAGAGAATAAGAATTTGTGGTGAGTTCTCATGAAAGCTATTTTTTGCAGTGCTTATGATGTAATTGCCTTGAGATGAAGACTTTAGTGGACATTAAGTGTTAGCAGGTTGATTGATTTTTTTTTTCCTTGAGTGTTCGAGGTGGACTTTTTCAGTCGTGCCTTGATCACCACCTTTGAACACAAGCACTTCCCTTAACCTTCCTTGAAGCCTGAAATAAATCAGGGGATGGATGTGGACCGAAGCTCACATTATTTCTTTACTGTCAACTGTAATACAACTTGATACAAAAGAAAGAGAATTTTAAAATAAACAAATAAAATAAAATATATAGAGAGAATTTTAAATAGAATGATATAACAAAATGGCATTCAAATAAACATATTTATTGTTGTCATGAACACCATCTACTTTTGAGAGCTGCAACATTTAATTTGATATGCCTCAGTATTTATTTTATTTAAAAATTATTTCACATCAAAATGTAACAATGTAATTGTGCACAGAATTTAATGTGACCATAGGATACTAAATGCAGATCATGATACTGTAATGTGTGAAGCTATTTTTTTCTTTTAATTTGCTATTTTCAGTTGTACAGCGGTGCTTGAAAGTTTGTGAACCCTTTAGAATTTTCTATATTTGTCCTGTGTGAGAGAGAGGATTCACGCAGGACAGATAGACGCTGATGTCACTTCCTCTGGCAGGAAACTGCAGAAAGGCAGTGAGGTGAGGAAACGACTCTCCAAACATTTCAACTAATTGGATGGCTTTATTGGTGAATTATGCCACCAAAAAAGAACTTTACAGCCAAGGAAGGCGAGGACATTAAAAAGTCATTCGACTTTCTGGCAGAAGAAGTTTCTGTTATTAAACAACAGCAGAAAACCATCATAGAGCTGGTGACGGAAGTGAAGTCGCTCAGGCTGCAGAACGCCGAGAAGGACCGGCGTCTCGCCCACCTGGAAAGCAGAGTTGCTGAATTAGAACAGTACACCAGGATGAACGACGTCATCGTCACTGGGATTCAGATTAAACCCCGGTCATATGCAAAAGCAGTGACAAGGGAGGGGGAATCTGATGA
>JANZLB010000027.1:42358580-42369834 GCA_026167865.1 Notarius quadriscutis
GCCGCTGGGTTCGAACCCGGAACCTTCTTGCTGTGAGGCGACAGTGCTAACCACTACACCACCGTGCCGCCCACGGTTAAGGGACCAGTTCTACAGATGCAATCGTAAATGCAGTCCATGTGCCTAAGAATGTCTAAAACCTGTGTTGGTAAGTGTTCTTCTACGAATGTAATGCTTTGATCAAATTGTTAGATTGCTACGTGACATAACCAAATGGACAAGGCTAATCAATTCAGTTTGTAATCAGACACCAGGTGTCAAAATACCTACGATGCTTGTGCACCATCATATCATTAAAACAGAGAAGAGTGCTTACACACTTTGTCAGTGGTGAAAGTTTTAAAATGTCTACATGAGCCAATAACAAGAAATTTAGATGCCATTAGTGACTTTTACCTCAGGTGATGAGGCAGAGAATGATATGGATAATTTTAATAATGAATGTGATGAGGCTTTTTCCATTGCAATTGTACAATTCTTTAAACATTAGCAGTAATAATTAATGTATTTAACATTTAAGTAATGTTGTTTTCTACTTGGTAGATTCAGTTATAAATGTAGGTATGTGCGGTGTTTTTCAGTGCAGTTGGAATGAAATAGTTAAATCTGAATTTCCCTAATTTCATTTTTTCTGGTAATCAAATTTTAAAATAATAGAACTTTGTTTCTGACATATGCAAATAAGATACAAATTTTATTTGTCATTCACATTTGACCATGTTAAGGGTTTTACCAGGCTGTCAACCATGTAACTTTGAGGGAGATACCTGGTCCTGGATAATAAGAAAGAAACCACTATGTTCTCTGCTCACCAAAAAAGTTATACAAACTTTATATTTGAATGCTAAGAGCTTTTAACGAGTACAGCAAATGCATTTCCCATTACACAACTCATGTCAAAATTTGTTTGAAATTCTAATTATATGATGGGAAGAAAACATTAATGAAAGAAGCAAAGGATATACCTAGCCCATGTCTGTGGGTTGACATAGGAGGCATAGTGGACCACACTTTAGTGAGTGGATCATAGCACTCCACAGAATTGGATGTCTTGAGGCCATCCCTTCCCCCTACCACATAGAGCTTGTTATCAATGACTGCTACACCGAACTGAAGCCTCCGGCCATTCATTATGCCAACCTGGATCCATGTGTTAGTGCGAAGATCATACTTCTCAATTGTTGTAGAACCTGAAAGCACAGTTTCTTAGTTAAGTGTCATAATCATGGATTTTTAAAAATAATTTATAACTGTATTTTTTGTATTTGACTCTCAAATATTATACTTCTCAAATACAAGTGGGATTTTTTCTACAGTGGCAGTAGGTAACAAGGTCTAAATGAAAGCTTTATAGACAAATAACATATAAATCAGATTCTGTGGTACAGCTATATCCATAGGGCTAATAAACATTAATTCATTTAATGTTAAAATGTAATGTAACATTAATTCTAAGCAGAAGCAATATTTCAATATTAATAATTGTTTGCTGCAATTCATCCTATATATTTAATGTTAAATTCAGCTCTATTTTTTCCTAAAAATGGTAAATCTGGTGCCTATAAAAGGTCTACAGACCCTTGTTAAATTAGTAATGTAAAAATTTAAACCAATATAAATGTTATATCAGATCTTTTCCCATCTTTATTGTAATACAGCAACCAACAAAATTCAAGTGAAAATCAAACACTGTAATATTATACCTGAATGCATCTGTAATGACAGAAATTAATTTAAAGGATTTTCTGATCTCATAACCTCACAATTCCATTTGTTATTGTTGGTTATAAGTCTTATGACACCTTAATAAAAGCAAATTTGTAAATATTAGCCGTCTGCTATGTGACAATGTGGCATATAGTGTTTAACTGTACAGCATGCATTGTGTGAATAACAACTCAGAATAAAAAACAAAAAACTGATTGTCCACCTTTTGAAGCATCCATGCCGCCTACTGCATAGAGTGCCCCAACAGTGGACTTGCGTGGTTTGGTCCTTGGACTTTGTAGCATTGGCCGACGTTCTGGCAACAAATGATACTTCATGGCCTCCATCAGTAGCTTTTGACATTCCAAATCATCAGCAAACATCTTATTGTTTTCCAAGTCAGCAAGAAGCTACAACATAATGTACATAATGGCAAATCTCTCAACATTCAAAAAATATGGTTATATAATCCATTATCATTTTTTCTTCATATTATAATTTCTAAATACAGTGATGGCTGCTTGTGATATTAAATGGGAGGACTAAAATCTAATATTTATCAACAGATCATCAGTAAAACTATTTGTTGAGCAATGCAATATATCGCAAAGTCTGATTGATGACATAATGAGAATGATGTTAAGCAAATTATTACACACACTTAGTCAGCTTTATTCATGATTTCTAAATGTTACAAACAGATAAGTCATAACCCTTTCATTCAAACTACAGCCCAAGTCCAAAAAAGTCGGGATGCTGTGTGAAACAAAAATAAAAACAGAATGCAAATACAAATCCTTTTCAAAATATTTTCAATTGAATACAATATAAAAACAAAGTATTTCATGTTTAAGCTGATAAACCTTTTTTTGTTTTTTGTAAATATACACTCGTTCTGAATTTGATGCCTGCAACACATTCCAAAAAAGTTGTGACAGGGGCATGTTTGCTGTTTTACATCACCTTTTCTTTTAACAACACTCAGTAAACATTTGGGAACTGAGGTCATTAATTGTTAAAGATCTGAACATTAAATTCTTCCCCATTCTTGCTTGATATACGATTTCTGGATTTTGCGCTTCATAATGCGCCAAACATTTTCAATGGAAGGTAGGCAGGCCAGTTTAGCACCCACACTCTTTTACTACATAGCCATACTATTGTAACACGTGCAGAATGTAGCTTGGCATTGTCTTACTGGAATAAGCAGGGATGTCCCTGAAAAAATGTTATCTGGATGGCATCATATGTTGCTCCAAAACCTGAATGTACCTTTCAGCATTAATGGTGCCTTTACAGATGTGCAAGTTACCCATGTAGGACCTGTCTGAAAAACACAATGATGATGAGAGCCTCCTGTATAAACATTGTTATAAATTTTAAAAAAAAATGCCATGGGCACTAACACACCATATACCATCACAGATGATAGCTTTTGAACTTTGTCTTTGTAACAATCTGGATGGTCCTTTTCCTCTTTAACCTGGAGGACACAACATCCATGATTTCCAAGCACAATTCAAAATGTGGACTCATCAGACCACAGCACACTTTTTTCTATTTTGCATCTGTTCATCTCAAATGAGCTCAGGCCTAGAGAATTCAATGACATTTTGGATGTTGTTGATGTTGCTTTTGCTTTGCATGGTAGATGCAGCAATGAATTGTGTTTACTGACAACGGTTTCCGAAGTGTTCCTGAGGACATGTAGTAATATGAGCACGTGTAGTAATATGAATGAGCAACTTCCCACATCCATGCTCCAAAATCTAGTGGAAAGCTTCCCTAGAAGAGGTTATTATCACAGCAAAGGAAGGATGGGATGTTCAAAAAGTACATGTGAATGTGATGGTCAGGTGTCCACAAACGTTTGGCCACATAGTGTGCTTTTAATTTCTCATCCAGTGGCAATTTTGGGGAAAAAAGGATGATAGAGTAAATAATACAACTCATAGCAACTGGATCTGTATTTTACATGTGCCTTTTCACATATGCTGATGATGTGTTATGGATATGTTAAGTGAAGTGGAGTGAATAATAGCCCAAATGTAGATCAAATTTAGGGGATGTTTGACTCTTTGTAATCACCTGACATGGCTATCACTGATGGACTGCACAATTTTACAATGTCAACTAAAAAGAATTCAGCCGCAGCCTTGCTTCTTCTTACCATTCTGTATATTTTTTCTTATAACCATCAGTTCTGCCACAAAATAAGCCTTAAGTTACTTGTCAACAATGAAAAATATGATATGGATGCCAAAAATAAAACTCCATATTGATGTCTTTTTATCTTAGCTAGCATGTTTATTTCAGCCATCCCTGTCAAAATAACCCCAGCAAATGATTTTGTAACATTACAAGCACTTAAATTCATTTTGAATATAATCCCATTTCCACAAAAATTGGGACACTGTAAAATGTAAATTAAAAAAAAGACAGCTATGATTTGCAAATCATGGAAACCCCATATTTCATTGAAAATAGTACAAAGACAACATGTGAAATGTTGAAACTGAGAAATTGAAAGTGTATTTTAAAAATGTATTCTCATTTTGAATTTAATGCACATGGTGTGTGTAGCTTGCACATCTGGGAAGGCATCATTTAATGCTGAACAATTTTGGAGCAACGTGCTGCCATCCAGATGATATCTTTTTCAGGGAAGGTCTTGCTTATCTCAGCAAGACAATGCCAAACCACATTCTGCATATATTACAACTGCATGACTCCGTAAAAAAGTGCGGGTGCTAAACTGGCCTGCCTGCAGTCCAGACCTGTCTCCCACTGAAAACATTTGGTGCATTATGCAGTGCAAAATATGACAAAGGAAACCATGAACTGTTGAGCAACTGAAATTATATATTGGGCAAGAATGGGACAACAATTGGTCTCCTCAGTTCCCAAACAGAGTGTTAAAAATAGAAGGGATGCAACACAGTGGTGGTAAACATGCCCCTGTCCCAGCTTTTTTGAAATGTGTTGCTGAGATCAAATTCAAAATGAGCGTATATTTTTCAAAAATCAATATAAGTTCTCATTCTCAACATTTCATATATTGCCTTTATACTATTTTCAATTATATACGGTTTCCATTATTTGCAAATCATTGCATTCTGTTTTTATTTAGATTTTCCACAGTATCCCAAGTTTTTTTGGAATTGGTATTGTAAAAAGTTTTTTTGAAGTCTTCCAAAAATGTTAACTTTTTTCTGAGTACTAAGTGATTGCATTAGCCACAGATCACAGAGGCTAATGGTGTGTAATAAGCAAACCTGAGGTGGCAGAAGGGGTAGGCGTATGTTGGCGAGTAATAATCCTAGATCTTGTTGTCGATGTTGCACATCATAGCGCACCCACATCATCAGTGCCTGGAAAATGGTCTCTTCATCTGGAACATTGATGTCATCGCTGGACAGTAGCTTGACTATTTCCATTGTAGGAAGTAAGAGAAACTCCTGGTTCTGAATGACTTCTAAAAAGTGTTCCTGAAAGATTAATGTGGTCTAATTAGAAAAGTTCAGTCACCGTAGTAGTACTGTCCAGTTAAAAAGCAAATGACTTGTAAATAAACCGTACAGGTATATTGCATTGAATCCCACTAAATCATGATTTATCCTTAGCTGATGTCCATTACGTTCATATTGTTCAAGTTTATAATGTAGAAACCCTACTATTAATATACTGCATAATCTGTTAGGATTTCTTTCAGCTCTAACAACTGGTTGAATGTCAGTCTAATGACCTGATATTTAATGCGTTGCCTAATTGTTGCTTAGAATGTCCTCTAAAGCTATTTTTAAATGTTGCATTTAAAAGCATAACAAAATCTAAGATTAACCATAAAGCAATCCAGTGTCTGTTGATTTTTTTAAATTTGATTGTGTAATAGAGAAAAATTGGTTTGATCTGTGATGATGTTCAAATAGCACATCTAAATTTGTCAATGGGCTTTTCGAGCTTAGCTAATGGAAATTAGATGCATGCACTGATTTTTTTTTTTAGCTGTTGCTTGATATGGATTTTAGTCCTACTTCTGTTAGTGTTCATTTTTCATTAAAGGGACATAATAATCATAGATAGTTGAACATAACACTGGTAGATGTAAGTGTTCATGTCATTGAGTTAAAAACATATAAATATGGAGCAAAAGCTGTTTACACACGAGTGGGATGGTTAGGTAACCTCATATTTCTGGGTTTATTATTCATTTGCTCATCTTGGTGCATATTATTCAGCAATTACCAAGCATTAAGAGTAGAATAACTATAATTATATTATTAGGAAAATTACCTGAAGAGGCACTGACTTGATTTTGATTTCTATTATTTTCATGTACACAGCAAATGTACTGAAACATTTCTGTCTGGTGTGAGACAGCTAAATTTCAATGATATCTTGTTGAGATATAGAGTAATATACTGCTTAAGTTACTAACACTGACAGTGTTACACAAAGAAACAGGATGTCAGGACTGTACATGGAAAGGACAAAAACAAGCTTGTCAAAATAGAACTTTTTGAACGCATCTGAACACAATGGATTGTGGAGCAGGAAGCCCTGTTTGCCCCCTGTCCATTAGGGAAGTGATTGAAAAGGAAGTTTCCCTGCTTGTGCTCCATGATTAGATTAACCTCACTGATCTGGGAAGAACTGTGTAAACAGCCTGTGCAGATGTCCTTCAGGAGATAAGTCATCCTCCTAAGTTGCTTCCGCACTTTGGCAGTGGCATGTCATCTGACAAATGTGTGTGGTGGGTCCTGAAGCCCCAGAGAATACTAAATGTTGTTTTTTTTGGACGAAGTAGTTTGTGCTACATTTGAAAAACATCAGGAGGCTTGCATACACATACCGGATGAACGCAGAGGGGAAATCATGGGGAAAATAGTGATTATGCTTTAAAAACATTAAAATATATGAGCTTAAATTTTTAGTTTATGCACAAGTTACCTAGCATGGAAAGGGTTAAAAATCTAGACTAGAACAACAACTTTCACTTTTTATTTTAAAAAGATATGTAAATGTCAAGTCCTTTAAATGGCTATTTAGCTATTTCAACCATAGTTCCAGTCCTACCATAGTGTAGTTGTGTGCTACATTCAGCAGATCCATGCATCCTTGAGCATCAGCAAATGAGCGGATCCCCAGACAGTTGGATGGGTGAAGCTGTTTCATCAGAAAGTTGCAGCAGACCTCAATAACTTGTGAGAGCTGGAGAAGACATGCTGTGGCTAATAGGCTCTCAATTGTGTCTTCTTTTAGCTCAAGTACACCTATAAAGTTGAAAAAAAATCTCAAAAATCCTTTCAACTGATGATAATTTTTGTTGGCTCACATAATGCTAGCAGTTTCATGCAAGATAATGCATCCACAAGGTTAAAAAAGAAGAAGAAGAAGAAGAAGAAGAAGATGATGTTGGTCTTGAAATTGTTGAGTACACTGCTTGATAGAGCCAGAAATGGAAGGACATCTAACTGTAAGCTGTTTGTGTTCCTTAATATTAAAGTATTGTTAAAATTTACAAGTTTTAAGAATACAAATGCCCATTGTAAATGCATTAGTGCCAATACTGAATATATAACCAGATACTGGATACTAACCAGTGTATGCAAAATGAACTAATGATCTCAGTGCTTCTGGATCAACACCTTCCATTTTGATCTCATCCTGTTTTGCCTCTCGCACATTGTTGGTGAACATGGCAGCAAAGTAGTCTGAAACTGCGCTTAAAACAAGTCTGTCATTAAGAAAAGAACACAAAAACACTTATTATATTAACATCCAGGTTTTTGTCTGTAGCTATCCACATAAAAGTACTACTTTTCTGTATTTCTCTTGTGTGGGAGACACTGATCACACACTAAAAAGACTAACATTTGGAATAGGTTTGTTTGTTTGTTTGTTTACCCAGGTTACACCATGCAGATCTGGCAATACTTTAAGTTCATTGACGCATTCAGTCACTGGGGATAGCCTAAATGCATTTTCCTACTGTGTTACATCAAAACACAGGAGCTATGTGTATTCAAGGAAAACAATCAGAAGCAGACAATTATATGTATTTTAATTTCATATTCTCAAGTACTCTTTGTGAAAGTACAGTGATGACAAAATCTTGCCTGCATATACAACAATCAGTCATAACATGAAAATCATCTGTCTAATATTGTGTAGGTCCCCTTTGTGCCATCAAAACAGTTCTGACCCATTGAGCTATGGGCTCTACAAAACTTCTGAAAGAGTGTTGTAGTATCTGGCACCAAGACATTAGTAGCAGATCCTTTAAGTGCTGTAATTTGCGTGGTGGGGCCTCCATGGATTTGACTTGTTTGTCCAGCATAGCCCACAGAAGCTTAATTGGATTGAGGTATAGGGAATTTGGAGGCCAAGTCAACACTTTGAACCCTTTGTCATGTTTGTCAAACCATTACTGAACCATTTTTGCAGTGCTGCAGGGTGCATTATCCTGCTGAAAGCGGCCACTACCATTAGGGAATGCCACTGCCATGAAGAGGTGTACTTGGTCTGCAACAAGGTTTAGGTTGGTGGTAAGTGGTCAAAGTAATATCCATATGAATGCCAGAACCCGAGGTTTCCCAGCAGAACGTTGCCAAAAGCATCAAACCGCTTCCATCAGCTTACCTGCATCCTGGTGTCATCTCTTCCCCAGGTAAGCAATGCACACACACCCAGCCATCCACATGATGTAAAAGAAAATGTGATTTATCAGACAAGGTGGCCTTCTTCTATTGCTCCATAGTCTAGTTCTGATGCTCACATGCCCATTGTAGACGTTTTCGGCGGTGGACAAGGGTATGCATAGGCGCTGTGACTGGTCTGTGGCTATGTAGCCCCATACACAGTGAGCTGCAATGCCTGTGTGTTCTAACACCTTTCTGTCATAGCCAGCATTAACTTTTTCAGCAATCTGT
Source organism: Notarius quadriscutis (assembly GCA_026167865.1). NCBI lineage: Eukaryota > Metazoa > Chordata > Actinopteri > Siluriformes > Ariidae > Notarius > Notarius quadriscutis. Next base: position 42,367,220 of record JANZLB010000027.1, read on the forward strand.
GCTACAGTAGCTCTTCTGCGGGATCGGACCTGACAGGCTAGCCTTCACTGCCTACGTGCATCAGTCAGCTTTAGTTGCCTGTGACCATGTTGCTGGATTATCATTTGTCCTTCCTTGGACCACTTTTGGTAGATAATAGCCTCTGCATACTGGGAACACCCCACAAGACCTGCTGTTTTGGAAATGCTCTGACCCAGTAATCCATCGCAATTTGGCTCTTGTCAAAGTCATTCATCCTTACACTTGCCCATTTTTCCTGCTTCCAACACATCAACTTTGAGAACTGACTGTTCACTTGCTGCCTAATATACCCCACACCGATACCAGTGTAAAGAGATAATCAGTATTATTCACTTCACCTATCAGTGGGTTTAATGTTATGGCTGATTGATGTATGTGTGGCTGAAAATTTCTCTTATGCATGAATTTCAACCATACATAAGGTTTTAGCATTTTACTCTGGCTACACCAAAAAGTGAAAATGGACAAATTGTCTTTTGTTCTGACTGTGGCAGAGGAACATTGTAAACATTTTGACAGTTTTATCCAATTCCAAACTTTTGATTAGGATTCTGTCAGTTTCACTGTGACATGTAGCTATCCAACAAGTTGATCAAAGAGTGATATTCATCGTGTAAGGAAATCACACTTAGTTAGCAAGGTTTTAGACACCTTTATACTGGCGGTTTTCAGCATCAAATTTGTTAAACTGACTCCTTACCAAACATATATAGTTTAGGCAATATTCAAATTAAATACAAAGCTAAGGTGACAAAATATGTTATAAGTATTAAAAACTAATATTAGCCAAAAGGTATTTTTTTTAAAATAATATACTCAAAGTAAATGTAGCATTCAGTATTGCATCTCTGTTACAGGCCTCTTTCAGTCATACTGTAAGGGTTGGAGTTCAATTTGGCTAGGAGAATATTTACCTGTGTGCAGGGATCTTGTGGTCACCAGCTATCAAAAGCACATCACACAGCTGTTTGTGCTGCAAATAAGTCTCCATCTTCCGGAAGGTCTGTTCTGCGTGGTTTGTGGCCTGGAAAAATTCATCTGAGCAGTTGGAGCTCATCCTAGAGTAACTACTCAAAGACAACCTGTGAAGAACCAGAAGATCAGACGTTCAGTCCCAGGCCATAAGAGGACACACAGTAAATCTAACATCACAGTAAAACTAGTAATATAGTTTTGCTACTTGACATGCAAGAAGTGTCAGTGATACCTGGACTTAACACATTTTAAAGTTGATATGTCTATCAGGGGATTTTTTTTTTATTACACACCTTGATGGACCTATCAGTTATGAATCTCTGTACTTGCACATGAAGAGTAGATGATGTCTGTTTTAAGCGTGGTATTTGTGTAGTGTACTCACACCTGAAGTGCGGTGTTTAACAAAGGGTTGTTGTAAGTGTGTAGTCAGTGCCAAGCAGGTGAATGCAATAACATTTTTGTTTAGCACATCCTACTTAGAAATGCTTAATAGTCCATATCTCTTTTCTTCACACTTGTCCTTCATACTTTTAAATTAAACCCATTAGAGCTGAACTCTGTAAATAAGTGGATTGAGAAGAACAATATATCAAGAGGGCAGATTACCACTAAAAAAAAAAAACATTCTTCTTGTGAATAGACATGGGCTCAGCATGGCATCTGGCTTCTTTTCAGCACTGTGATCATTTTAATTCTGAGCTACTCTCCCTGCAGACCAGTAGATTACATGCTACTGTGGAGTATCTCGGTAATCCTTCAGACCCGTGGCAAACAATCCTAAAATGTTATTTTGGTGCCCTTCATGGAGCAAATCCATCATTGACATTTAACTAGTCCAAAAGTATGGCCTTCTTTCTAAAGTCCTGTTGCCTGGAGAAAGTATTTATAACTCAGTGTTGTTGAATGCTCAGTTGTGTTTTGTCAGAAAGTCTTGATTAATTTTCTGTTACATGACAGCTTGGACAGTAGTGCCCACTGCAAGTTTTATATTAATGTGTGTGTTATAATACGTTATTGTTTATACAGGGTGTCCCAAAAGTCTACATCCATTGGCACTTGTTTATTTAAATACAGATATTACAACAAATGCTCAAACTGATGGATTTAGACTTCACAACACTATTGTATATGCTGAATACAAAAACAATGAACATTTCAGAGGTAGAGCTCTCATTTTAAGCTTTTTTGACATGGGGAAAATCTTTAAGACAGAGGACTTTGTGGTGCTTCTATCATAAGACATAATACCAAGCAATTTTTTGTCGTATTAAATTCAAGATAAAGGGAAAAAAAAAGAGGCTAGTGAGGGAATGACTGTTTATATGCACTATGTGATAACAAGAACCAATGTATCTTATGGACATTCAACAACATTCCATCAACTTCATGGATGGTAATAGCGTCACATCATCCAACTGAATATCTTCTTATAACCACATGCCATATCATGTTTTATTCCTCACTTAAATTGTCGAACAGAAACCTGGCGGCACGGTGGTGTAGTGGTTAGCACTGTCGCCTCACAGCAAGAAGGTCCTGGGTTTGAGCCCAGCAGCCGACGAGGGCCTTTCTGTGTGGAGTTTGCATGTTCTCCCCGTGTCCGCGTGGGTTTCCTC
>JANZLB010000027.1:42428973-42447552 GCA_026167865.1 Notarius quadriscutis
TAGTCAGCTGGGATAGGCTCCAGCTTGCCTGCGACCCTGTAGAACAGGATAAAGTGGCTAGAGATAATGAGATGAGCTGAGATGTAAAGTGTTGCCACTTAAATGGAGGCCTATTTAATTGTTTGATTTGGGAGTAGTTGATAAACTTTTCTGAATATTTTCACTTTTCGACCAAAATTAAAAAAAAAAAATTAATAAAGGCATTTTGACAATTTTCAGTGCCGTACCTTATAAAACAGTTGATGTTAACTGTCTATTTGTCTAATGTTGTCTTATCTAGATTTTATTTCACATTAATGAACTCAAAACATTCCTGCATTTACTTTGACTTCTTTCAGGAGGGAAAGTAGAGGTAAAAGCACCAGCTAAAATATAACTATTGTGAGATGGGGGAAGGGGGCAGGGCTTCTAGGGTGTGGCCGTGAACAGCAGAGAGTTCAAAACACCTGCACAATTATTAATCTTTTTAGATTCATGTCAGTTGGCTCATCTGTATTTTCACTTAAAGAAAAAAGAAGCTTGTTCTTTTTTGCATATTTTTAAATGGTAACATGTAACATAATACTCTGACAATAAAATGTGTAGTGCCAACGTAAAATGCGTGGTTAGTAGGTTGACAAAACTTCCAGCAAAAATGAGGTCTGCCCTCAAATATGGCTACAGCAAATGAAAAATATATCATAGCATTTTCTAACACATACAAGATGCCCATGCAAAACCTGCGAGATTTGTGCAAATTAGCTGTGTTCTCTCTATTCTATGAAGCATTTTATAAACTATAATAGTCTTTTGAGTCTCCTAATGGAAAGGGACCGATGGAATTTGTGTATACTACATCTGAAGTGAGGCTCATTGTTTTTGATGTCTGGGATGGATGATTACAAAAGCAACAGGAGGGAAAACCTAGCAGCGCTGCATTTCAACTCCCAGCAAGTGTAGGGGTGGCTTGTTATTCTTCTCCTTTCTCAAACATGTTTTATCACAATGCCAGAACAGTCTCCTTACCTCCTTTTTAATCAACATGTTTTCATGGTTTTGACAAGTTCCTGGTAATAAGTCCAAGGACTACAAGTGGCAGGAGAAATCTGTACATTTTTACCTTTTGTAATTTCAATATATTTCGCCTGATAATTATAGGACAAAATGAAACTGAATTGAGTGAGAGGAGATAGACAGAAACAAAGAATTAAGAATAACTGCCAGAAAAGAAAACAGACACGCTTGAATAATTATAGTACTGGATCACAGAGAGTAGGCCTACATGTTTCTGGGACGCATGTATTATTCTTTGCCATCTTTATAAGTGTTGGTATTTAGCTTTAAACCAAAGTTCAAGCAAGCAGTGTCACATGGGGAAGCTGACATTGTGAACAGGTGGCCAAGTCATAGTATGAGGGGAGAAGAGCAGGTAAGAAGTGTCAAATTTCCCAGTGCAAGCCTTTTACTGCAGTCAAGCATGGCTTTCATGGCCAACGGTCCAGGTTTTGGTTTAATAATTTACCTGTGATTTACTATGATATTTTAAAGGCTTAAGTGGCATATGTTGATTCTCACACTTTATAATAAATGCTGCACTGAACACTTAAGATAATGAAAATAGAAATGTGTCCTAATAACAAATGAACATTATTGATGTGACAACCTAGGTGATTTTATATTATATACATTATATTTTCTATATACATTATATTTTTACAAATTTAATAAGAAATCTATGGTAACAACCACAGTTGAACAATGCATAGATGGTACGAAATGTTTGTGAGGTGCTCCTCTGTAAGAATGATTTTAACCAAAATCTGAAGTTTTTCAAACATAAAAAGAAAAACAAGGAACATACCGGGTGCTGAAGCACTACCGGATACCCTCCACTGCTACACCTCTCTTCTGTTTCTGAAAAAAAAAAAATAAAGTGAAAATGTGCATAATATTACACATATCAAAAATTACAAAGATGTATAAATTAAAAAAAAAAAATTATATCCTTGTAATCCAGTGTTGACAATGTGGTAATTTTATAAATTTAACAAAACTATTACTGACATTACTTTTCATATTAGTAATGCCCATAAAAATCTGGAAATACTATAGTGCTTTAGGCCAATGAAACCAGGACCCCACCCTTTGCGCTCCACTTTCTCTGCTTTGCCCTCAGAGGGCGACAGTGACTGAAAGAGATCCTGCACAAACATAGTACAGACAGCATTCCTTTACATAAGCCTGAGCCTTTCTCTGAGCCACCCACACCCAAACATCCCATTGCAATGTTTTAAGAAACAACTGCTGTCTTTTTTTTCAGTAATTTAATTACCACACGTGATGAAATTATTAGTTTGATTATTAAGCAGGTTGCCCACACATTTAAATGATGACAAACTAAAATACGCCCTATAAATAAATAGTCACCTACTACATTGTACCAGATCTACCCATTTTATCAGGCTCTTTAAAATGTATGTATAGAGCCTGAATAAACATTAATGGAAATGGTTAAATGTTAATTTCATATCATATTCAAGTTAATTTAACCAATAACCACACATCGCAGCCATCACAGTGTTATTATGGAGACTGATGCAACTATGTAAACATCACATCATGTAAATCCCATATTTTATACTCCAGCACTACATATAAAGAAGCATACTTCATTATCCAACAAGCTATACCTTGCTTAAATTAAACAATACAGTCTATCCTTTTGGTTTTCATCAAGTCTGTAGCAGTTGAATGTCCAGTTTTGTGTTCTACCTCTGGCAATGTTTTAAAACCAATGCCAATGTCAGCAACTAGTCAACGCAAACATCATCATTTGGAAAGGTTCTTTCATAGACACTATACCACGTTGTCACTATAACTTTTCATCACACACTAAACCTAAGTAGTTGCTGAGGTGTAGATATAGATGAATTGTTATTCCATTGGCTATGTCAGTGTAATAAAAGTCAAACAACATATGTGATAACTGAATTAAGTTAATTTTAATTTGATTTGTGACTCTTGTTTTGTTAGCTGTCTTAAAACATGATGTATCTCAAGATATATGAACCACCACAAGCTGATAACTGAATAACAAAGAAATATCTGATTTATGGTCACTACTGCATGTCAAATGTATGGAATTTCTTGGTTTCTTAGGCATGCCTTTTAGTGTGTCAAAACAATGACAAAAGTAACCTACTGTGGAAAATATCAGCTATGGTAAAATTATCTCTACCAATAAAAACAAAGAAATTTAGCTCTAAAATTGGTTTGAATGCAAAAAAAAAATCTGCCACATGTTTTGTGGGAAATCTTATCGGTGGTTATAATATAGTACTAGTATGTGTGGTATTATATGTGCAAAGGAACACAATCATAAAAAAAAATTTTTTTACATATATACGTGTGTCCTGCATGTACTGTGATATTATCGAGTGTAATTAAATTTTGTAAAAAAAAAAAAAAGTTTTTAAAAAGTTTTTTGTGCAGGTGTCATGCTAACAAATGATTAGATGGTTCCAAACACTGAAAAGATTAACCATGTCTCAGTTTTTCTAAGCCATTATATTATTGTATTTGACTTAGCATTAGCACAGGTTTTCATAGCTGACGCCCAGTACTATGTCAAAAAGGTAATGAGACAGGAAGAGCGTGTCTCTAAAACAATCAAAGATAATAACTGAGAAATGTTTTTAGGATATCAGTGTTTTCTGTTCCTTTTATACACAGTACCTTTTTTTTCAAGACAAGTACACAGGGCAACAGAAAAGGGACAAAAACATCCCATGTCATCCACTGACAATGAAAACAAATGCTACAGTCAGCATAGACAAGTATTAGCCAGTGGAGACCTGCCCATGACTGCATTGCAAAACAACTGTAATTAAGTCTTTCCAGCATGGCTGACTTTTATCTCCTAATGATCATTCTGAATGCCAACAAAATAGTAATTTGGATGAATGTAAATACAGCTATACTCTATGTTTTAAATACTAGAATTTTAACATATAAATCAGTGGACACATTGGTTTAGTTTACAATAATCAGCAGTTCAGAAAAAGGCCTTGTGATATATAAGTGACCTATGATGGGTCCTACTCATTACATTATCATTTTCCTTAAATTCAATTACATTATTATTATTATTATTATTATTATTATTATTATTATTATTAACCTAATTATTCATCCTAATAATATCTGTAAAACAAGTTATTTTTTTATAATGAGAACTATTTAATTATGTATGTCAAGTTTTATACCTTATCTAGGTACAGGAAATGGAATAGGTGGCTTTCACAATGTTGGCACTATCAACAGTTCAGAATTCTTCACTGACAACCACAGAGAGGAATGTCCCTGTTGCTCATGTCTCAACTATGCAAACTTCAATATCAACCATGATTATGAAACTATAGTCAGAACCTCTCACTAGTCTACTGTTTCATTATAATGCTAGTTATTCCAATGCTGCGACTGAAATAGACATGGATGTGTGGTGATAAAGGCCAGGCTGGATGAGCTTGTCATTGTGTTTGCATAGAATAACATGAGGCAGAGCAGCTGTGTAAACTGAAAGACTGACATACAAGAGACTTCTACTCATTTATACTAATTCTGCTGCTTCTGTGCTAAAGCTGCAGCCAACAAATTACAATAATGGCCGCAAGATCTTACGTAGATGTATAAGAGCTTATATAAAATCAATAGGGCCTCAATATAAACTGTGTATTAAACATGTGACATAAGACTTTGCAAGGTAAAGAAAAAGGCCTTGTGATATATAAGTGACCTATGATGGGTCCTACTCATTACATTATGCATCTATAAATGTAGGACACCCTATATTTAAAAATGCACACACAGCCATGAGCATGCCATCTATTTAGTGTTCACTGCAAAGAGATTTAAGCGCCCCACCCTGGCCTCCAGTCCCACACATTCCTCGATGTAGCAGTCAGGCTATTTGGAATAAAGCCCAGCCTCTCCTACATTGACTAACTCCAAAGCAATGTCGTATATTCTGCCCAATCACTCTGTTCACACAGGATATTCTTATTCTGTTTGTAGAACTTTTTCACTCATAACTATGAAAGACATGCATCATCAGGCAATAAATATACTTGGTCTATGATGTTGTGCATCTGTACTTCAATGATATATTCCATATTACATGCTAATTCACTTATGGAAAATTAAGAATAATTCCTATTTCAATTGATCTGCCAGACAAACTAAACTGAAAGCCCACATCAGCAACATCCTCTACAAAGAGCTTCTGTAGACATCAAATAGAAAAACAATGAACACAAGTATAGAATGCACTAAAGCTATTATCACCATCAATCACTAAATTCCTAAAAATAATTCAGAGAAAACTTAGAAAGCCAAAAAGTAGCATTTTATTGAGACAGTAAGATATAATATATAGTCTAAAAAAAAAAAGAACAATGTATATCATGCTGAAGAAGTGAAAAGTGTAACAGCTTGCAAATGGATGTTTTTATTGATGGGAATTTTAGATAAATGGGAGGCGTGAGAAACAGAGAGCCCTAGTGACTGGTTTGAACAGTTAATTAGCATAAAATAATTAGTGTCTAACAATAACTAACTGAAGACTGGTCCTATATGAAAACACAATATTAAAATTAGTTCACCAAAGTGTGCAGTGAACACCTTTTTCAGTATATTAGATTTATATATGTAATTAAATTATAATAATGTGAAAATATAAGTTAAATTCAAGGTGAACTTTATAAATCATAGACAAATCTCTCAAAATATGCAAATGTTTCAAATACTGAGCACTAGTCCACAGTACTGTTAGAATTTTAGGGATTTAATGTGAACTGCTGATACGTCTGCTATTAGTCATACATACAGAACTTGTCTATATGTTTAAAGATTACACCACACCTGACACAGCAAGGCATTTTGACACCATTTTGTTCGACTTCACAGGGTATGAAAAACAGAGAAGAAGGGAATACTTGTTTGATCATGCCTAGTGTTAGCCACCATGCTATTACAGACCACTTAATTCTGTACATACCTGAGATTTTACGGAGAAAATGTTCCTAAAGATAAGAGATAATTTTCCATGAAATACATTGCCCATGTCTTTAACTTTGATAACCTAAGACACAGACAGGATAGACTTGCAAAACATGTCTTCTGACATCTTCCCCTAACATAAACTGTATTTGCTGTTTCAAATTCTGACCATTTTTGTCATCCAGTAATTACGACTGGATTATGAGGGACCACAAAAGAATTTGCAAAGAAAGGATATTGAACATGCTGCCACTGGAATCCATTGATATTGAACATATAATACAGTGTTCAACTTGTTGCAACAGTTCTGTCAATAAACTAGGCGGGCATGATGTGAGTTGAACACCAGCTAATGTGCAGTCGAGTATCACTTACAACATTCATATGTTGGCTAACAATGAAGGACTAAATGCTATTCTAATTTTTTGTTCATGTTTATTCTTGCATGGATTATGCCCACAATTTTATACTGCTCGTGATGCTACCACACCCCTTTAATAGCTAACAGCTATATGCAATGTTATGTATTTAGATGTATTTTTTCCATGCTGTAAGATCTAAAGTGATGCATAAGTAGACTATATTTACCCTTAATTTTCATTTTTAAATCTTATTTTCTTTCCTTTGCCATGAGTGTACACTTAAATTAGCCATTCACTATTAGTTCTTAATTCTGATTGCCAAAACGTAAGGGGGAAAATCACTTTAAAAAAAAAAAAAAAGCAAATTAAAACTGATCCACAAATATTATATTCCATCATACGTGTTCCAGACTATGCATGCAACAGAACCAGGCCACATGGAAAATTGTATGATTCTGAGTCATTAAGATGTTGGCGTCACTTGATCTTTGGCAAACTTTTCCGAACATTCAGAGTCAGTGTTTCTCAACCATAGCTTAGTCTGGACAAGCTGAAACATAGCGAAATAATGCAACAGTGGCAGAATAATGCAATAATAACAGAAGTATTAAATGCTTGGAGGCATCAAAATTAAAGCTGGCCATCATATATTTATATATGCCTGCCAGAACCAGCCAAATCACTTTAACTGTGATGGACATTCAAAGTAAAGTAAAGACAAGTTTCTAGATGTCTGAACGCTTTCAGTAATCACGGGACTGTTTGATCCTTAAAAAAAACCTGGTAAACAATAATTTCACCACTCAGTTGTTAAGAAGGTTGTTCCTCATCTACTGTTCTCCAAATGGTGAAGATGGTAAACCCTCTACAAGCCTATAAGGAAATGACAGAGGAAGTGTGCACAAGTCCAAACTCTTTCCGTTTCACAGTGGTACAACAAACTCCTCAAATGCACCCATCCTTTCTACACTATCAACAGGAGAAAGCAGTTACTCTATCGGAGATAAGTTCCATTGAGCAAGGATGCTTTAACCACAACTCTGAGCCTGAATTAAGACTACGACATTTTGGTCCAGTATAAATCATTAAGAATTGCAGTCTGGCCACCAATCTTATAATGCTGAGGCACATAAGCAATCGATAACGTATTAATGACAAGATAATAACAGCCCACTGTTGAATCTTGACAGTTCCCCCAAATGTCATACAATCTCAAACAAAGTTACCTATGAATCTTGCAAAAGCACCATTTGAAAATGGAAATATTTTATTTATCCTGCACAGACTAGTAACAGGTCATCAGGCATTGCAATATAGGGATAGGCTTGACTTGAAAAGAGAACAAGAAGGGTGTGGCAGCATAGGGGGATGGGATAAAAATGTACAGTTCCTCTGTTGAGTCAAGGTTTTACTTCAAAGTAAAAATAAGAATAATAATTTTAAAAAATAATAATAAAAACTTCTACAGTCCAGTCTAACTTTTGACTTTTTTGAAAGGAAAACTTCTGAAACTTTGCTTCTGTTGCTTATGCCCACTTATGGACACATTTCTTACTAAAAGATTTGCCTTTAAGCCAGTCTGCCTAAAGTACATTTCAAGTAACATAAGAGCAAATTGTGAATAAAATGTCTCATTTTTGTTTCTTCTAGCAACCTGTGCTTATTTTCCCCACTATATGCTTCAGACCTGGTTTCAATTAGTAAGTCTTTCCAAACCACTACATTCCATCACCCACCCCCTCTTCCAACCCCCACCCCACTCACTCCCCACACCCTGGCTACAATCCTGAGGCAAGAAGAATCATGGCATAAAATGAACTAGTAGTATGAAAACTACACCCATTTTATTACATTTGGTTTAAGAAAACCTCTCCAAGTGTACTATATCATGTCCAAGACACAACATCCATTTTCCACACTTTTAAAGCCAGTTCATGTTCAAAAAAGAAAAAAAATGTATGTGGATGTAACCACATTTGGTAAAAATGTGCGAGTTGACTATATTACACAAACACACAGCATAAATAAAAAGACAAGGCTAATTTCTAGGTTTTCGATTAAACGAGAAGAATTACGTAATATCGCAAGAGTTTTAAAGTTTTAAAACTTTTTCAGCCCCCACACTGAGTGTGTGCGCAGTTGACTCGCATGAGCCACACCAACTTCATCCACGTTGCACCGCCACGCTGAACAGGGCTGCTACAAGGACTTTTTTTTCTGTCCTGACTACAAGGGCGTGGTGACAAAGTTTGCATGACATGCAAAGTATACAAAAATTTCCCTTACAATTAGTTGGCAAAGCACGTTAAGCTCAGGGTTAACTTTAAGCCTTTTGTTGTGTTTTAGAAACTTAGCATCTTCTCGCGCTCGGTCTGCCTTTCCAACAGGACTTTATAACTATTCAGTTCACAGATTACACTGTATTTAAAAGAAAATGAATATTTCAATGTCAGTTCTCAGGAAAACACGCTTAACAAGCATGTCAATTGTGCAAACACATACACACCCACTGTGGCCCTCGTGTTCACAGCTGCACCTCCTGAGGGCTTCTTAGATGAACAGCAATCTATTCATGGCGCATTATAACCATTCCTTTAACTCCTTTTAATTACAATCTTGCAAAGTAGTAAGAATTTTAGGGAAACGTAAACAAGAGGGTTTTTTCCTACCTGGGAGCAGTTCTCTGCTTCCAAAAAGGTTTAATACCGTGGCATGAGCATCCTCCGTTGCTCATGCCTTTCTGCCACAGCGGCCGAAAGTTTTCTGTCCCAACCGTCTAATGATGTCTTTTTTTTTAACTTTCTTTGCCTTCAATGACTTTTCTTTTCTTCTTCTCTCTTCCTCCCTCCCTCTCACTTTCTCTCTCTCTCTCTCTTTGCTGTGTGGTCGTAACTTCGGACTGTGGAGAATGGCTGAGTACAGGGCACGGCAAAGATCTTCACTGGGAAGGAGGGAAGAAGGGAGGGATGAGTGGAGGGAGGGAACTGGAGCAGGGAGTAGTCGGCTTCAGCCCTCCCATTGCTCCTTTCACAGCCCTGTAATCGCCACGCATTCAGAATTGCAATAATGATCCAAATCACTAAGTTTATGGACTAAACTTTCACAGACAGTAACTTAACCAAAATGTGTTTGGAAGGCATATCTAAATTATGTATATACTTCTACAGTATAAGTAGCCTATGCACTCACCGACCACTTCATGCAATTATGTGGCAGCAGTGCAATGCAAAACAATCATGCAGATACAGGTCAAGAGCTTCAGTTAATGTTCACATCAAACATCCGAATGGGAGAAAGTCTGATCTCAGTGAGTTAACCATGACATAGTTGATGATATTAGATGGGCTGGTTTGCGCATTTCTTAAACTGCTGATCTGGGATTTTCTCTCTCTCTCTCTCTCTCTCTCTCTCTCTCACACACACACACACACACACACACTGTGTAGAGGGTCTACAGGCTGAAAGACCACATCAGGTTCTAGTCCTGTCAGCCAAGAACAAGAATCTGAGGCCATCGTGGGCACAGACTCACTGAAACTAGAGACAGTTGAAGACTGAAATAAGACCAGGTGGTGATTTGTTTTTCTAATCTTCAGCTGCTCCGATTCTGTGAGCCTGTGCCCATGATAGCCACAGATGCCTTTTCTTGACTGACAGCAGTTAAACTCAATGTGGTCTTCTGCTTTTATAGCCCATCCGCCTGAAGATTAGATGTTTTGAGCATGTTCTGAGATGTTTTTCTGCTCACCACAGCCCTAAAGAGTAATTATTTGAGTTACTGTATCCCCCCTGGAAGCTGAAACCAATCTGACTATTTACTTCTGCCTTAAATAAATATTTTAATTGTATTAGTAGTATTCATTCACCCCTTTGTACAATCTTAAGTTAAAATATAGCTGTCAGTAGCCTGAACAACTAACCAAAGGTCTCTGCTTGCCCACTGATGTGGTTACAGGGTTGGTTATACCACTGTAAACAACATTTGCATCTGGAAACTAGACAACAGTGACAGCTGTTTATGATATTACCATCATGGTAGGCTAAACTCTACTATCTATCAGTAGCTCAACAGTGAAATTTTTAGGGTTGAGCAATATTAGAGGTCTCAAAAGTATTCTAAGAAATGATGTGGGGCAAACTATTACACACACTTAAAGACAGACATCTTCATAGAGGATTTATATTTCTTTTCTAAGCATTTAACAAGTCCATTGTGCCATACTTGGTTCATGTCATGTTTCCTCCAAATACAAAAAGTTGTAACCTTTTCATTCACAAAAAACACTAAACTTACACTTCCGTCATCTGTCCTTTTGTTTAGTTTGGGTAATGTGTGCTTAGTCTATCTACTTTTAGTTTCTCCTCAGTCCAAATGGAGATAAAGTCTTGGGGCACGCTGCTCTGTGTAATCACCTGATATGACAATCACTGATAGGCAGTCAGTACTAGAAAGAAATAAACCCCAGCCTTGTTTTTTTTCCCCATACTATTCTTTATATTTTAATCATGACCACTGACGGGGCTGTTGTTGGGTTCAACAAAAAGGTCAGGGGGCCAAACCCCAGCAGCACCAAGCCACTGTTGGGCCTTTGAGCAACCCTAATCTTCTCTGCTCCAGGAGTGCTGCATAATGACTGACCCTGCACTCTGACCCCAACATCCAACAAGCTGGGATATGTGAAGAAAGAATTTCACTGTATTATAATGTATATGTTTTGAATAAAGGCTTTCCCAAATTCCCCCCTGGGGCTTAATAAAGCATATCCATCTATTTTAAATATTTAATACTTAATCATATAATATTTAACATTGAATAATAAGAATTATATTTATTGATAATACAACCTCAAACCAGAAAAAGTTGGGATGTTATGTTGAAATTAAAATTGCAACTGAAAGCAATTATTTGTAAACAATCTTTGACTTGTATTGCACTCAAAACAATACAACAGCACATTATTTGATGCATTACCTCATGAATTTTATTTTATGTTTATTTTATTTTTTTCAAAATAAACACATTGCAATTTTGATTCTTGCAACACATTTCAAAAAAAGTTGGCACTATAAAGCATTTACCATTTTGTAATGTTACCGTTCCTTCTCACAACACTTAAAAGACATTTATGGACTGAAGACACCAAGTGATTAAATGTTTCAAGTGTTATTTTGTTCCATTCTTCCTGCAAATGGGTCTTAAGATGTGCAACAGTACGGGTTGTCATATTTTTCATTTCAAAATTCGCCACACATTCTCTATCAGGGACAGAGGGAACAGGCACCCTGTTCTTCCACAGCCATGCCTTTGTAATGTGTGCAGAATGTGGTTTTACATTGTCCTGTTGAAATATCCCTGAAAAAGATGTCGTCTTGAAGGCAGCAAATGTTGCTCCAAAATCTTAATGTCTTTCTCTGCATTAATGTTACCATCACGGAAGTGTAAGTTACCTTTGCCAAGGGCACTGTGATTATTTTGGAAAAAATAAAATAAAATTCATAAGGTAAAACATCAAATAATGTGCTGTTGTATTGTTTTGAGTGCAATACAGGCAAAAGATTATTTACAAATCTTTGTTTTCAGTTTTAATTTCAACATACCATTCCAACTTTGTGATTTGGGGTTGTCATGAAATGTAACATGGCTGTGACAAACCAGACACTCGCAGATTGTGAATGAACTCAAGGTTTTAATGAGAACGATGATAGAAGACAATGTACAAAACTCTGGCCAGGTCAATACCAAGAGATCCAACACAGTAATGAGGGCTAGACAAATCGTGGTCTGGAAACAGACGAGGATCGAAAAACTGGGAAGCAAGAGAAACGGGCTAACAAACACAAGGGCTAGGCGAAATGGGGAAAAAAAAGAATGCAGAAAGGGTCATACACAGGTAAGCAATCAGTAGAATAATGCTCAGTAGGCTCACGAAAAGTAGAGGCAATACTATGCCACGAACAAAAGAAACAAAGGGATATAAATACAAATGTAAACAAAAAGGTACAGGTGATGGTGATTCGAACTCGGGGGAACCACTCCTAGGAAGTGGTTCTGGGTTGGCTGACGGACTGCATGTGGTAGTGACTGGTGTGTGAGGGGGATTGTGGGAAGTGGAGTCCTGAGTGTTGGGTGAGCCCGGAAGCGTGACATGAAAATTATTTTTCTAAAAGTTGCATTTACAGTATATGATGTAGATTATGTACACTTTTTCTGTCTTAAGAGGAGTATCACTCAAATAATGAAGGGGCCCCATTCTATCAACAATGCTCTTAATGAGATTAGCATATGTGGGATATTTAAACGATAGGTTTGAAATTGCACTGGTATGGGTTTGTCAGTGTAACCTTTATTGCTAGTGAAAATAATGTGTGAGTTATATGACAGTTTGCTCATACTCTTGTTTGAAGAGAAATACAGGAAGAAAAAAAGCACTGTGCCAGGGCCTTTAAATGAACAATGCATTCCCCAATCCAGAGATAAGTTTCTCTAAACACAATAAGTCTTAAGTCATATTACTTGTTAGAAAGAGAACCTGAATGATATTCTGTTATCTTATGACTATTTTTTATTACTAGCTTTCTTTTCTTTTCTTTTTTTCTCACTCTTGGTATCAGATAATTTGCAACATAACCAGTTGCTACATAAATTTTAAGCACAGTAATTTTAATATACATGCTGATTAGCCATAACATTAAAACCAGTGACAGATGAAGTGAATAACATTTGATTATCCCATTACATTGGCACCCTGTCAATTGGATATATTAGGCAGCAATTGAACATTCAGTTCTCAAAGCTGATGTGTTGAAAGCAGGGGAAATGGGTAAGTGTAAGGATCTGAGTGACTTTAACAAGAGTCAACTTGTGATGGCTAGACAACTAGGTCAGAACCTCTCCAAAGTATTGGGTTTTGTGGTGTGTTCCAGGTATGCAGTGGTTAGTACCTACCAAATGTGGTCCAAGGAAGGACCACCAGTAAACCGGCAACAGGGTCATGGGCACCCATGGCTCATTGATGTGTATAAGGAGCGAAGGCTAACTTGTCTGGTATGATCCCACAGAAGAAAATTAAGGCTGGTTTTATTAGAAAGGTGTCATAACACACAGTGCAGTGCTGCATAGCCTGGTCAGAGTACCCTGTCTACTGCTGAAAGCACCTACAATGGGCATGTGAGCATCAGAGCTGGACCATGGAGCAATGGAAGAAGGTGGCTTGATCTGATGTATCATGTTTCCTTTTACATCGTGTGGATGGCCGGGTACGTGTGCCTTGCTTACCTGGGGAAGCAATGGCACCAGGATGCACTTGAGGAACATGACAAAGAATTCAACGTGATGACATGGCCTCCAAATTCCCCAGGTTGCAATCAGGTCAAGCATCCGTGAGATGTATTTGACAAACAAGTCCAATCCATGGAGGCCCCACCTCACTACTCCTCTCCGTTCCTGCCCAGCCTGCTCAAGACTGCTGTCTGTCCTGGCTCCCCGTTAGTGGAATGACCTTCCTATCAAGGTCAGAACGGACGACTCCCTGACCACCTTCAAGTGCAGACTGAAGACCCACCACTTCAGGCTGCACCTCTCCCCTGCTTACTGTGTAATCATGTATCAGTCTTGACCAAAGCAGGCTATGTACTGTCTAGCCTGGTCAAATTAGGACTAGCTGTTGGGGTTTTAGTTTTCTCTATTTTGTTGTACTCTGTCAGCTTGTTTGTATGGTTGGCTTGTTTCCTTGGTTGTTTGCGGATTGTTGCAATTTCAACAGAATATTACACTAAGTGTAATATTCTGTCACTTGTTCAATTAGCACTAGAACTTTCATGTCTAGAAGTTTAGCACTTTTTGTACCTGATTTTTGCACTTGTACGTTGCTCTGGATAAAAGCATCTGCTAAATACCTGTAATGTAATGTAATGTAATGGACTTTAAGGATCTGCTGCTAATGTCTTGGTGCCAGATACCAGAGCACACCCTCAGAAGTCTTATGGAGTCCATGTCTCAATGGGACAGGGCTGTTTTAGTGGCACAAGGGAGACCTACACAAAATTAGGCAGGTGGTTTTAATTTTATGGCTGATCAGTGTGTGTAGTGTTTAAAATGGGAATATGAATTTTAAAAAGAAAATGAGCCTCAAGTGTCACCGGCATTGTTTTATTTAGAACTTTGCGTGAACTAAAAGGTTTATATGATTTATGAGAATTTCTAATGGCGACATAGTGGTAAGCACTGTCGCCTCACAGCAAGAAGGTTCCAGGTTCAAACCCCATGGCCAATGGGGGCCTTTCTGTGTGGAGTTTGCATGTCTGTGTGGGTTTCCTCCAGGTGCTCCGGTTTCCGCCACAGTTTAAAGACATGCAGATTAGGTAAAATACCCAGCCACTGGGGTTGTACAAGGCAGTGCATACTTAGTGCCAGTCCCACACCTGGATAGATAGAAGGCCCAGTGTAAGATTAGCATGAGCTAAACTGGTTATTAACCTTCTGAAAATAAAGTCTCATTATTCAGAATTTCTTAAAGCTGTTGTATTATTTTTAAACACAAGCAATATTTGCACTGATCACAAAAATTTTAAATATATCGAGAACTGTTGCATACGATGTGAAACTAAAACCATAACCTTCCAATACAGGCAGTGCACATTACCAGATTGTTATTATTAAATATCTGTAAAGTGACTCAACATTTCAAACTGCCTCTACACTGGTGAGTCCTTTCTTGTTTTCTAATATTATTTAGAGATTTTTGCTGTTTTAAGTTTCAATTTCAAAACCTTGCTACTGACTTTGCGACTGTAAAAATAGTCTCTCATGGAAGCCTCTTGCTGCTTTCACAAAATCCTAACAGATTGTTCCATTGTTACAATAATCCTTAGAAACAAGTTGTCTTTCTGTCCAGCTAAATTTTACATATGCAAGATGTTTTATGCAATACTTTTGTAACTAAAAAAATGCAGCTCTCTTTAAACTGGTGCAAAAACAAATATTATCGTGCCGACTACAAAAGCTACAAGGTATATTTAACCCAACAGTACTACTTCTGTATATTCATTTCTCTAACATGCCTTCTTGCAAAAATGAAGACAAATAATTTATAATTTAATGGTCTTATGAAACATTTTGCTGCCTCATACTGTATAACTTGCACAGCAATGAAAAAACTACTGTACTAGTCATTAATTGACCAGATACTGACTCAGACACATTACAAGAGGCATCTAAATACAGACACTGTAATTTCCTTGTAAATAGGTTATGTCTGTCTGTGTGTGTGTGTGAGTGAGTGAGTGAGTACAAGAGAGGGGGCAGATAAATACACTCCAACGAATCCATGCCACACCCATATTCAGCACAGAGAAATGGCAAACAGCAGATGAATTCGGTAAACGCTAGTTATTATACAGCTTATTCTTGCAGAGATCAGCAGGGTGTGGCAGGCCACTATAGGTGAAAGAAAACAAAATGAAGAAATGTTCCTAGCAGATTTCTTATTGTACAAAAAAACCTTGAAAGGCTTTGCTTCCACAGATCGGAAAAAAGGTTAGATTCTGCATGTAAGGCATGGGAGAAGCAATGGGAGAAACAGATGGTTTTGCAACAGTTGACACTGTTTGAATAGCTTTGTTAGTTTCATTGTATTCTTGATAGGTTTATCTCTTGACAATACCATCATGTGGATTGCAAACTGAGGAAAAAAGCACAAAAGAACAAAACATTCAAGTTTTTTCAGATGCATGGGGTGGAGCAGATTTACTCTGGCTGTTGCTAATGAAAGAATGAGCATTTCAGAGAGAGTCATCAGTCCATGTGATCCATGCTTTTAGTTAATGCAAACTGTATGGACCTACCATCTTGTTTAGCATTAAAAACGTAATATTTCACGTATTAGTATTTTAATACTGATATGTGGGAAAGGGTGTGTTTCCTGGTGAGTAGACCATAGGTGTGGCTGCTTGTGTGCACAACAGCAAACTGTTGGTTTGTCAGCATGAGTCATCCTGTATGACTACAATACACACTGAGCCACTTGTGCAGAGAACGAAGCAAAGGAAAAGAACAAGGAGGGGCAGAGCAGGCTGAATTTTTAGGGTGTGTCCTCGGCTCAACTTCACAGGATAAGAGGAACTACTTAAAAAAAAAATCATAGGATTAATTAAACAGTGGAGAATAAAGCAGAATACATATAGAAAGTTTACTCAAATCCTGTTTTGTAAGTTTTTCATTGAATGGCTTTCGTGTTGTCAATCAAAACAATTGTATTGCCATTACTTTAGCTGAGAACTGCAGAAAAGGCTGCAATCATAATGATATATAAAAACAGCACACACAAAAACAACAACCCTGTTCTCACAAACAAAGCAAGCAATTTATTTCCACAGGAGGAGCATGTGCTGCTGTTTCATATCATTTGATAGATCATGGGATACTAGCTGCCCTAGCAACACTTGAGGCGCTTACAGTACTTCAAAAACATAATCATCAGTTCTGCATAATCAGAGATACATGTTGACTTTTTTTCCTGATTGACTACATGGTCTCAGTCACGTTAGAAGGATTAAAATGTGATCTTTTCCAACTTCAGTAGATTTTATAATCATATCTTGCCAACTAAAGGTTAATTCTGTTGATTTTTAAGACATTTTGTAGTGATGTAAATTTTGGGGCCATATCGTTGCATATTATCGTGGGCACATGTGAATTTCATTAGCTGGTTGTTTTTCCTGAGAACAACAGGAGAACTGTGGAATCAGGCCATAATACGCCTCCCGAATTGGACAAAGGAAGAAGAAAATCAAACGACTGCTTGCACCAAAGAGCACTTTTCAGTTTTGCAAGAAACTTCAATGAGAATTGAGTTCTGGTTTAACACCATGTTTACAAAGGGAAGCACATTCTGGTTTAATTGCTTCAGAGAAGAATGCTTAATATACCACTGGTATGTACCTTTCTTTTCACATACACATGGAGACAGTAAAGGAATGTACATGCAGATATGGTTTTCCTTTACCACATGCCCTTTGTGAAAAAGAGCAGCTATCTTTCTGTTACTCCCTTCCATATTTTGCTCACATACCCATCATTGTATCATACACACACCAAGATAAGCTTTATATAACATACAGAAATTTTAATTGAAGTCGGACGGCAAACCTCTGGCTGGGCTGTCCCTAACAGAAGTGCATATTAACCTTGGCCGTTGCTATGGACAGTGTTTCGTAAGTTTATTACCCCAGGATTCCTTTCATCAAGATCTTGTGATTCAGTGTAGCTTTTCCAAACGTCCACTAAGAAAAGAGGAAAGAGTGTAGAATGTCAGATGGATTGAATTGTGGTTTCCCCTGCAGATTATGACTCACCAACACGAGGGAGGGACAGGCCAAAAAAGGATTATTCTGGGATGGCAGCCATGGTAACATAATAAGCAAAGGGGCAGGTTTTTGACTGGATGTTTCCATAGCAATGGCCCTTGTGTGTGTATATATAAATGTGGGATGCCAAAACACTGGTTGAGAAGTAGTAAAAATTGGATACTGCGCAACCAAATGCATTGTGATACTTAAGGGGTGGTTTTAGCAATGCAATACCAGAGTCTCTTCATATTCAAACTTTGCTTACAACTTTTTCAGCAAAGCCAGTTCAGTGTATAACACGAGCTTCACTGTTAATACTATAGTGGATAACTTATGTTTACAATAACAGCCTCTGAAATAAGTGTTGCCATTTATATCTTTATTTGAACTGAAATGCCATTTGTGTCACTCAGCTAAGAACTTTCACATCTCTAATTTTGCTTGGCTGGCACAGAACAATGCAGCACTTCTCCTTAACCCGAACAAGTTAGTATATCAGCACATTGCTGAACTTTTTTTTTTAAGTATATTGTGGGGGTTTTACATAGAAACATTAAGGATTCCTCCAGAGGGACAAACCAAAGAACCTTTAAAAGTCTTCAAGTGGCCCTCTCCTCTATAAGAGTATAGAGTTGTGGTAAATTCCTCTAAGCTTAAAGGACTTGGCTGCTTTTTCCCTGTCCGTGGTACCCCACATACCGATTTAACATTCTAAGTGTCCCATCACGCGTCCACTCTAAATAGATCTTATTTATTTAGGGGCGGCACGGTGGTGTAGTGGTTAGCACTGTCGCCTCACAGCAAGAAGGTTCCGGGTTCGAACCCAGCGGCCGGC
>JANZLB010000027.1:42468033-42478467 GCA_026167865.1 Notarius quadriscutis
CAACTTTCATCGCAATTTTTTGGAAAAACCCCCGCAACATCAGACATTTTAGCCCGCAACAATCACAAAAAAGGCCCGCGAAATCCTTGGGGGACTGATTATTTACAAAATATGAAAGCAGCAGCAAACAAGTTTGACAATCTTCAGTTCATGATGCTAACTGGTGGGATCTAGTGACTCAACAGGCTAGAAACATTCCAAGTGAACAAAAACAAAATTTGCCATCAGCATGTCCTGTTCGTACCCGTGATAAGATTGCAGCTCATGAAGGTCATGGTCAGCTCATCTGGAAAGCGGTATTCACCATACCAGATAGAGAAGCCCTCACGGTCAAAGTTTTCCCAGAAGTGAGGGATAGCCACAGTCAGCGTGTCCTCGTTAGAGTACTTTCTCTTGAACTCGTCCAACACAAATGAGCTGGTGATAATTTAATAAAGAGGCTTCAAAAACCTAAATTATGTACCATTACACATTCACATTAGTGTAGTGCACAATAAACAAATGGCTTCCTGGAAGTACCAAAGTCAAAATGCCAAAAAAAGGTATCGAGTCCTTGAAATTTACCAGAAACAAAGCTAGCATTCATTTACCTCTTTGGAAGGTGAGCAAACGGGTCCTTGGTTTTTGGTTCAGAGGCAAGTGCAGCTTCACACTCATCCATCTCCTC
This sequence comes from Notarius quadriscutis, assembly GCA_026167865.1. Classification (NCBI taxonomy): domain Eukaryota; kingdom Metazoa; phylum Chordata; class Actinopteri; order Siluriformes; family Ariidae; genus Notarius; species Notarius quadriscutis. Next base: position 42,468,701 of record JANZLB010000027.1, read on the forward strand.
AGCTGGAGGGGCAGGCTTTTTCTCCTCTTTTTTCTTCTCCTTTTTCTCCTGCTGTTGCTGGGGCTGCTGCTTACCAGCCTCCTTACCAGCTTTCTCCTTCTTGGATGGAGTCTCCTTCTTAGGCTGGTTCTCAGCAAACTTCCTGGCTACAGGAACAAAACAGAACCAGAAACTGAGTCCAATTCTTCAGCTTTGATTTCTACTGGGGAAGCTGGGTCAACTAAATTGTAATGTCCAACATGGAGAGTAATTTAAATCCTCAATTTTTAATAATGAATAGAGTTAAAGAACAGATATTTGGTTCACTGCTCAGAGAACAAGAATGGTGGGGGGAATCTTTCATGTGACAACCATCATTTTTCCACTGCAATTAAACTTTCCTCTTGTCTGGGCTGTACTTATGTATTCGACATGTACAGAAATAATGAACTGCAAAGCAAAAAGCTTGACTGAAAAATCAGTTGGCTGAGCTAATCTGCCACTTGTCTGGTGGTTACTGTAAAATCCTGTATATGTAATTTCCAGTTTCTACTGCAACAAATTCACCTGTGCTGCTTAAACACAGGTGCTTGAGCAGCATTTTAAGATAACTTTCCAGTTATCATTATTCTTAACGCTACGAACCATGGGCTATTTCAGAGTAATTTCACTACCTTTACTTTTAAGCCGTGATTTTGGTCATTATAAAAGCTAGCCATACTTCCCTCTCCCAAAAACAGCCTAGGCTATCCAGATCTTCCATCATCTGATAAGAAATTAGTAAAGATATTACTTTACAGAATTTTGATCTGTATTCATAACAGGATTACATAGGTATGTACAAATACTGTACAAACATGACTAGCATCATTACAAAGGTCTGGGTTCCACTCTTTCTGTTCCATAGCTATGCAATGAGGAGTTCATGAGTAATTCAAACAAGAGTAATGAGTGTGGAAACGGATGCGACCTTGTCAAATAGACAATCAACTAGCATCAATGGAAAGGTCAAATTGTACTGTTTAGTGCGATTTGTACTGCTCCTCTAAGCAATGAATATTTCATGAGCAATTCAACCAAGAAAGTGATGTGGATGCAATTTGCATCAGTCAGGTTCTAAGAGTTAAATATTATTTATAATACAAGATGCAATGAGAGTTTACACTTTCTTGTAGACCCATTTAATTTTCCCCCCATCTTCTAACTTAAAATGTGCCACTGACTAATTTTTGCTTAATAATAATAATAATAATAATAATCATCCAGCTGTATCCTTCATAAAAAGTTAACTGATGTTTAACATATACATGTTTCATGTTAAACAAGTCAAACGTATGGCGATCGATTTTATTTCACATTAATGGACAAAACGTTCTGCAGTGACCTTGACAGAATGCAAGAGACTTATCTTTCAAGGGGGAAATCAAAAGGAGTCAGGAGATTATTAATGCGAGATAAAGGGAAAAGGGAAGGACTTTCAGAGCAGCCAATATAGGAGCATTAATACTGGAGAACACCTCACAACTCAACAGGAATGACTAGAGACCTGTGCAGGTCTGAGTTCAGCCTTTATCTGACTGGGAAATAGAAGCTACAGTACATAAATAGAAAAAAAATAGCTCGCTCAGAAATAGGTTGACACCAGGATTTGAATAGACATTGCAAAATCTGTTCCTTTCCTGGACAGCGCTCTGGACTGCTCGGCCACGGAGGATTACATCGCAGACTGAGGTTATGCAACATGGCACTTACATAGTTAGTATGCAGTGGCACCACACCATGACTGGAATTGCTACCTGAGGCTGGCATGCCAATTACATTCTTAAACACGCTTGAATTCAGTTAAACATACACATACAGGTGCCTCTACAGGTTTCAGCCAAGAGACTGAGCCAAAAGTGGATTGTCAAACTTTGGAATCACTTTGATAGTACATTCTCATAATCTAATGGTCAGTACAGATATTGGCATTTTATATTTCCTAAAACAGATACCCATAGTTCCTAGTAAACCAATTAAATTTATTAACATCATAAGACTACAAATAAGGAATAGCATCTTACCATCAAACTGAGCCATCTTCTCACAGAGCTTGACCTCTCCAAGAACTGCTTTAAACTGGGGCTGGTTGATGCAGGTCACAAACCAGCGATTGACATTGGGGTAGGGCTGACGGAAAGCAGGCTCAAGAACCTAAGAATGGCAAGGAATATTGATTTTCATTTCTTTCATGCCATTACTTGCTTTCCTGGAAAGAAGAAAACATCTTCCCACAGTTCTGGATCATATCTGAACCAAGCTTTGATCAAGTCAATCAGTCTGAACATGTTCTGGAGCTGCATCAACAGGTTAAGCAGAATAGTGCTTCAATTATATTTGTCCTAGCCCCTTGGGTACTCAAAGCTGGAAAGCATTCTTAACACACAGGAACAGACGCAGAGCAAAAACAGCAGTGAACTATAAAAGCACTCAGAGAGCACAGACCTCCGCCAAGAATCCTTTTAAAAAATCCGGGATCCAGAAGGTGATCCGGATCACCACCAAAATTTAATGGATTGTTGTTACTTGTGCCCAGTCACACCTCTGGAAAAAATTTCAGAGCAGTCCGTTCATTACTTTTCCCGTAATGTTGCTAACAGACAAACCAACAAAAACAAACAAACGCTACCGAAAACATAACCTCCTTGGCGGAGGTAATGATAATCAAAAAGCCATGAACATCTGACCGTACTAATCAGCACTTTGCTCTATGACCGATGCTCAATATGACGAAGCCAATGAGAACAAATTGCCCATTTGGCTCACAGGTGACAGAACTTTCATAATTTTTTTTTTTCATCTCAGCTGGGATAGGCTCCAGCTTGCCTGCAACCCTGTAGAACAGGATAAAGCGGCTAGAGATAATGAGATGAATTTTTTTTAAACAAATATATAACCATTTCCACAAAAAGTTGGGACGCTGTATAAAATAAAAATATATACAATTACTTCTAAAATCATGGAAATTCTATATTTTTAATTTTAAATAAAAGGACAAAGACAACATACTAAATGTTGAAACAAATTTTCTTGCTTGAAAAATGTGTGCTCATTTTGAATTTGATGCCAGAAACGCATTAAATTTAAAAATAAATAAATAGGGTGGGGACAGGGACATGTTTACCACTGTGTTGCATCACCTCTATTTCGAACACTACATGTTCGGGAACTGAGGAGACCAAGCACTGTAGTTCTGAAAGTGAAATGTTGTCCCATTCTTGCCCAATGTAGAATTTAATTTGCTCAACAGTTCAGGGTAACCTTTGTTGTACACTGCAACCCTGAAATAAACTATAGGGAACATTAAATCTCCAGTGTGCTTCCCAGTCCCATATTTTGGTTAGGCAGAAACCATAACTGACTAGAAGAAAGTGGTACACTGCAACCTCGCAATAATGAATTCCTTGGGGAACGTCCAAATAATTTGTTAAACCAAAAAGTTTGTAATACTGAAATGGACCCAATTGTCACACCACAGGCTCACGTAATATGTGAAATTTTAGGACATGCTCCTGATCATGAATTTCTCCTTCCCAGTCTCTATCTCAGTTCATTGGCCGAATTAAAGGATCACGAACGGAGGCAATGATTTCTTCATCGGTTATGGAAATGACTGAGGTTACTGATGTATCGTTGTCAACATCCACCCACTGACCCGTGATGCTTTCTCAATCTTCACCATTCAATTAATTCATGTGTTGTAAATCACTGATGAGGTTACTTATGTTGCACTGCGAGGCTGGACAGGAGGTATAAAAACATCACCGGTGCACTTTAACGAGGTGTTTAGCGGGATCCGCAGTCATTTCATCCTTTTATTGATCTTTTGATGACTATTCTTGATAATTGTTAGTGATCGACACCTAAGCCTTTGTTTTATGGTAGTAATACATTGTTAAATTTACTGCAGACTTGATTACTTATTGTTTGTCTAGAGGAGCACATGGCTCAGTGTGCCATGGACGCAAGCAAATAACTGTGATTGCAGGAAGAGCGTTTATTTACAAACAGGCAGGTAAACAGTTAAAAATGTAAGACAAAGGCAGGGTCATGAAACAAGCAATGGTTATGCGAGGCACAAACAGAATGGTGGAGGCAAAGACAGAGTCCAAATACACAAAAAGTCAAAACTAGAAAGGCAACATGCATCCAAGGCTTGGTAACTTGAGCCACTAGGTACAGCACGTGTACTTTGCCAAGTCTGCGTGTTTAGAGTGTGCTTATAAACAAGAGCTGTGATTGCACTCTAGTCCAGAACAGGCATATGAAACAAATTTCCTAATGGTGTTGCATGTGCATTGTAATCTGTGGCATGCGCTCCAAGCACTAACGTGCATAGACATGATATAGTGATGATTTTTTTTGTTTGTTTGTTTTTGGAAGACTGAGTCCTCGTCACTACAGGTAAAGGACATGAACTTAGTTTGTTATTTGCAAAAGTTCATAGTAAAGGAGTTTTTTATAGCAGGGCTGCAGTGTATTTTGTGTTGCATAATGTGCCAAATAGGAGACAGGTCTGGAGTGCAAGCAGGCCAGTTTAGCACCCGGACTCTTACTATGGAGCCATGCAGTTGTAAATACACAGTGGTTTAACACTGTCCTGGTGAAATAAGCAAGGCCTTCTCTGAAAAAGACATCACCTAGATAGCAGCACATGTTGTTCCAAAATATGTATATTGTTTGGCGTTAATGGTACCTTCCCAGATGTGCAAACTACCCATTCCATGCGCACTAATGCACCCCGTACTATCACAGTTTGTGTGTGGGTTTTTTTTTTTTAATGTCGCACTAGCAATGCTGGCACAAATTGTTACTCTAACTCAGGATCTTTCTACATGATTCTCATCCTCCTCCTAACGTCTTTAGGGTGCCGTTTCTCCCTCAGTTTTCAACCAATCAGCAAATTTCACACGAAGAATACCTCTGGGCTGAATTATATTGCTGTGACTTTTGGTAGTGATCTGGATCAATCCATAAAAAACAGGATTTTTTTTTTCAATCACTTATAACTATCAATTTTCATGATGTTTGTAATCGTTTTTTTGTTCAGGGCAGCAGGGTGCAACTTTTCCTCACTAAGCATCATTCTTTATCTCTTACCATTCTGGATCTAAAGGGTACAGTGACCAGACATCCTGGTTTGTCACAGCTAGTGCCAATTATTATGACTAGTCACAGTCTCTCATTATTATTATTATTTTTTTTTTTTTAAATCCCAGGGGACTCAGGGTCCATGATTCCCAAAAAGAATTTCAAATTTCGATTCATCAGACCACAGGACAGTTTTCCACAATGAGCTCAGGCCCAAAGAAAGCAGTGGTGTTTCTGGAATTTTTTTTATTTTTTTAAGTATATGGTTTCTTCTTTGTATGGTAGAATTTTAACTTGCATTTTTGGGTGCAGCAACAAACCGTTCACAGCCAAAGGTTTTCAGAACAGTTCTTGAACCAATGCAGTGATCTTCGCTACAGAATCATGTCTGACGAGATTTTAATGCAGTGCTGCCTGAGGACCTGAAGACTACAGGCATCCAGTGTTGGTTTTTGGCCTTGCCCATGTACAGAGATTTCTCCAGATTCTCTGAATCTTTTAGCGATCTTATGTACCGCACAGATGATGTGATGCCCAAATTCTTCACATCTTTCACAGAGCAGTGAACCCCTCCCCATCTTTACTTCGAAGAGACTCAGCCTCTCTGGGATGCTCTTTTTATACCCAATCATCTTACTGACCTGTTGCCAGTTAACCTAATTAATTCTGAAATGTTCCACTGGGTGTGTGAGATTTTTAAAGCACTACACAACTTTTCCAGTCTTTTATTGCCCCTCTATCAACCGTTTTGGAATGTGTTGCTGGCATTAAATTGAAAATGAACCTATATTTAATAAATTTATTTTTAAAAAAAAAACCCACCCACACACAAGATTTCAGTTTCAACATTTAATTCAATGCAATACATATACTATTTATATACTATTATAAGCTTTTCAATATAGGGCTTCCATGACTTGTAAATAACATTGATTTTATTTATATTTTACACAGCATCCCAACTTTTTTGAAAACAGGGTTGTACTCTGAGTAACAGTTAGCACACGTTGCGTATTGGCCCAAGTGAGGAACAATGGCAAATGTATCCAATCTGATGACTGAAGCCCTGAACAAAAATTTTCCCAATAAGAAACGGCCCAATCAATAAGGTACAAAGAACAACCCTCAAAACACATCCACAACTGGTAAGCATAAGCATGCAGTCATCAACAACAAAAAATAAATAAATTCTGCTTTGTTTACATTCATTTCAGGCATCTTCAAGATATTAGCAGTGGAAAAGTGCAGCACTGGATGGATAGTTTAATCCAAAAACGTTTAACAGTTCAACAGCCTAGCTGATGGACACCAATTTCACCAAACACATTTCAAAAGAACTTCACTATACGTGCAAGATTTTATGAAATTTTCCATTACCAGAGTTTTGTAATCTGGCTCCCTGATCAAAAACGCACACAAAAAACTATACAACACATACAAACTATACAACACAACACAAGACAGATTCATTGCCCGGTATTTCACCGTTTACTGAAATTCAACTTTGAACATTATATCTCTCAGTATCTGCATCAAGGCATCTCCTTAACTTAAATTGACAGTACAGAATTAAGTCATGCATTATTTTATATTACCAATCATTATTCTGTAGAACAACCTGACATTTTCTGCTGTTTAAGAAGCTATCCATTCTTTAAAAAAAAAAAAAAGACTTGCATGACAATTTTCATGCCTGTTTCATCTACTGATACAAGGTAATGACAGCAGACCCGTTTCCATCAACCATTATCACAAGATTCTGAAGAGTCAAACCACTGCATTTCCTACAGAGAGCATAATGCCATTGTACACCCTACTTAGTTCACATCATCCTGCAATTTGAGATTCAGCCACAAAAATGCTCGATTTTGTTGTTTTAATATGGTCCGAACACAACTAAACATTCATTCATTCTTTTTCCTACTGGAATTAAAGTATACAGCATAATACATCACTTGGCTGCACTGGGGACGTTCACCACCAAGACGACCATTCATCTCACGATCAACAGGCCATCGTGTGTGGGAGACATCAATATTACACACATTGTCAATGAACGCATTCTTTACGGCAAATAAAATCCATTTGCAAATTTCACATAGTATTTATGAGAAATGGACACCAGGACTCTACCAGGATACAGTCTTGCGTTCAGATTAGTCACAGTTTTCCTCTATAAATACACTACATTAGCTAATTCAAATTATTATTCTAACAGAGATTACCAGATCCCAGATGGTGCTAGAAAAGCAACATTAAAGGAATACTCCAGAGTGAAATGCTTTTTAGGGCCATTTTTGCATGATTGGGAGTGCATACGTTGAGTTGGAAAGTTGAGTTGAAAGTTGTTTTTTTGTGATTTAAACCGAAAGCGCCAACACAGCAGTGCGAGGGGCATGTCATTTCGCTGATACAAAACGCTGTTTTTAAAACCATTGCCAAGGTCCAAACAACATTACAGTTCAGTGGAAGTGAGTACAGGGTTCCTACACACAAACCGAAGTGTCCCTGGCTCTGTAAGTGTACGGACAGATCGTCTAGAAGACTGAATACAAAACATGTACCTTCCCGAAAGTAGTTGTTCTCCAGACGCCATCTTCAGGGGACAGTCCGTAAAAGTCGAGTGCAGAGCTAAATCCTCTGGAAATGCACAATTTCGTAGCATCACATGACCTCCCATTCAAAATCCCAACCTGCTTGGACTGTAATGTTGTTGCATGCAGTTTCTTTATAAAAAAAAAAAAAAAAAGACGGCTTGTTTAACACAAATATCAATCAACATGTAAATGGATCTGTTATTTGCTCTCCTATGTATCTAGTGACTTGTGGTTAGGAAATTTAACGTATCGGTATAAATTTAAGTGTATTGGATTTTAACTAAAGCGACTAAGTGTATTGACAGGCAGAGTGAGCGTATTGGGCCCGATACACTAAAACACTTTGGGGAAAACCGTGTGTGTGAGAGAGAGATACACAGGAATCTTACTACAATGTTAAAAGACGCAATTTATTTGACATAAATATATGATGTATTAAGGTAAAGCAACCAAGAAAACTGACCAGGCTTATGCAGATAGTGGCATAAAAATGGCTGACATTTCTCATAGTGTACATTTCACCATAGATTCACATTTACTCATTTTAGCCAGCGCTTCTATGTAGAAAGACTTCGAAGTAAGGCAGGATACAATCCAAGCAATTGAACATTTACAAGCCATGCTCAAGGAGCCAACCGTGAGTGGGATTCAAACTCGCAACATTCTGATCAATCATATTGACTGTGGACATACACATTTGTGAGGTCCAAACATGTGAGACCACTTTTTGAAAATCTGGGATTTTTTTTTCCAATTAATATCGGAAATATGCAAAAAAAAAAAGTTGTAGAATTTTGAAATATTTAAAATCAAGAAAGTAAATCTTCAATATCTTGAATATTTAAGTAATATTGGCTGGCGCTGAGTGGTCTATCAGATATATTCCATTCAGCTAGCATGATATTGAACAAGTCGAAGATGAGTAGCTGAATGGAATATATCTGAAATAGCATGAACAAAGCCAGCCAATATTATTATTATTTTTATTATACACACACATTCCTTTCAGGTGTTCGATGCGTCTTTCTCTTTCAAAATTCTCTCAAAATCTTCCATATTTAACAAAGCAAACTTGGTGGCCATGTTTGTTGACAAATTGTCACAGTCACTCGCTACCATGGAAGTTTTACATCTCCGGTCAAGCCAGTGCTATCTATCGAGAGCAAGTAGCACAGGCTAACAACCGAGAAGCTAAGATTTCTGTCTCCAGACTCTTATTCCACGCTGCACGCTCAGTACAGTATTTTTCACTCAGACTTAAGTATTCGTTTCCCTGTGTAATTTACTTAGTTACTTTTAAAATCAATATCAACAGCTACACACGATGGAGTGACCTGGCAGCCTGCTGCTAGTCCCTTGCAAAACCCTTTGCCTTGTTGCTTTTTTGGTGTCTGGCTAAGTTTTGGCTGAGCTCAAATCCCAGCTAACAGTTCGCCACTGCTTGTAAATATGTGTGAAGAATATCTAATTAAGTTTTGGTAGCCTTTCAGGTGTTCAATGCATCTTTCTCTTTCCCAGCGAACAAAGAATGCGCAGCAAAAAACTTTCTCATTGGATATTTGCATCAGCTCCGACATGTGACATTATGTTGTCTTGACAACCATGCACTATTGTAAACCATATTCAATGCTCATTCTCCATTGAGTAGAGTGATGTAATACACGTAGGATAAGCGATCTGCTAACAATATTGCATGCTATCAAACCAAATGAATGAAACCCACTAGCACCTAGTGTACAAACATCAGAAGGCATGTGGCAACAGAGTTTTAGAAGCTTGATAGGAAATGTATTTTGTGTGTGTTGGAGGGAAGCAGGGGTGGGTTTCCCGAAAGCCTCTTTCTGCCAAGTGTCTTTAATTACCTCCTAAGATCTATCATCAAGCTAATATGGTTTTCCCAAACAACATCATAGCACAAGTAGTCCTTCAGTTTGCTCTGTATTGCTGGGTTTCAGTCATGTGACTTTTCTTAGTGTTTTTTTCTGGAAGTGAAATAGCTGGTGGTCTAAACGGCTGCCGTAGTGCAAACAACTAGCGATAACTTATCAGAGTATGCTCGTA